>SJOL01006343.1:63371-123924 GCA_004794785.1 Opisthorchis felineus | reverse complement strand
ATCCAATCAAGCAGAGACGCTTCCGCCCGGTCGCTAAATACAATACCCACCCCAGCATATCCAGCTGCAGAGGCCTCTACATCACCAGAGGTGCGCAGCCGGAACCGGGAGGAGAGCGAGGGGGCAGTTAGTGCGATCACAGTACTTGCGTCCTGCGCCCTTGTTTCTGACAGACAGCACACATCAATACAGGGAATCCGGCGTACGAGCAAGTGCCACCTGTTAACCTGCCTGTTTCAGTGTGCGACCATTAAAGGTGACTAAGTAGACAGGGGTTTGAAAACAGACTTCGAAGAGTTGAGGGTTGTGACTGAACTCGGACGTACAGAAGCTGCAGCTGAGTGTGATGCAGGGCGAGCAGAACGGTCAGTCCTATAGCTGTGAACTGCGGAGAAGTATTCATATTTTGGTGGAAGAGGTTGGCAGACGAAAAACGTGAAAGTGTAAGAAGGGAGGCGTCAGCAGTAGCATGTTTTCGCTTACCCGCCCTGCTGTATGCAGCAAGTAAGGTGACCCGGCTGATGGCACCACGCGACGGTCGATGTGGCATGAGAGTATTGTTAGCTGTAAATGTCATGGTCGTACGATGGCTGGGATACTGCCAAGGCGCCCACACCTAGACAGGAGGACGATTAGGGTCCCCAACCAAAGACTTTGGCTCAAAAGCCTAACCGCAAGGCAGCGGTGTTGGGATGGAAATGCAAGTACATTAACACTTTTAAGCAATACGTCCCCACACATGTCCCAACCCCCAACATGGAGGGCCAGGAGACTGTGTTCGATAGACCTGTACCCACTGACCAACCGGTTATGAGAGCCTCTGTGGGTGTCGCGCGGACACCCACCAGTGTAAGGAGGGAAACCCTTCGCTGCGGAGTTGTTTATTAGAAAAACGCCAACTAAACAGTTACAGACTATTGGACAGGAAAGTGAAACTCTCATTTGCACGTTGTCTTTAAAAACTGAATATCCGACTTCTTCTTGAACGCGTCTTCTTGAACTCACCTAGATATTCATTGACTATCGCACAACTGCAAACAAAAACTGCAAAGTAGTTCCACAAATTCCGTAATAATTCTCACCTTCCATTAGATCAAGGCGAAGTTACGAGAACACACATACTAATCGCATGCGTCATCAGTGGCACCCACCGTTACACCAGTATAGCTGAATGGGTCGCCGAGGTAGACAAACCGTCACACCAGGGTAAGGTCGAGTCTCTTCGTGAGGGGATCTCTTCATTTCAGAATATACTGACTCTGACTGAATATACTGACCATTGACCTACAGCTCGATCAAACCCCCTTCCTTTGATTTATATTTCTCTTAAGTGTAGGTACCCCCGATTTTAACCTTTTTCGCGTGATTTCTGGTTCCATGTAAATTGCTATGTATTAGCCAAGAAGAACAATCACGGAAAACAAGCTTCGTTCGCTACCTTCACTGTTTTCATGATTTCAGATCAGATTTACACGCGTCCTCCATTAGTGGCCTGATCATTTTGGGTACATCAAAACCCGAAAGAAATATAATGAGGCCTAATTTGGTCATTTAGAACATCTACACTGAATCACATCATCCTCACACTTATCAGTTTACTACACTACACTACTATACTTAACTAGTAGATTAGGTGAACCCGGAATGCTTGGTTGGGGTCTGCTAGGTGTATTTGTGTTTGCCTGTGCGGCCTACACATGTTAGCAGAGTCGAAGTACAAATTACTAGATAGTCTACAAAGTAATGGTCGGTTCGGCGAATTCAGAACAGACTAATATTATCATTTTTTTCCGATTAATCGCCTAGTCTTCACATTCTGAATTCTTTCCGTCCTCTTCAAAACGGAGGAGAGAGTCGGACCTCGTCTCACTGGCACGCGCGCTTTGGACGTAGCACCTCTCCAGTCTAAATATGACGGCTTTTCACTGCTAAAATTTCTTAGGCGAATCCACTGGTTACCAATATTATGAGACTTTACTATTGCTGAAGTCATTTCTGTTTGCGAATAATCCGTTCATGCACACAATCCTGCGCTCCTGATGGTGTACTAAAGGCGGTCTACGTAGGTTTCACGTTTCTATTAATCTCGGTGACACCTACATCTCGTTAGGACTGCCCTGAGTTCGGATCAACAGAGGCCGAATTGTCTGGTAGCTTCAACAACTTTTTCACTACCGTAACATGTTGCGGGCAAAAAACCCACTTTATCATCAAGGCTAGATTTTTGGTCAAATCTGAACAAATCAAGTCCTGTCAGCCTAACCTTGAATCATAGGAATTGCATGAGGCAAATTGACCAGGATCCAATCTTGCCCTGAGTTCTAACCTAGCAGTTGACAGGATTGACGATTTGGATGAATTTTCGGCTAACTGAACTAAAGCAGTTGGATGACCTGATTTTCACCATCCATCTGGCGATGTACACAGACGTGTGCGGTGGTACATGATTGTGTTCATATGATCAAGTCACCTGTGCCAGGAAAGATCGCTCCGATGAAAGCTAGATTTCCACCGAGTCAACGTCCAGACCACCTTGAAAGTAAAACGTGCCGTTATGAATGACTGAACCTTCCAAAAATAGTCTCTTTCTGACCACTACCAGAGCTATATTGTCAGCGACGTATATCATGCCTTAAAGTTTGTCTAAAGCTTGAATAAACGTTTGTAGAATATCTTGCTTGATACCTTCAGCCCGAATGTGATAAGTAGCCATCCAAATTAATCGAAGGGTCACCGAAAGTAATGAAGTCGCTTGTTTGATCCATGATTATCGGTTGCCGGGATGTAGACCGCAGATCAACCCTAGTGAACAGCTTGCCAAATATAGGCATGGAGGCATATTATCTAGTGTGGGGGTTCACAACGCAGTACGGAATTCAGCAGCTCAGGATAGATGCAGATATGCACAGTTTGCCTGATTTCTCCGTAACTACTTCTAGTTGACCAACCCGAACTGTCGGTTCAAAGTCGTCACGCGTTTCATCTCGATACACAACATCTCAGGTAGTGCTACCGGAGACCGTCTTGTTGGCAATGCCACACAAGTGACAACATTCACGACGGTCAGAGAAAAGGGAGGCGTTTCTCTAAGAAATATTGTTAACTTGCAAAGTACAACAGCAATGATTTTCAGTGAAATTCACTGTCTGGGTCACTGAAAACTGATAACCGGTCGCCAAATATTCTCGGGTGTACTGCTGCCATTCCTTGACGTTTTCACATTCAGGTGTCTTTCTGATGATCTTCGAATATGTGCCGTTCCACATTCTTAAGTTTTGGAATTAGGTAAGCAGGTCAACATAGACAGAGGACAGATATACGGACCGTTGCTGTCAAATTCCACTGAGCATTTCCACACAAAGTGTTTCCGTTTGCAACATTTGCAGGAATTTCGCCCTCACGCCGGACACCTCTCCCTTGTTCGAGCTTGTACAGACCCGGAGAAATTGTAAATAGTTCAGTTCTCCACTGTGACAGAGCTCAGCTCCATTGGCTTCAAATCTGAGAAAATGCAGATAACTCTCAGTAGCTAAATTCCCATGGCATTTACTGATGCACTGATTAAGTGCTAGCGGAGGGAATTCTATAAGTCCTTGTGTGATCCATTCATAGTGAATGCTCAAAATGATCCGGTCGCAAATCAGGCTACTCCTCATCAAATCGGATTCAAAGAAGCCTTCCAGTTGCCAGCGCATAGTGACCAATATTGCTCTGTCAGCTGGTCCCGGCGGGAATACTGGAATCGTTCAAATGTTTTACTCACTTGGCCTTCGAATATATTGAAAAAAACTTTCCGGACCGGTTGGTCTCAACTGACGTATTGCGCCATCCCCAACTACTTGCCGAAGCATCGCTAACTGGCGTTCTCTGTGGATCATCATCATCACCAGAGACAAAAACATCAATGGCGAACCCGATACTTCACTGCCGTACAACCATGACTGTTGTGCGTGGGCTGAAAAAATGCCAGGGCGCCTACATCCAGACAGTCTTTGGTTCAAGGTGGCAATGCGGCGATGTTTGACGCGAGATGTGAGTGTATTACCATTTATAAAAACAAGTCGCCACACATGTTCCAACACTTAACCTAGAAAACCACGGGACTGCGTTGATCAGAACTTTAACCATCCTGGTAAGAGAATGTCATGAGTGTCGCACGGACACCCCCAGTATGGGTCATTAGGTCATGAGGACACACAAACCGTCATGCCACGGTAAGGTCCAGTCTATTCATGACAGACTCCGTGTAGGATGCACTGAGAATTAGGATATCATCATAGCTCAACTCCCAGACTTTTCAGCTCTCCGCAAATTCATCCTGACCGGCAACATTCAGCGAAAGAGGCTTGAGATTCCGTGTGATGTTTAATGAGTGCACCTCTGATACTATTTCAAGAAAATTCTTTTCAATGGCAAATAGATTTCTATTCGGTCAATGTACAAAAATGAGGAAGGGCTATTATGGGTAAGTGAGGTCCATCTGACCAGTAGCAGTACTGCATTTGGTACATTCAAAAAAGTACACTTTAAAACGCGGTATTTCATAGAGTTTACCAGAACTCAATATAATTTCACAACATGAGCAACCAGAATGGGTCTTCCTCGCTACAACATGCACGTAGAAGTGAACGTGCCGGAAGTTGAGTTTTCATTAAAACATCCCACTGGGTGCAATCTAAACGCCTCATTGTATGCGTCTCGCCAAACGATCACTCAGTAGCAAACTCCAAAAATGAGCGCACACTCCAGTGGGTCCATAAACGGGGCCAGTTGAATGCAACAAACACACTGTGGCAGAGTTTGCCCGATCGAACTGGTCGAGCAATCGAGGTACTATAGACCACTTGAGAGCTGTTTGAAAACCGGGGAAGCTCCAGGACAACCGGGGAAGCTCACCCACTCTGTATTGGTCAGACAGCTGGCTTAGCACAAGCAACACGATAGATACCTGTGTGGAGGTCACAAGACAAAACTGACGCAGCAACAGCCATAACTAAAAGTGATGAAATATGAAACGGGATAATCTGTCGTGATAGCGTCCAGCGTTCAATATAAGCCGAGTTCTCAGAAACTGGTTGATCGAGTATGAATAGTTGTGCCTCATAGGAGCGCAGTTACGATCGAAATGAGACGGTGTGCCTATTTATCACAATCACTAATTAAGTGCAACGGACAACCGCACCGTATGCCCTGGAACGTACGCCTAAACGTCGATGTACTGCAAGTGTAGATAACACAGGCAAAGCACCGGCGAATTTGTTGCGGATTCCAAATTTAAAGAAGGTATACTAAAGCCTGGCCATCAATGCAGTATCTAGCAATATGCATCTCGCGATCAGGCAGAAAGGCCGAATTGGAAGGCTCACTAATATGCACCAGTTTATAGTGAGACGATTGATAAATTTTGCTGCACCTGATTTCAGACGATTGAGAGGCATTTTCAACCCTTTTAAGTGACGCGGCCAGTCTACATCTGAATAGCAACTAAATAGCACAGTTGCGTTTCGGTCCAGATGCATGCCACTTTGTTACCCATCTTCCAGCATCAAACCAATTTTGGCGCGTGTTTCAGCATCAGTACTATTGAACACCTTTTTCTCTCCGTATAAAATGATTGGTGGGTGCTGTATCATCTGTATCTCAAGTTACCATTCTTAGTAGTCTTATCATTCAGAGAGCTGGTTCAACTCAAAGTAATTCCACAACTTGGCTTCAAGTTGATGGTTCGCCACAACACTGTCGCCAACATGTAAATACCTATCACGACAAAATATCCATCAGTTGGTGGAGAATCAGGAAAATGCCGTCTGCTCAACCATCCAAACTGTCAAAATCAAATCCCTTTAATACTGGAACTCCAGGGGAAAGAGACATACAGAATATTCCTCCACGGTTATTTTGCTCGGAGTGAGCATTGCTGAACGCAGCAAACTATCCAGACATACTGAACGGATCCTGGTACCTCGTAAAAAGTTCAAACATATCATGTGCACACTTTCGTCCAATAGGCGCATTACAGTCATTGTGTTCCCTGACTTCAACAGCGCATTCGATCCAGTTGACCGGTTCGTTCTTTTCAACACGCTTTCGCAACAGGATGCACCCAAAAGTGGCAAGTATCATACGCTGTTTGTATTCACATACTTGTGGGCGCGAGTGTACGAGAAGCCCATCAAAAGCTTTTCTACAAGCAGTGGTTTCCGAAACCTGTGTCCACTCCCTTCATCTCTGTTTCGTTTGTCAGTGGTGAGATAATGAGGCGAAATCTGGGTGGTCTGCGAAACTCCTCCGTTTAGCTCTCCCCGCGTGAGGGCTTTGTCAACCCGGGATATGCATTTCTCATTTTCGAAAAATGAAAGAAGCGCAAATACTACTAAGAAAGCTAAACAACCTCTACCAGTCCTTTGGCATTTGCTTCACACCCACACAGTACATATTCATGCTGCGCAGCGTGAAGTATCTGAACGTACCTCTGAGAATTCAGAGTGACACTGGACGTTTCGCAACGTATGTGGGAAGTTGCAGTAGCTCTGACGGTAGTGTGACAGACCACCTGAGCGCACGAATCTCAGAGGCCGGAACTACGCTCGCCAATTTGCGTCATTTGTGTCATCAACGGGGCATCTCACTGGATCTCAAAGAAAGCGTGTATCAGACTCGAGTGTGGGCTATGTTGTAGTTCAGCTGCGAGACTTGGCCCATTCGCCTGAACGATCTTATATCTCTTTAGGTATCCGAAAACTTATGTCTCAGAACTATGGCTGGAGCCGGATCCGTATAAGGTGATAGGGAAACGAGACTTTGGTAAGTGGAAGATACTTCACTGAAATAATGCATTCAGAACCTCAAGCCAAGTTGGCTGGACTATGTGTTACGCATGCCGAATTACGGCCTGCGGAGAACAGTGCAGCCTTCTGTACTTAATTCTCAGTGCTGTTAACCTAGAGTTGGGCAGGAAACTACATGCAAGAAGGGAATAAAGGATGTTACGGAAAATCTGCTCGTCTTCCACGACTGGGTTCACATGACCCTCTCTACGTTAAGCTGAAGAAACCAACGGATATGGTGGCTAACCCATAGCACTGGCTTTCTTACTGTTAGTTTCTATCCAGGTTGTCTGACTGAATGTTAGAGGCGCGGGCGACTCGGTTGTTTCTGTTGGCCAACCGTAGGTTCTGTTGGCATTCTAACTGCTATTATACTCGGAATGTTGCAGTGTTGTTCAGCAACGATCCTCGGATGCAGTTTGCACACACCCGGCATCACGTTCCCGTCGGTTTTGTCTTGCTTAGCGCCGCATCATCGACGCCGTACAGTATGAGTGATCTTGCAACAAGAAATGTCTGCCATTCATATATATATATATATATATATATATATATATATATATATATATATATATGTATACAGAACCAGAGGTACGGCAAAACTAACACTAGTACCCCCATAACAATGGACGCACCCTCAGAGCCGATCGCACATATGTAGTCGGACACTTCTGGTCATAAGAGGAAGGGACGTCCATACGATGATCACTGATTCCACTAATACCAAAAGATGTCCATCCAGAGAGCAAACTTGACGGCGAGGCCTTTATTCTTGAGTTAGAACAAGTCACTGAGATCTTTTAAACCCACTACCTCTACTCTGTTTTAGAACTACAACAAATCTGGAGGAGATGTCCGGTACGCGGGATTGCGACGGTATCCGAAATGATGCCAGAAAAAAGAGGAATTGATAATCGAAGGGAATAACCAAACTTCTTTCCGTTGCGTCCGATCAGCATAACGAGGCTGAGATGTGAAAAAACTATGAAGGAAGATAAATGGCCTAAAATTCACTGAAATTTGTATATGTTCGGGACTGATATTAAGGGGATTTCGCAAATTTTTAGAAAGCAGGGCAATCTTCATGAGGGTTTTGCCTGGCAAATCAAAATCAATCATAACTTCGTTGAACAGCCGCCTCGGAGGGCGGATTTAACATCTGTGTATTCCGAGCCAGGCATACTCGGAGATAAACTGATGCCCTGAATGATACTTCAAATGCTATAGATGGACATAAGAGACCGCTGACTGGTATATTCAGGTAACATCAGGGTAGTGCTGTAACTGGACAAAGAATGGCTGGAAGCAAACAGTTTTGGCTGGGTTCGGTTGGAACAGATATGGAATTTGGTGGTGGGGCAGCGGTCGTATGGAAGATACGGCTACTAAAAATAAGGGCTAACAAAAATAGTAACAATACAGTGGCTACCGGTCAAGTCGTACGGAAAGAAAAAGGCGTCCAGTGGTGTTTATGCCAAAACATGTGTCAAAACACAACTTAGATCCAAGTTGGATGCGAGAAATCATGTAGCAACGGGGTTTGCAACTGGTTCGAAACACAGTTGTGCTGTTCATCTGATATTCATATGCTGGCTGGCCTCATCACATGACAGGACTAAAAATGCCTTTTTATGGTCTGAAATACAGCTCACTCAGTTTGTTAGTCGTCCGACTGCAAACTGATGCGTGCTGGACAGCCATTCATTTCGGCTTTTCTGCGTGATCGTACAATGCATTGTGCCATGTGCTACACTGATGGACAGTTTTCCATATACTTAGTTTAAATGTCAGATCCGAAAGATAATCTTCGATGCGTTACCCATATCATGCTACACTGCTAATAAATCGACATTTCGGTACACGTTCCCGGACGTGCGGTTCTGCTGTCGATCGCACTTCGTTATCCGAAGAACGCAACATTCTCTAAAACCCATGCAGTTATAGGGAAATCTTCTCGGTCCAAGTGGGCCATTTTTGTGCATGTGTGTACAAACCAAAAAGGCACACATTTGACGTACTTTGTTGCAATTTATTCTAACTGTTCTTGTTCTATTATTTCCTGGCGCGCATTTCAATTATAAATTCGCTTGTCTACTGCTATCATTCAGCAAGGTTTGAGCTGTGCTTCCGCGAGGATTTTTGTCGACACATTAGCTGCTGCGGGATTTTCATCCTTCAGTGACTTCGGGAAGTTACTCGATTAAATGAAGTTTAAGTATATAGTATTTGTGTGCGCAAGCAGGCTAAAATGCATCAACTTCCGTTTGGCTCATGAGTGATCGTACTGTGGTTGTGACAGCAGAGGTTGGAAGAGCCTCTTCGGGACAACCAACATGCGGAGCACCGGCTGTATTGCCCTGCTTTGCCTAAGAAGGCACAGGGACTATCTGTCAGTCAACTCTTCTCATCCCGCTCACATTTTGTTCACTAAAATTCTGTAAAACCGCTTACTTGTGAACCGACGGCTAAATAAAGAGAAAATGAAGCGGGAGCAATGTAGCCTTTAGGGTTTCCCTCCGATTTTCTAATTAACTGGACATAATGTTCAACTGCGATTCCATCCTGAAAGTGGAACCAATCAATGCACATATCACGACACTCCAGTAGGGGGTTTCTTACCGGTGACTTCCAAGTCAGCAGTTTGAACACTTAATCTTTCGGCCTTGAGGGGCTGATCAACATTGTGATTAACTCGCACCTAGACAGGATATAGAGCTACTCATCCTTCAGTTATGGATGAATGACTTCTCAGGTGGAAGTTTCACTCCTCTTGTGAAATTCTTCAGCTGAGCTACACACACAATGAGGGTAGTATGAACAGATTTGGGAATTTCCACTTACGATTCCGTCTTGTAAGTGAAGGCAATCTATGTTCAAAATGCCGACAAGACTGTACAGCTGTTTCATTCATCTGCAGTGCGAAACTGACAAAACCCCAGTAGGGATTTTGGAACACAGGAGTCTAGAAAAACGTTCCTGGAAAGCAAAAATAGATGTCTATTAATATAGCCATTAGGTGAGTGGGGTAAGTCCGCTTCAACAGGTGAGTGGATGTGATTATGTTTATACCCTGCAACCCTGCAAACTATCTGTAAATATACTTACTTTTCCGATTGGAATTTATCAAAAGTACTGCTTGCAAACGTCAGGTTCGGGAAAATTAATTTCAGTTCCTGCGACAGGCACTAACCGAACACCCATTACTGTTTACTGTGAAGATTGGGCGAGAAAAGTAATAGTCAAGAACGCCAACACATTTATTCCCGTTGCTGGGTAAACTAGGTCACGTGAAAGTCAGATTGTCCTGCTCACATAAATGGATATAAACAGAGTCAAAAACTTTCAGGGCCTAGTGACAACGGCTTTATACACACCATTCGGACCATGATGACATTAACGGGTTGAAGAGCAGAAGCGTTTCGCACGTCATAATTCGAAAGACTGGACTGGTTGTGGCATGACTGTGCAACTCCAACCTGGGAGATTCAGCGTCATCAGGGAATATTTTGCGCCAGTATGGCACAAATGGGTAGCTACTTCATTCACTGGTCCACGACACGCAACCAACCCCCGGAGGCTTCTGAATTCACCCATCCCTGGAATACGAATGATACAGGCGCGAAAATTTCACGAAAGCCCGGCGGATTTATGTTTTTCAGGGAATCGAATGAAAGGAGCATATTATTTTCACCGCCACTAATAAAGGCCAGCAAATAACTGCTTTTTTGTTTCTTTTTTCTTGAAAGAACACTTCCTATAAGATTGTTAAAAACTCCGTGAGCGCCCGTGACCGGTTTTGCTCTCCCAATTCAGGCTCTCCGGGCGCAGTCCCCAAGTTTCCGTCAACCCTATGTTCTACATGAACCCAAATATATGATCATGACCGCAGTGCTGTGACTGTAACATCTCATGCGCTATCACGTTTATGTTCTCATGAAGCACTTTTCATCCGCCATACGTTGGCTAGTTTTTATCAGAATGGGACCACTTACTGGGTGTTGGTCAGATGGCTGTCGATCTGTTCGCCGCGTCTGGCAATCAGCTTGCATAATATGCAAGTAAACATCGTCAGTGCGTTTTTGGGTGGATGGGGATTTAACTGCTTATGACAAAAAAATGTTTGCAAGCCAAATTTTAAGCTCAGTATCAACACAACTGGGCACACCTTTGGCCTATCTGGTCAAATGACAACAAGTGGACTACCGAACCCGTCCTAACTTCAGCGTATCCTTCAGCGTGCGTGGCGGGTAAGACCACTGTGACGGAAAATCGGCTGGATCTTTATGTTCCATGCAGTGTCCAAAATTAAGATTCCTGTATAAGGTTCCAAGCATTTTTATGATAGTCCATCTAACCCATTGCTGTTTTCCATTCGACGTGAGTCCCAAGATGCTCAAAAAAGTCTGGACAGAGAGGCTTGAAGGATAATGTGGAAAATCTGGTGAGGAGCTTTTCAGAAAGGATTACAGATGAACCGTTCGGGATATTATGAAACAGATCTGGTAGTCCTTGTGAAAAAGTTCACGCAAGCGGTTCCTTTCAAGACCATTTTATAGAGTATTGGCTTTGTAGGTAGCAACAACAATCTACTACAGTTGAGCATTCAGCCGCCAACGACACCTGCTTTGTTCCTCAAACTACAGCGGGACTGTAAAGGATCAACTACCATAGTTCTGCGTTCCTGAGTGCAGTGTGAATGAAATTAGTGATGATGGTTATGATGGTGATGGTGATGATTATGTTGCTTCCACTGATGGCAGTTGTGATGAAAATGATGATGACGATGGTAAGGATGATGGCGATGATGATGATTTGGAGGCAGCAATTTGTGAAGTGAGTTGCTGAAGTGCGCAGTAAGCTGTTTCCAAACATGCCGCGTTTTTAGCGGAGACACAGCTGCATTTCTTGCTTCTGATGTTTCTCTGAAACTGAAAATTGAGGAGCGCATTCAGCTGGGCATCATGAGAGATTCATTTTGGTCTACTGTGAAAACCAAATTGGTATGCAAATGAGTATATTTCTGTAATTTCGTGCAATTTGGGTTCAAGGAGAAAATAAGGTTGACGGAAACTCGGGAATGCGCCTAGTAGTGAGCCCCAAGAATGGCGAGACCGATCGTGGGCTATCGAAGGGCTTTCAGCAGGCTTATGAGTGACGTATTACGTCCATATAATGCTTCATTCTGTTGTTGAAGGCAAATCATTTCATTTTCATAGCTGTTGTTTAAATCTTCCCGGAAGGAGAGGCTGCCTCATTTAATTGTGAGCCATTTCCGCCAGAATATCCGCCTCAACAGTTTGAGTTAAGAGTCTGCGGGTTTTATGTTTTTAATTTTGCCAGAGGTTTATACAAATGGAAAACACGTTCAGATTTTGCCACGAACCCACTTCAGGTAAAGTGTAACACCCCAATAATTCTGTCTCGCCTAGGCACAATGGCGACAGCTCAGTTTATTACATTCTAAAATGGAGGCCGCCCGCGGAATATGATCAAAGTGGTCACACTGAAAGGAAGGTTCTTGTTATGGGAGGGCTTTTTGTCTCTGAACTGAGGTGTTTAGTTCTTGCACTTCTTTGTGTAAACTGTGGGGCCAAGTTTTCTCATGTTTCAGTGAAAGTTTGTTTACGGAAATATTGGCGGTAAAATTATGCCAGCCAAAGCTTTAAGGAGCTAAACTAATCCTGATTCTCTCCGCACATGAAGCCCGAATGCCATTCGTGCTTAACTGTACTCACACATGCCTGTAGATCCTACGTCTTCGAGCATCACTTTCTTGGATTTTTACTTACGAACTTTTATCCAACTAGATCACTTTTCGCAGATGATTATCCATGACCGTGATTTGTAGAGTGCTCACTTCCAGCCCAGGAGCTCCAAATCGGGAACGAAGTTTATTCAACTAAAAAAATTTCTGATTTAATCATGTGTTTTCCATTAGAAAGCAATAAATACTAGTTATGATGTGTAGTGTGCTTGCGTGGGAGTGCGGGAATGCCTATAAAGCCGGAACCGGTTAAAAAGGGACGCGGAAACCTGAATAATACCACCTTTTGTCATGTTTTTTATGAGTTTGGATCACTATTTTAGAATAACTGGAAGAATTTGTACTCGACCAAACGGTTCAGTAAACGGATACTCTCGGTTCCTATAAAGGTTGCAAAACAAGCGAGCCATTGGAAGACCTCGATTCTACAGTGCAGCCTTGAACGTACGGACTTCCATGACATCGCAAGCGTCCTAATGGATTCAGCCTTGTAGGTCAACTGTATACAAGCTAGTGTATCTGCTAAACGTAAACAACCTGAACCAAAGTAATTGTGCCCCATTTTCTAATCATTGCCCACCCGACATTTTAATCCTTAAGATTCCAGTATTATTGATCTTATAACACTAATGTTCAGCTCCCCAGAACGTTAACATGGTTCTATACTAGAAAATTTGCAGTATAAGGCTGAAACTCAAACGACCAGTCGAATAAGACTGGTACATCCGTGATAAGCTAGTAGAAGTTGCCGGTGTCCATTGTTATGCCATCTTGTTTAGGCCAGGCGCTAGCTTGTATCAGGACTCTTTACTTTTCTCCCGAGGTTTTGTGGGCCCGGCTCCAGGAGCTTGCGTGCGGCATCACACTCCGCTCTGCACACACCATTTCTGGTTTCTTACTTTTCACACGCTTCCACTGGTTTAACCGGTCATTCATAGTAGCTAGCGTGTCACCTGCATTTTGTACCCATATATTCGGCCTGTTGTCTGGTGACAGACTGCACTGTAAATGTTGTAACGAATCCCCAGAACTGACTTCTTCACAATATTTCAACATTGAACTCAAGAGGCTGTTAAACATTAGACACTAGCTTATACAAACTCTTCTCCTGTGCATCCCGTCTAGGATTTCTCGACTGTCCAGAAGCGCAGCTATCTTCCAATATTTAACTTGGCTGTTGCAACAAAGTAGTTGCGTTTTCTTCTTCCTCTTCGATTATCTCAGTTTATCAGTTTCTCGGTTTCTCTAGAGGTATGCTTGCACCGCTCACTGAGTACTGTATTCCGTTGGTAATGATGTCCGCTGGGTAGACATTAGAAAATAGCACGGACTTATCTAGGTTAAACAAATATTTTTTTGCGGGTGGATCTGTGAGTACATTGATGACCCACAAAGCCAATCCTACTTGGGTACATGGGTCCCAACTTTGCACAATCCCAAGTGTTTAGGGCTGAATCGGGAGGATTCATCCCCTTCTGAAAGTTCCGCCTTCAACAAACCACATCGCAAGGCTTCTGATTTTTGCTTGGATAGCCGCTGTCCATGCCATTCGGTCAAATGTTAGGCCACCACATGACATGAAAAGGAAGTTGCAGTTTTTCAATCTTGCCTTGAAGCTGTTCCGTTGGCAAAACTTCGGGCTTTCCCGGTTTCAAACTCCATTCTTCAGATTCCAAAAAGAAGATTTTCCCCCCTTTTTTCATGTAAGAAGAAGTGTGTCCTTTGGCTGTTGAGCCTGGAAATGCGGGTCTATTTGATATGTTCTATCTCGAGCTCTTGACTTCAGGGTCTGAATCACAGAGCAGTGGGGAGTTAACCTAGTTCAAAGGCTCATGGCGCAGAGCCTAGGAGGTAGACGGCCAACTAAAATCCATAGTACACGGACCAGATTCCGAACTAATTTGGCAAACATCCAAAGTGTCGTGAATGAATATGCGTTTGAACACAATTTGGACGTATCGGAACGCTCTGCGACATAACTGGGTTGAAGAAGAAGAGGAGGACCCAAAGAACTCTATATGGAAATCCCTACTAAATCACAGCCAAACTGCTTCGTTAACGAAACTATAACGCATAATTCAAGAGCACCAAAATAACTGCAAGACTCTTACGATAATGGGAAATAATAGTCGCCTTCAAACCTACAAACATGTTTGGAAAAGCCTCCTCAAGAATAATGAAGAAACAAACATCATCCACAAACTTCAGTGGAATGATTTCAATGAACCGAATCTTAGCCATACTGTAAGAAAACTGTTTATAGCAATAGCTAAAGACATGCTTGCCAGCAGAAGACGCTACTGAATTCCACTAGTTTCAATTCACAAGGCTGTAGAAGGACAGCAGTGCACTTAGAGTAACCTCCAGTTGCTTACGAATGCAAAAGCAAAAAGAGAGGAGTTTGCCGAGACATGATACTCCACTGAGAGAGCTTTCAATATTTACATCGAAAGTGACCCAGTCTACTTACCCCTAAGAGTCAAAAAACCATTGTCTGAACTCTGTAACAGGTGGGAAGCAAAACAACAAAAAGATTTAAAAACGACCAATCGGACCGAAAAAATAAGAGGTTATACAATTTGCCAATCAGATGGAAATAAACCGGACCACAAAGGAAGGACAAAATGGACGAGTAGATGGGGGGAGCAGAACCGCTGGAATGAAGGCATTGAATGAACCAAGTAAATACAAGAAAATAAGACCAAAAAGCAAATTAGATTCCAAGCAGGCCAGTCATGATACACGAAAGCCACCCTGCAACCAACCAGTAACAGTGGATCTATTGGATACTATATGAACGCGTGCACTGACGATCTCCTCTCGATTGGTAATGGGACGTTTGCAGTCCAGTTGCTAAGCTCGGCAAACAGGCCAACAGCATCACATTCCATGACTCCAGATTCCGCAACAGTGCCAGCCCATCACATCGTGAACGTGACTCGTTCTGACTATGCATATTTCAAGCAAAATGTATTTCTCTTTTCGGCTGTTGCGCATACTGAACTTCTTCCTCGCTTGTTCCATCTCACGTTCCGTCTCTCACCCGTTAAATTGCTGAATTGCATCTCTTTTAAGCCGATACATGGCGTTTCTGGAGCTAGAACGGCGCTCAATTATGTGCTGTCTCCTAAGTTTGATTGAGTAGATTCTTCGATTGACTATTTTAGTGCATATTCAACAAATCTGTGCCAGCCATGCAACATTAGTGACCTTGAAGGTGCTTAGTACTGCCTCACAGAGCAAAAACAATATCCTGGCGTATATTCAGAAATTTTCCTAGCGTTCCACTTATACCGTTACCGGTCCTTAACCTGAGGATGGCCTAATTAGCATCGTAAAATCATAGAACCCGTTGCGTACCGTGACCGTTATTGATTCCATTTTCCGGAAAACTGAATCTGAAATCAGATGTTTTGTTACACCAATCAGCTGTTCCAAGCCTATTCCCCTTCTTACTAATCGGGTTTGTCTTGCGTAACTCTCCTTCTGAAAACCGTAACGACCCAGTTTCGGAACACGTTTATACTACGAACGATGTTTCGACTTCTCTTATTACGTAGGGACAATTTTTGTAAAGCCTGATAGGTATTCGTCTTTTCAAGAATGAAGGAAAAGACTCACCAGATGGGAATTTAGATGGAGGTCAGAGATCTAACTGGTCTGTTCAAAAGGTTGATGAAGAGCATCTTGAAGAAGTTATGTGATGGCAGTTCCCAGGGTTTTTTTCTTGGGCCGGACCCAGACAAAATCAAATGCGAGTTTGTTGGCGCAGCTAACCAATCCACCGCCTTCGCTTACCTAGAGGAGCCTGCTAGTGTAAGGAGGGAAACCCTTCGCTGCGGAGTTGTTTATTGGAAAAACGCCAACTAAACAGTTACAGACTATTGGACAGGAAAGTTAAACTCTCATTTGCATGTTGTTTTTAAAAACTGAATATCCGACTTCTTCGTGAACGCGTCTTCTTGAACTCACCTAGATATTCATTGACTATCGCACAACTGCAAGCAAAAACTGCAACGTAGTTCCACAAAATCCGTAATAATTCTCACCTTCCATTAGATCAAGGCGAAGTTACGAGAACACACATACTAGTCGCATGCGTCATCAGTAGCACCCACCGTTACACACCTTCACCCTTTAAAGGTCGCTTGCATGCCACTGATTTCCATTTACCTCCGTTAGGTCGGCTCCGGCAGCTGGTCTGTTCGGCAGCTCTTCTGGTGTATCATGTCACTTCCGAAGCTGAGTCCCATTTACTCTTTTCGATCCCCGACCGTCTTGAATTGTATAGACGTTTCCCCGGCAGTCGGTAACGACAAACGGACCTGGCCATCGACTGCCCAGCTTCCGCGACCCCAGTCCACTCCTTCCAGGATTCTGACGATCCTTCCACTTAACCTTCGCGCCTATGGGGAATGGTCGTGCCTTTCTACTTGCCGTTTTCTGTCTAGTTCTTTCCTGAACGGCGGACAAGTTTTCTTGAGCTTTCCTCCTCTCCTCTCCTAGCTCCTCTGGAGACAAGTGTGTTGCCGGCCATAACCCAATTTCCTGATCAACTGGAAGGCGCGGATGTCGACCGTACATCAGCATGAACGGGGACTTGCCTGTAGTTGGCTGTATGGAAGCCCGATGAGCGAGCAACACCATCGGCAGGTTCACTTCCCAATCACCTCCTTTGGCCACTAGCCACTCCTTGATCTTTCGGTTATTGCGTTCGGTAAGACCATTTGTTTGCGGGTGGTATGGTGCCGTCCTCAGCCGTCTGATGCCCAGCTTCTGCAAGCAACTCCTAAACTCTTCGCTCTCGAAGCAAGGCCCTTGATCCGTCAGAACCATTTTTGGCACCCCGTGTTGGCCACGATGTGACGCATTACCACTCCGCTGATTGTCGTTGCCCGTTGGTTTGGCACGGCTGCCGCCTCGACCAACCACGACAGGTGTTCTGTCATCGCCACGATATACTGATTTCCACTTGTTGTCACCGGAAAGGGGCCCATGACGTCCACAGACCATAACTCGCCAATTTCTGATACAGGAATGTGTTCCATGGGATGGGTTACCCCTGTCGTATCCCCTTTCATCAGTTGGCACCGCTTACAGGACACCACATAATCCATCACCTCACTTCTCATCCCGGGCCAGTAGGCCCTATGGCGAAGTAAGTCGTATGTCTTGGTGCACCCTGTGTGTGCTATTTCATGGCATTCGACGATCAGCTTCCTTCTCAAGACGCGAGGTATTAAGGGCAGCACAACATCAGAATCAGTGTCGTTCCAGGAAATTATGCCAGCCTCACTCAGACTCAATCTATCAAAGTGACTCTGGAACATTTCCAATTCCTTATCTCCGTTTCCGGTCTCAATATTCCTTCCATCCAACAAGGCGGCTGCAACCTTCCGTAACACAGGATCCTGCCGTTGGAGTTGCACCAACCGCCCGGGATACAGTTCGACGACGAGGCTATTGGCACCAATCATGATCCCGGGGGCCTCATCTTCAGCCTCTGGTCTTGACAGCCAATCAGCCAGGTGATTCTCCTTCCCTGGCACGTGCCGGATCGTAAAGTTGTACTCTTGCAACCAGAGTGCCCAGCGCGCGAGCTTTCCGCAAGGATCTCTGGTGGTCTTGATCCACTCCAGTCTCGATATGAAATCTTTGTCCAAGCAGGTATGGCCTCCACTTATCCAGGGCCCAGACGATCGCTAAACATTCTTTCTCAATAGTCAAGTACTTCTGCTCAGCGTTAGTCAGGACACGACTGGCATATTCGATAACCCCATGTCTCTGCTTCAGGACAGCGCCGATACCGCGATCGCTAGCGTCCGTTGCAACACTAAACATCTCTCCGACCCTGGGCAGTTTGAGGGTCAGTTGCTGATCCAGCATGCGTGCTTTGACACGGTCGAAAGCCTCGTGTGCTTCCCTGGTCCATTCGAACTTCCAAGTTTGCCCAAGCAAGTCGTACAGTGGAGCAGCAATCGTGTTGAAATCTTGGACAAACCGGCTGTAGTATGCTGTTCGTCCAAGAAACTGCCGTAGGGAACGCTTGGAATTGGGAACAGCACAGTCCTCGCTCTTTGCCAGTTTTTCTGGCAGTGGGCTAACCTCTCCGTGACCCACTTTATGCCCCAGCAGTGTCATTGAACTCCGAGCGAGCTGTGTCTTGGCTTCATTTATCCGCAGGCCCGCCTCCCGGATACGCTTCAATACGGCCTTCAAATGGACTGCGTGCTTTGTTTCCGAATTGCTGTACACAACGATATCATCCCCGTACACGGCAACATTCTGTAGACCCTTCGTTAAACGAAGCATCAAGCGCCGGAATGTGAATGGTGCTCCCGATAAACCAAACGGCATCCGTCTAAATTGATATTGGGTGTCCCCAACGGTAAACGCCGTTTTCTCCCGGTCCTCCGCCTTGATAGATAGTTGCCAATATCCGGAACGCAAGTCGAACACCGTGAAATATCGGGAATGCTGGAGGGAATCGAAAATCTCCGCCACCGAAGGGACAGCTACAACCCGATTTACGGTCAGTTCGTTCAAACGCCGAAAATCCACGCAGAACCGATACTTTCCATTTGCCTTCTTTACAAGCACAACCTGGGAGTTGTATGCACTGTTGGCCTCCTCAATTATGCCATTTTTCAACATCTCTTGCACTTGCTTATGGACCCCCTCCCGTAGATGGAGCGGCAGCGGACGGGGTCCGTAAGGTCGAAAGCATTCAGACGAGAGCGGAATTTCGTGTTCAATCCACGAGCAGAAGCCAAACGGATCTTCTTCGCCTGTGAACCATTCGGAGTATTCCTCGACCACGGATTGTACTGACGGCATGTTACAGGACGGAAGCTTTCGGACATGCAACTCGTTCACGGCAGTGCTTGGGTAACCTTCAAGCTTGACCGCGCCATACTTTGTCACCAGTTTTCCCCGCTTTCGATCAACCACGGTTTCTGTGCCCTTGAGAAAATCTGCTCCCAAAATTGTCTGCTCAATGTCTGGGCTGATAAGGAACTCGTGCTGCACGGACCTGTCGCCTAGGTGCATTGCGTGCATTGCGTGCATTGACAATCCGTCGATTTTCAGTTGGTATCCACCCACTGCTCTTACGGCTAGTGCGCACGGTTTGCATACAGCTTCGTTCCCTCTCCGTCTCAGCGATACCCCTGCTCTCGCATCAATCAGACACATCTCCTTCTTCCCGTCTATCTCAACAACGGCCTGTATGGTAGCCTTTGTCACTGCACTAATCGCAACCCACTCGGGAAAAGAGGAGTAGTCCAAAGTTTTATTATGTACAGGTGGTCGGGTATGAGGACATTGATTTTTCCAGTGGCCATACATGCCACACCTGTAGTATCGGCTCATTCGAGCGTGCCTCCGCGATTCCGTCTTCATAGCTGCAAGCTGTCCGGCAAGTTGGTCCACTTTGTTCTTCTGGTACTCCACTATTGACTCATCCCTGTTCTCCTGCGACTGCAACGTGGCCAGTGGCGCCCCGGTCAATTCCCGTGCCAGATGCACCAGGTGCTCCACACTCAACTGGCCAATTGCTCTTGCCAACCGCAACTGGGCACGAAGCGCAGGCTGCACTCCCTCGACGAACTGTTCGGACAGCGACTGCTGGCGCGATACTCCGTCCACTTCCGGCAAGGCCCGATCCAACAACTGCTACAGGCTGGCGAAGAACACGGTCGGGTCACATCCAGGTCCCATGCTGGCCGTCTTAAACCGCCTCATAGCCTCCTGGAGGTCGGCCGGCGTGTCGAACTCCGCTTCCAGAGCTTCCTTCGCAGCGGCCCAGTCCATCATCCGAGGGCTTCTTCTGGCCCCATCCAGGGCCGCCTTCGCCCGGCCTCTGAGGAGGGTCTTCAGTGCCGCCAAAATACCCCTGTCGGTCTCCAGTCCGGCCGCCTCCGCAACGTCCTCGAAGTCTTTCAGGAAGATCCGCACATCCCCATCCTCAAAAGGTTGTGGCCACGGGATTCTCATCCTTATCCTGGTTACGGCACCAAATGTAAGGAGGGAAACCCTTCGCTGCGGAGTTGTTTATTAGAAAAACGCCAACTAAACAGTTACAGACTATTGGACAGGAAGGTTAAACTCTCATTTGCACGTTGTTTTTAAAAACTGAATATCCGACTTCTTCGTGAACGCGTCTTCTTGAACTCACCTAGATATTCATTGACTATCGCACAACTGCAAGCAAAAACTGTAAAGTAGTTTCACAAATTCCGTAATACTATCATTGTAAACGTTGCGACTCCCACTGTACACACGAAAATTATTACACTCAAGGCCAGTAGAGCGACTGACCCTGAGTTCCCACCATCAACTTGTCTTTGCCTTTCCTATTCCAACCTTTCGTAACTCCTCTGTCTCCTTTGCAGCCCGATACCTGGTCAAGAATACCTTTTTAATAGACAGTCTTCAACTATGGCTTCTGGCTTGATGATCTCTGTGCAACATTAAATAAACGCTCTCTTTTTTCCTCCCCGTGTTTCACATGTATTCTCCAACTCCGATGTAGTTTCGCATGCTGAATTGAACAGTTCTAAAGCTACGTATAAGTTGTACGTGGCAATTACAGATAACTTCATTCGTGTTTCACAAAGTATTCCCGGCGGAAAACCTAATCAAACCATAGCATAGAAACTTTACTCGTTTTACAAGGTATGTTATTTTTTTCCAAACTTATGACGGTTTTTATGGTTCCCTGCAGACCTCTGATCAGATGAATCCCTCACCATACTGCGAATGTATGATAAATGTTCCGATCTGTGCTATCCAGGCTGATACACGCAGTTTCCTTTTGGCCAACTTAAGGCAACTCAGGAGAGTTGGAGAACGAGTTCACAGGGCTAGATATCATTTTAGTCTTACACTACCAAAACTGACTAAACTCTGGAGTGGATGTTTTTACTAACTGTACTTTGAAGCTATCTTGGAAAACTGAAATTTAGTTCGTCCTAAAGGAAATTTGCAATAGTACTTCACGTCCAAGCACTGCTTTTGAGAGGCTCATCAGGAGTTTTTTATATCATTCCTCCCTCAGGATCCTTCATACATCCACCTGCTCGACGGTCATCATAGGTGGTGCTATTCACAAATGACCGGCGTAGCTCACACTTAATGAAGGTTGTGGTCTTATTATACTCTTCTTAGTGATTTTGAAAGCACTTGTTGTACGCGTTCCTCCAAACTTGCTCATTTGCACAGCTTATGTAGTTACACGGCTAAGGTTTCTGCTTTTGGCGATCAGCCTGCACAACCTTTTATCCTGGGAATGTCTCCCACGAAATGTACCCGCCGCGAGTATCTTCCGCCTACTGGGGTTATTCGGAACATGCTTTTGCTATTTACTGTTTTCGGATCCATGCACTAATGTAAATTCCGTCGCCTCAGAGCTGGATAGAAACAGTGGAGTGGTAAAAAATTCTGTTCCTTGACCGTAAAAACCACTTCGGAAACTTTGATCAAGCTTACTTACCAGAATTCTCTTTTAACAATGATCTCAACCATGTTAACATAAATATTTTCACTGGACTGACGCAATTTACCTCCTAAAGCAGAGAAACTCTTGCTTCTGATGTTCCGTGTATAGCAAGCATCTTGTCATGTCCCAGGTCATATTATTTGCACATGTGGCAGTAACGGTGGTGACCGATTCCCTTATCTTGCGCCCCATGTCCAGTCCCAGACTTAACCACCCTCGTGTCTTGTGCAGCCTGTCCTAACAAAAGTAAATGATAGTATTCAGATGATTCTTTCAGTCCAACTTGTAGCTATCGTTATCCAGCTCTGCATGAGACAGAGCTTTACTGCTAACCAGCAGTCCGTTCGCATTCCTGTCGGATGTTTATTGTGATTTAACTCCGTGACCGTTTCGCTTCATCCCTCGAACTGCCATCCAAGTGAAGCCATCTACTTGAGTTCACCAGTTGTAACCACGCTACAACATGTATCAATTTTGTTGATTAGGTTTGACAAGATACCATTCTTGGCTTGCATACTGATCTATCGGATTTCTTTTCAGTGTAGTTTGAGTTAAGACCAGTTTTCGCACAAACGCCCACTGACTGCGATTCGATTTTACCTTATTTAGCACTTCTGCACGCGAGCTGCAACCTGCTCCTTAATCAAAGATTCCTTGGCTTCCTGGCCCATTAATCTGGAACTCCTGCGTTGTCTCCGCTTGTACTGTGAAAGCGGGAAATCCACAGCGTATAGGTCAGTATATCTTGAGTTGGCTTTAATTGTCTCATGACTTGTCATTTTTAACATACAACTCATCTCGTTTCTTCAGCACACTGCCTTATCGATACTGAAAGACCAACTGGTGAGGACATATTAACCCAAATAACAGTACTCTAGGGGGACTGCGCTACTGTTCAAAACCCAAGTTGCCATGAAACAGGCAGTTATTACGCGGTGGAAATGACGTGCTGTTCTGGTTAGCTGTAGGGTTTATAGCTGACAGCTATCAGGACCAGGACAGTTTATGGGTGTACTATCCGTAAGCGGCAGTGGTGACAAAAATGCAATTTGAAGGGAATTGCACAAGAGTAAAACACTGGCGGAATGAATAAAGCGGACACAGTGGACGTGCTTAGGGTCGTAGGCAATAGCAGAATGACAATTACGGCAAATTCGTGGTAAAAAGTTACCATTGAAAAAAAACTGCTCAATTGGGCAAGGGTCAAGTTGTGCTGCGCCACAAGCAGAAAAAGAAACCTTCTCAACTAGCTTGAGTTCGGGCCTGGAAGTGTTAGTAGGGGATCGTTTCCCCCACCACACGTTGCTCACCCATCAAATCCCTTTTATCAATCAAGTAACTCGGTTTTTGTGAGCTTATAACGAGAACGATCATGTGCAACTGTTCCGACTTTTGAATTCCTGAGGCCCAAAACAAAATCTAACACAGAGTTGGTGAAAACATTGTCCATCGATTCAAACATCTGAATAAACAAACTGAAAACCAGGATTCCAACAGCTAATAAAAAATGATGATTCTGTTCTCCACTGATTGTAGTGAGGCACCCTATCTGAGAGGAAAGTGAGTGATTCAGGACTGGCTGGATTGCTTTGATAGCGTTTTACTCAGCAGATGAAAGAATGGCCGATGTCATTTTCAGTACTTGTTCGGCAGCTGGCGTGGAGGTGGTATTTTCAAGTCGAAGGTTCACAAAATACATGACGTTTTCATTCACGTCAGCATATTATGCCCAGATAAAGTATTTTTTACATAGAACGCATCCAATTTGAACCCAGGCCTGATCATTACAAAACCAATTTACGTCACACGATAACGCTCGTGTGTAGCGAAGTACGCGGCTTGGCGCGTGATCGACAGTCTTGCGGTTTGACCAACCGGATGGCATCAACTCGCTGCGTTCTTGCAATATAAGGTCAGCTGGCTGCTGTTTCCGTTAGGCTACTAGAATGCAGTTTGAACAGCGTATCGTCGGCAACCGAACTATCAATGCCAGTACCACCACCGAGTTAGATGGCAGCCAGGTAATCACGTTGAAACAACTGGGCGAAGAACTACATCGCATCTTTGAGCATGACTTTGTGGACATTGATGAGGTCAAACAGCTGCTAGGCTCATGCTCAAGCGACCCGCTGGAGTGGCAATCGTTCGCTCATTTCGATAAATATAGGTGAGTTTCTATTGCACTGATCTTCACTTGGCGCTTCCACACAAACGATGTTCTCACCTTCTTGTACGCAAATTTTTACGACCATTTTATTCCAGATTATGTTAAGTAAGCTTGAAAGTTACCTTAGAAGATTATTTATGGACGACATCCACTAATGTGACATTTTTCATCAGATTATTAAGTTGAAAAGCCTTCCTGAACAAGCAGAGCTATGTTATGTCCAGGAAAGTGGATAAAAGATTAGCGCAGTTAACAGTGGAAATTCACGAATGCCAAAGAATGTGCTACCTTTCTGTCTCACCTATAGCCCCCTGGGAACCTCAAAATCTACAGTTTCCGCTCATTTACTGAAGATTCTGTTGGGCATTCTGAACACACAATAGTGTGGGAATCAGTTCTTGAAGCTCGGTTTGTAAGCAGTATCAGGTGCGCGGCAATACAAACGGGCAAACATCAGCTGTGCCAATACTACTGATTGGAAGGTAGCCGGTTCAAACCTTTCCGGAAATTCTCTGTTTGCTCAATGGCGCGGTTCCCAAAAGTACGAAGCAGCTATGCAATTTTTATTGGATTACCAACAAGGACTAACTCTACTTGCTGAACAGAATTTCAAATGGAATTGTGAATCCTAAATAGCAAAATACCTACAAACCAAAGGAGATATGACCAGAAGAGTCACACTGACCTTCTACCCGAAAAGTCGTCACTCTGGCTAATCGGCCACTTGTGGCCAACGGTGTATCTCTCAGGTACTGCCCGGAAGGCTGCGGGTTCGGATATCCCCGAAATTCTTTGTGTGCGCACAAAAACATGGCCTGGTTTTTCACTATGGATTGGGTGGGATGAAATATTATTTGAAATGGACGTCACCAACCAAAGCATGTTAAGCGACAAAGTAAGGTAATTCCGTTTAGGGAAGAACATCTGACAAACAGACGAAATAATTGTCGACATTTTGTCCCACAGTAGCAGCCTTTTTGCAAATCCGCTTTTCCTTAGAAAATAGATGTTGTCCCTTAGCTCACCACATTACAAGCCAAATGGAAAAAGGGATCAGATGCGCGTGCCTTTTAAATTGCCTTCTCAACTCCACGTGACTGTCGAACTTGGAATCTACTTCCATGAAAAGATAAGCACCTTGTGTCGCTTTCTAGATTCGAATTGCGTCGTTTGCATTTCAAAATCAATACATCGCTTGAAATCACGATCAAACACTCGTCTACACTGCTGTTGTTTGTACAATCCTTCTAGTGTCCTGGCGGAATTATGCTGGACTTTCCAAATTGAGAATGGATTAGATCAATCCGTTAGAGACTTAACTGAATTCTCCGCACCTGGGGAATATTAGGAAAACTTTCATCAAACTGCTGCTTCTTTCGAGTACCGAGAATAACAAGGTCATACTTGGCTGCCGCCGACTGGACGACATAATCAGTATGGTCGAATTGGTTCAACTTTTTTACAGTGACCTTTCTCTTTAATAAATGGATAGTTAGACCACGGAATTGTTATCCAAACTGTGAAGAAAGACCATGGTCAAGAAGAAATGTTCAACTCACCCCACTAAAACGTCTGGCCACACCACAACTACCGAACTTCTAACTTTCCTCTAATTTAGCATATTTTCATCAAGGTGGTCAGATGTGTAGCAGAGTAACAATATACAAATTAGGATCAGGAACCAAATAGGTAGGACCCAACGTAGTAATACAATGCAGTCACCAATAACATGTCAGTTTTGCCCACAATAAGACTAGAAATACCTGCGGGAAGCTGTTGTCAAAATCCTTTTCAGTGGGTATATTTGTTTTCAAAACACTTCAGTGGCACATAATGATTGCCAGTGCCTGGTGGGATGTGACAGAACAGCCTTGAATCACACGACGCTTTAGTCCTTTGACAGTCACAGGGGAACCTTTGTCATACATGCTGTTGAATCCACACACCGATGGCACTGACAGAAATTAGCTAATGTTCCATTAGGAAGATGTGAGAATGAGAGTTCAAGTGCTGTTGTGTGACGCGTTCGCGATAACTCAGCTGATAGGTCAACCCACCGGTAACCAAGGCGCCATGCGTTCGCTTTTCTGTGTCTTAGGGGTTCCTGTTTAATTCTGTCGAAGTAGGTATTTTTGTTCTCGGCATTCCAAGTGGGATTCGACGTATCAAAGATTGAAAGCATTTTCAAAAAATCGTGGCACAGATTCCTTACTGGATTAAGCCAACGGCCTCAAAAATGACCGTTCTTCACGGTATTTGAAATCGGAATACAGAAACTTTGTATGTGGATATCTTATTGGGTGGACTAACCAGGCCTACAGAAACAAATTCTGTGAAGAGGAAAACGATAAACATAAAGCTAGGTTGATACGCCGTTGGAATCAGTCAGTACGATCGAGACAGCTGCCCAGCTGCGGCAGAAGCTGAGCGCGAATACATCCTTTATGATCGATCGTAACTTACTCGATCATAGGAAAGCCTTGAGACGTAGTTCAGGCAGCCAAACGAATCAGTCAGTTAGTTGGTGAGATTCGCTTGAGGTGATTGCAGGGACAACTTGATGTGCTCAAACATCTAAGCTTCTGATTGGTCGGCTACGACTGCATAAAAATGCACCAGAGGAAGTACAGAGAGGCTTTCACTTGACTTTGCCGCAACAAACATCATACTACGAGAGATTCCCCAGGTGGTATTACTTCTAGACGAAACATTAAGATATCTCGGACATCGTATCAAGTGGAACATGAAGCGGTCCTGTGCAGCACATTCAGTTGGTGCAGAACGCCATAAACGAGAGGTTCACCTGGATTCAGTCGAGTCTCCCTTCAAAACCAAATTAATGTACAGATTAGAGTACCTGGCGAATCCCGTCCAATTAGGGCTAAAGTAGAACATGGGGTTGATGGAAATTTGGAGACTGTGCCTACCTTATGAGCCACAAAACGCGAAAAACCGATCATGGGCTGTCGAAGGGTTTGCAGCACCCTTTTGAGTAGTGTTACGTCTGTACAAAGGCTATTTTTTAGGGGTTTTATATGGCCATACTACCGTGAAATTGTGCTCATTTGAAGAACTCGAAGTTCTGACGTCCTACGTCGCCGTGTCAACTACTTGACGTATTTCAAACTGCAATTTACCATTCTAGGTACACGCGAAACCTCGTGAATGCAGGCAATGAAAAATTCAACCTTCTTATTCTATGTTGGGGGGAGGGACACGGGACTTCCATTCATGACCATGATGGATCTCATTGTTTTCTCAAAGTGCTGGCAGGTAACTGATTATACTTTTGCCGATAGTGATACGTTTTGTTCGGAAATACCCGTGGTTTTTTATATTGAGCCAGGTAGCATAAGCTTTGTCATATGATGTGCAAGAGGACGAGTTTGTCTGACACATATTGAGCCAAAATTTTGTGAGTAGTTAGCAACTACGCTTCTGTGAGACTTTACTTTGTCTAAGATTTATTTTAAATTTTTTTGGAACTCTCTATTGACTAACAAAGTAACTAAAAACTGCAAGCAAATCACACGCCACCATACCGGTCGGATCTTCGTACAGTCCTCGAAGGGATAAGAGAAGTCCTGTTCAATATTTTGGGACCGAATGGGAAATCATCAGAAGAGATTGGGAGACAACCGGTTGATCAATTTCTTAGCAGTCTATCACTTTTTAAAAAAAGCTTTTGCAGGCCAAGTGAATTTGAGTGGTCCAGCAACGACTAGAATGATGACTAACGGTTTGAACACTACTTACTGGAAGTGGTGAGCAAAAAAATAAGAATGACCAAAACACCAAGAGATATGGATGAGTATCACGTCACCGATCAAAGGCTCGGGGATGGTTAGACACAAGGCGTAGAATAGCTTCAAAACCGTGGCAGTTTTAGGGCACTGATCACGATCTGTACGACAGCAATTGATGTTCGAGGATGCGGGAATCGCCAAACATCCCGGTGTGAATAGAGTGGAGTGTATAGAAGTGCTGTGCGTTTGAAGAGCTGCCTTAGATAACTCGATTTGGCAGGTGACAATGTACGGTTTTCGATCACTAAGAACAGCAGAAACGGTCTAAGTCAAAAATTAAAAAGCCCAAGCTGACCACAGCTCATGAAGTCCCTTCCCTCATCCAATTCACTTAGCAGCAACGCACCCACACACCAACAAAAATTTAAATGACATCCACGAAGAACCCTCACTTGAAGTGAAACTGAACAAACTGACCCTGTATCGGGCACAAATTCACGCGAGTTCCCTCTAGCCAATCGGTCTTACTCTTGCTTACGAAGCAAAATCCATTAGCTGACAACTAAACCTGATCAAGCCTGCCAGTTGCAAGAGATCTTGCTGATTGGTCCTTCTTGTACTTCAAAATTGGACTGATCATGTAACCTTATCAAATAGACTGATAAAGTTTTTGTGAAAGAAATGAAAAGCTACCGAGCAAAAATAAATTTACTGACTTCTTCTATATAAACAGTCCCATTCTTAAATCACAGAGTGTTTCCACTGACAATACGGCGGTGTCTCCGATTACTAAATGTGACAGTGATACAAGATCCATCACTGATTTTTTGTACAAGCCCATATTTGAAACATCTGTTTCTCAACTAAATATTCCGTGTCAAAGTTTCGGCTAGCTCTGTATGTAACATCATGACGTCAATCATTTACCTACTCAACATCATTCCAAGATGCCGTTGCGCACCCGTCACCGCGTCTTGCCACCGCCCATCTAAACCTGATTATTTGCGGATGTTTTTCTATTAAGCCTAACTGGTGACAGCGTTTAAAACTCATGTGCGGTTGTTATGTGACATGTCAGTTGTTGATAACCGCGTTAGAAACACCCCAAAGTCAGGAGTCAGAATGTGCTGAAAACTTGGTTGCGGAATACAGAACTGGTGAACACGATGGAGCACCAACCAGCCTAACCACTCTTCATTGACCAGCTATTTCAAAGTGATGGATTTTTCTGTTTCACCGCCTTCCTGAAATGCGTCATTGATTCTTTTGACCCCTGTATTACTAGCAACGTTAAATATACACTACAGGTTGACTGTCCTCAATCTGTAGGAGTTTCAGTGACGCTTCTATTTAAACATAGTTCAGATAGTCTCAGATACAAAGCTTAATCTGACCAATAGCAGAATTCCCGTTGATGCATTCAAACTAGCTTCAGTTAAAAAAGCAAAGATTCGAAAGTTTGCGGGAGTATATTTCATCATACACAAGCCCCAAAGGCAACCGTCTGTCATAGATAATCCCCCAAGAAAACTGCGTCCGTAGGACAAGTCTCCAGGACAACCCCCCCCCACGAATTTCCCGACACTGACTGCACAGAAGCATCGCTGGAGGTTTTTGTAGGATAAACTGAGAATAAGATGAAATACCTCCCGCACACTATTTAGCTGAACGTGAAAACGTCATAGTGTCAACCGGTCAGAATGCTGCATAAGGCACTGCGAACTACGGTGATTAAAACTTTTGGAAGTAGATAAAACGAGAATTGCTAATGTGGTCTTCATCTCTGGGATAAAGTCGCACTTTTGCAATGTCACTCTAGATGTGAAATCTCACTCTCTTTTAATTGCAACGGGACATTTAGTTTTCCGTCCAGCACTTGTAGGGAGGACAGTTTTATTGGCATCTAACGCGTTATAACATAACCAAGTAGAAACATCCTCCTCAAAAATTTAACAACGTAAATAATACACAAAAGTACACTCAAATTCCAAGCTGTAACATTAGTACCAGTGTCACTCCCCCTTCACTGACGTTTTAGGCCGGGACACCAAGCATTCTCCGTAGGGACGTGTCACTCAAAATTCACTCATTTCTAGTGGGACTGTTGCGTCACAAATACTCCTCAAGAAACTCACTCCCACGCTACCCTCGACCCCCTAGGTTTTACTAGAAAACGTCTTGTGTAAGCCCTGACCACGTGACGTAGGTTCTGGGATAAAGGACGAGTTAATCACACTACTGGTCTGCTGCTCGTGGCCGGATATTTGTGTTCCAACTACTAGACGGGAGGTTGCGGGTTCAATACTCCCTGGATCTTCATGGGATGCGCATTACCGATAATTCACAGTAATGACGAAGCAGCTGAACAGTGCTTCTCGACTCTGCAGCATAGATAAGCCTCAATTGCAGGACTGAATCTCATTCGAAGAAAGAACAAGAACAAAGTCCTCTGTTGTGATGGTATTGCGGTGAACGCCAGAAACATGGAAGTTTCTTCCAGAAAACATAGTAAATTTACTACCGATAGAAACAGCTTTATATGATATCCCCTACAAAGATGGAGTGATGGTTTAAACAGAGAAGAAAACCAACCTGTCCATCACTAACTTCACATCGCCCAAAGGAAGAAACGACGTTCAAAAACGAAGATAGCCTTCGAAGTAACAATGACGTTGGAGTAACACAGGACTGGAACTCGTTGTGCTAGCCTGCTGGCATTAAGTACCCCGGAAATCACTCCCAAGTGGACGGAAACTCCAAATAAATCCCTCTATCTCATCATGATGAACACATACTGAGTTAAAATTACATTACGCATTCTCGTCTTCCTGCTAATTCATATTCAGAGCAGCCAAAATGGATCAAATTGAAGTCGTGTTTATTCAGACTAAAAATCGATACCAAAAAAGTCAAAAAGTTCACCAAATTCACTAACATTTAGAGTCACGTGGGGATAAAAGGCAATTACATGGCTATGTGAACACTACTGCCTCAACAAAGCGCTTTCGGACGCCAGGCTGAGATTCGCGACTACTTATGCTGACGACTTCAGCAACGGCCAATATTCTTGATCTGATCAGGCCGGGCCTCCCAAATATTCGTATATATATTTTTGCGTAGGAAAATTCGGCTTCGGAAATATGGCCTCTATCCAATCTATTTCGTTTTAAAGTAAAGTGAAGAAAGCAGTCTTTCACTTAATGACCCTGACTTTGTTAGCTAGCACGCATGTCATACACAAAGCTGATGTGACCTAATCTCACTCAAAGATTGCGTAAAAATAGGAAGCATCTTAATCATAAATCAATAAGTCGGAGTCTTCTATTGCCTGTCGGACAAAGCAGGAATCACGATATGAATACAAGCGTTTAGTCGGATATCATTCAGGTCGGAGTTCTCAATCGTTCAGTATGGATGCAGCCCTACCTATTCGGGAAACTTCAGTTGTACAGAAACGCCATGGCCAACAGCTCATCGTCATAGTGTAATGGAAAGACTGACAACCCCATCAGCCTCTTCTTTCTACCAGTCAAACAGGAAATCGCTAAATCGGTTTAAACCAGGAGGAATTCCAACCCACACAATAGTCAGTATCGGCACGTTCGTAAACTACATGTCAGGACCGAATCATCAGGAGACTTGGAGGCACAACCCCAAACCAATGGTTAGTTGTTCGAATCCGATGTTACTCTTTGAATACTCTCCACTGTGCTACTTTTCCTTAACTAGTCCAATGTGTCTACAACCAACGACTTCCGGCTACTCGTGCTGTGATGGTTTGTTGACTTAGCAAAGACCTTCACACAAAACATCAAAGTGGTTTCTTAGATTCTGGATGAAGTGGAGGGCTATGAATGACCACTCAATTAACTTGGTATTCATGCTAATAATGACGCTTGCACCTGGCGATTTCGGCACATTGTGATCGGAATAATTAAACCTGACATGTTCAACAAGGTGGTTTGGGACATATGTCAAACGACATTTGTAAAGTCCTTTCGGAGAAATAAGAGGTTGTGTCTATGTGTAGACAAGACGACTGTATCATTTGGCGTTCTCACGAGAAACAAACTACACAGACCCTTAGTTCTGGTGATATTTAGGACAGTCAGTGGCTGCGCGTTTCTACTAACGCGCCACGAGATATCTATTCTGAATATCCGTAATCTTTACGCTGTAACCAGAAGGCGTTCTGCAACTATTAAAGTATATCGCCTAAATCTTAACTCAACATAAAATTATTTGGGCTCTGGTGTTGAGCGTTTGACAGACTTTATTTCTGACCCAATCACAGGGTACCACTCAGCAGTAACATATGGCACAATACAGCATAGTTCAGTATAGTATGTAACATTGCATAGTACAGCATAGTATAGTATAGCGTGCCACAGTATAGCATAGCATAGTGTGGTGCGATATAGTATAGTACAACACAGTACAGTATGGCACAGTATAGTTAGACATAGTACCGGTAAAGTATTATAGCACAGTATAGAACGGTAACCTTTCAGTAAGTGAAAATGTTAGTATTAAAACGGACTCCAAAAAGGCTTAATTTTTACCTTTCTAGGATGCAGAAGTATTATTCGGTATTAAACATTTTACCTTACTGGCCCAATTTGAAAACTTCCAACTTCCAAATCCAGCTTTCAGTCCAACTTTCAAATCCATTGGTCGTCAGCCTCAGGGCTGAAGTCTGCATTTGGTAGAGTTAGTTGCCATCACGAAAAAGCACTGATAAAAAAATGTCTTAGAACCACCCGAAGCCTTATTGGATTATTTTCAATATAGCCCACCCAGTTCAGTGCACAGCCCCAAGCGATCTGATTGATAATCCAGCTCAACCTATTCCTCTTGAAAATGACCGCTATCATCCAAACAACTTGTCTCAGCTTTTTGTACTTTAAATAATGAACCTTTTGGGTTGATTTTTGCGCCTGTCACAAATTAGCACTCTGATGCACGGCGGGTATTTTATGGTGTATACTAAGCTCCCTTAGACCAATTTCATCTCACGCTCATTATCACGAAACACGGTCGATGATGCAGTAATACTTACCACCTAATGTAAATTATCGGGCGCCTTATCCACTCGGTGCACAAACATCCAGGTGTCCTGGTTTACCGATTCCAATTGTTATCTTAACTGGCACCTGAAAAAAGAGCGCAGGATGTCCACTGATGGTGACAGAACCGCTACTGGTGTAAACAAATTTATAGCCGGAATTTCGGCGTTGTATTGAATCTACCTTTGAAGTCTTGTCATGAAATGTTTCGGAACTTCCGGCTGATTAACTCATCAGTACCTTTACTTGAGAAGGATTTAAATACACCGATGCATCATGCGTCGAACTCTCTCCCCTCGGAGGATATTGACCGAACGATTTTTCAATCCGATTCTCGGGGTACTCCCGGTTTTTGGTTCATTTACCCTGCTAGACCCGTGCAGATCAGTATCAAGTAGCTGAAGTTCACAGGGGCCGCTCCAGAAAGGCGATGTGAAGCCTTCTCAGGCATTATTTTAGTTTATTGTTAGTATTAGTCGAATTCCAATCAGACAGAGTTGGGCCATTTCACATGGACAATCCATCTGGATGTGGAAAGTTGAGAGCTCGACACATGTGTTTCCAAATCCGTCAAACTAAACACAATTAAAGCAAGAGGTCTTTCATGAGGTGGCTGCTGATTATGTGGCAGTTGGTCTGGTTGCCAAGGGTTAAAGTAAGCATGAAAAAAGTTTCTTTTCGTCACCACTGAAGGCACTGTCTGTGAACGGTTGTAGGGTATTTCCTCCAGGCCTAATTGTATTTGTTCAGGTTGAAAATCGTATTTGATGGCTCGAAATTCATTAGAATTTATCCTTGCATGTCATTTGATTGCTTCTTTTCGACTACCTAATGTGTTATGGTCCGACGTATTTATAGCTGGTAGGTTCGTTGAATATCTTCACTTTCCAGACAACCATTTCACTGGAAGGCCTTTTCCAAACGTTTTCCTCCTTGACTTTGGCCTGCATGGTGTTTTATTGCATTCCGAACCACTTGAACAGTGCTTGGACGTAGCTTTGCTTGTGGCCGTTGAGATGATCAGAACCTGAATTGTGTGACTGTAGATCTAGGTTTTTATGTCAGCTCTCAGTATCCTGATGATGTGCAAATGCAGCACCTTTTTCATTCACTGTGAGTTTGATGTCACCGTTAAGGACGTTTAATAACGGACTTGTTCGCCGCAGTTTACTCTTCCAGGCGATTACCAAAGTGTTATCCACGAGGCTGATCCATATTTTCGGATTTTTATATATTATACTCTCGAGAAAGCAAACGTTCCAACAACCAGTCAGGTTAGAGGTAAAAAGTACCCTTTATGAAATATACAGACGCAAGTAGAGCTGGATGAAAGGCCCATCTAATTGTGCACAAGTGATATCTCCTCGTACGGTGACGCGACTTTTGCAGACTAATTGCTAAGCTTGACGAACAGATCGACTGTCACCTGACTGACAACCATTTTCTTCACCCGAGCTGCCGGTATTTCGAAAAACATATGTTTAAGTCCCTGTGGAAGTGTGTGACCCATTCTCGTGTGCGAAAGGCTTATTTACATTTTTGGTGTCTCTTGTAGTGTGACGCGGCAGAGACTGCGGTATTCCTCACTCCGCGACATCTTCCGTTTCCTCTTCATGTAGCCAGCCTGAATTCTTCGCCGTTGATAGTGTGATATTTGGAAATTTTACTGAGCATTTTTTTTTGTTAGTAAAGTCGATCTGTTCTGAGAGTCCGAAGCTGCCTCATCCTTATCGGGAATAATCAGCAGTGCTCACCTCACGAATTTCCAGTGGGTATTTCGAATCCACGACCTCCAGGTTATTTGTTTAAACACCTAACCGTTCAACTGTTGCTGGCCCAGATGCGCACTGTTGATGGATCCCAATAAGGGTGAAGCAGCTAAACAATGCTTCTTTGTTTCTCATCGAAGAGTAGCTTCACTTAAAGGGAGAAATCTCTATTGGAATATCACTGTATCAACGGGGCAAATACAAGGTCCGCAGACATATCAACAACAAAAAACAAGCGATGCAAGAAGTGCTACAAGTTTCTAGTTCGTCTTTTTATGAGTGTACACAGGGAAAACAACGGCGGTCAGTTTTCGCCTGATCGAATTCCGCCAAACATTCCAATGTTAGGTGCTGTCAAACAGACTTAGTCGAGGTTCCTATAGGTACACAAAAACAGCAAAATGATTTTGTGCACCATATCCGAGCAGGACACATCGGTCACCGAGGTCAATAAAAAACCAACGACAAACAATAGATTGTCGTGCTGAAACTACCTGATTTTTTAAAGTTTGTCGCAATGAACGACAGTACAAAGCCTCTTCTCTGTTGCTGCCTTTTATCTAGTATTTTTTTATCGGGCAGTGGGGGGGGGGACCGAGAGACTACTCCCATTTGCGTACTCCGTGACGAATACAGTCGTGACGCATAGATAAACTCTGCCGTTGCCACACCAATTCATTTTTCTGTATCCCCTTATTTGTTTTTGCTTCAAATCATCTTTACTGTTCTCCTCTCTCTACACTTCATTTCTTTGGGAAATATACACGTGCAACTCCAAGGTAATAGGGCACACTGCATCCAGAATGTTCCTGAATAGAATATTTTCTTTGTTGCTTTTAAGGAGAGATTCGAGAATCCCTTTACGCCTGGCCACCAGGATTCGACAAGTCGAGCCTTGATTCGGATATACCACCCAGGCTAGCCCGAGTTTCAGACTTTATATGCGGGGACGTGACCTATATTCACGGTAAGTCCCTGTCTAAAATAATACAATATTCTTTCTCTCACTTGTGTACTGGTCTTCTATGCTGCATGTAAAAGCATTCAAACCGGGTGGAGTTTTGCAAACCGTATCATGAAGAAGTTGAATCGTAGACGCTTATTAGAACAAGTTAGGCAGATCGTTCCGAAACGGTCATTTTTCCGAAATATAGAGAAACAATCACTAATACTGACAACTGTTGTTTGGTTTCCCCAAAAGTTCTCTTCAAAAGGTGACATCTAAACCTAACCTAATAAACTTGGTAGAGAAGTTCGTCGTAAACTCCTTCAGATATAAAAACCGTCCAGTTTGATCCTGGTATTGGTTCTAAAAGTAAACTGACCATAACGCACTGTAGCTATTGACCAGGCCAATAGGACGAAACAAGCCCAAGTTATTCGGATGAAGGAAAGGCGGTGCTAGTGTAACCATGAAGTAACCCCTGAACAGCACAGTGTGACTTTTTGGTACACTGAGAGTGACTGTTGGGAATGAAAATCATTTACCTGTAGTTTTTTTTTAATTTTTTACTTCGTGTGCCGTTTCTGTAAATTTTTCTGTTGGCTTCCTAAGGATAAAATACTAAAAAAATGAGGGACCGACTGTCAAAAGATATGTGATCGACCGGAGCATTTCTGCTACTGTCATCATCACCGTCACCACCATAGTCTTTATCTCCATCATCAATATCATCGACATTATTATCATCATCATCATTGCCATTGCTATCATCATCGCTATTATCAACGTTGCCGCCGTCTTCCTTGTCATCACTGTTTTATGTACGGTCACTACCTCATCGTCATCATTTCAATATAATCCACTCATTCCAATCGGTCAATGGAAAGTCACCCTCTCCAAGTATTTTTGCAGAAAATCAGAAGAAAAAGTTTTAAAAACTTACCAATTTTGGAATCTTGATAAAAACGCGGTGTAAAACAGCCTCTGTCTGGTTACTGCATGTCCTGGCTGGACGCGAAGCGGAAAGTCCGCCTCTGGCATATATGACTAACATTCTGCTCGCTTCCGTTGTTCCGTTGCTGGGTTCTGAGCCCTCGTCTCATTGTTAGTACTGATGAACGCGACAAACATTTATAAGCAGCGGAATCCGCTTGAAGAATGTCTGCTAACCACAACTGTTGTTCCGTAAAACAGTGATAAGTTCCTGTATAATGAGGATCAACGTTTTGCCCTGATCCAAATAAACCAAGTACTTTGCGCTCCTTTTCGGACACATTTCGACCTGCTTCTAATTTCACTGATCTCCTGGAGATGTTCTTTAACCCAGGGACTACAAAGTTGACTTGACTGTGGTCATAGAGGGCATCCCATTCATCGATAAGCCGCTTCAGTATGCGATGGGTATGCCAAGCCCAGTGTGCAAATGGAAGATCGTCCTTCTTCAAACTTCCTGGAGTTTCGAGGGACGCGCTTTGCTGATGACTTCTGGCAAGAATGACTTGGTGTACAGTGGTTTCCGGTTTTTTTTCGTGCTAACTGACTTCAATTACAGGATTGAATTTTAGTTGGAAATCTACGGAGCAAAACACCAATGAAGCTATATCACACTATCTTAAATGATGAAAATTGGAATATACAGAGTATCCGGTCAGTGATACAATTTGGGTGTTCGTTTTTCCCAGTGGAAATACTAAACGTTAGTTCTAGTGTATAAAACTCTCCATGAGACACGAAAAGCCAAAAATTGAGTGCAAGCCAGTGGAATCATCAAACTGCTTGCTTAATGTACGATCACAATAGTGGAGCTTACGCGCATGATGTTTTTCAGTGTGTTCATACCAAACGGATTTGAGGTCAGGACTGTACCAGTTTATGCAGCTAAAGGATGGCACGTTTTTTGTCATCGTCTACATTTGGAGGGGGGCAGTAACAGAATAAAGGCGAGATTCGGTAAGGGTAAGATTAAGATGAAGCTGAGCCGGCTTCTGAGGATTCGATCAGGTGTACTCTGGGGACGCGTGATACAGGGGAAACTGGCTGCAGATCAGGTGGCTGTTGACGTACAGCAAGTTAACCCCCCGAGCTACCATTATTCTCATTTACTGCCAACATACTGGGAACAAGTCAGGTGAGCATTTAGCATATTCTAGACGCTGCTTGGGGAAAGTGCTTATTTACAGCGTTGATTTTCGCGCGTGGAGAATGTAAACGGCCTTCAAGCCAACTCACCTGGATATCTCTGTTGATCGACGGAGGTCTTATTAGTATTTATTACACCCAAGATAGACATCATAAATTATTTCCATTGGTTTTGAGCAGAATTCACACCTCCAAGTGTGAAAATAGATTCCATATCGGACGAACATTTTCAGCAGAGGCTCGACAAACTTTTGCAGCCAGGAAATAACCGAGTTACTGAATGAAGAAACAGCTGGGAAGGTTTTTAGGCAACGCAAAAACTCCTAACGTACACCGGGTGTCCGATCTTGGCGGCTGAATTCTAGACCAGACAGCTAATGTTGAATAAATTCATTACTTTCGGCAAAATGAGTCTGCGAGCCAGTCAGCCGCATTCAGTATCAACTGCTGGATTTGTTCTGATTGATTACTCAAGACCCATCGTTTACAGTAGACAATAGAGGCACTATCTAAGAAAACTCCCTAACAATACCCATCCCGTTCCCAAAAGCCGCCTCATTTCAAATCATGCTGCATCAGACAGCAGCAATTTCAGCGACCGAATTTAGTCGAAAACAGATTAGCGTTAGTGTAATCGAATGAGGCGAGTTTGAGATGCTCAAACAATGGTGTGATCTAGGTCGGTCAGATCACGAGGACAGTGTTAAACTTAGCCTTTTGTGAGACGCCTGTTCAAAACATAAAGAATCACGTGACCTATGCATGCCATAAGCATGGTCCGTTAATGATACCAAGAAAATAGGTCTCCAAATGCCATTGGATTTTAGTCGGTAGGCACGTGCTATCAGTTGTTTACGATACCAGAGTGCCGCTTGGTCGTTTATTTTCCGAAGAACGCTTGGGAAGTTGAAGAAAACCATAAATTAGTTTACTGAATACCTCTCGACAAATCACGACCTATTTTGTCCTTCCATTTTGAGCTCATCAGTTTGGCGCAGTCCGCGAGTTTTCGTCAACCTGAAGTTCTAGTCGGACCCAAATCGCACGAAGTTTGCAAGCGAAATACACTCATTTGCAAGCCAATTTGTTTTTCACGGGAGACGCAAGTGAATCCCACCTGCATTTCTCTAGTATATTCTTCAAATGAATTTGGGTTCAAGTAAAACGTAACAGGACTCCGGGGCTGCTCTTGTCTGATGAGCGCCAAGAAGGGCGAAACCATTTCTGGACTGTCGAAGAGTTCTGAGCATTTGGTATTTTGGGACGACTGCTCGAAATTCGCGGACAGTGCACTACTGGTTTCCCACTGCCTAGTGCCCATCAGGTAGGCGAAAATCAATCCTTGACTTAAATAGCAATTTTACCAACTGTTTAATTCTGAGCTCATATGCATAATGCAGCAGTTGGATCAGTATATTTGATAGAGTCCTTCACAGTCAATAGAACATTCTGCGGAAGAATTTCAATGTGCTTTTGACCGTGAGGGGCTCTATGGGGTGTCCCGCTTCAACAATTTCATCATACGTATGACCTCAAAAATTTGTTCAGACTTATGAGTAACTGGTTGAGCCAAAAAAATCGTCAATTCTATTTACCTATAGTAACTAGGTTAGTGATGGAAATAGGCATGAAATGGAGATAATCAGTGAGGAACGGGTGAGTGGGCCTGACAATTGTTCACGCAAACTTTACCGAGGAAAAACATAGATTGGGCTTAAGTCGACTGATCGCCCTTGCCACTATCCAATAAGCTGGCATTCTGACGGCAGGCAAACTTGAACTAGTCTGTTTTACTCAGACGGCGTGTGTTCAAAAGATTTGGCACTTTAATAACAGAACTCGAATGCCGTGTACACGGAAACCTGTTCTCCTTGGTCATACGCACCACACGATCCGCTAACTGTCCTTCCTTGATAACATCATAGCAATAACTAGATGAATAAGGTTTTGCGAAATCCCACATGCTAATAAGACCAGTTTTGTGCATTTGCATATCACCTTGTCACACTTGTCACCTTTCTCACGGAACATGCGGACTGCAACCACATCGTCGGACCTAGAATATGTCTTTCTGTAGAAGCCCATGTTTGCTACTTAAAGCACAGGAACTCTGGGCAGAACAACTCAAAAGAAGAAGTTACTCGCTCCACACTTGTGAAACGCCTGAATAAACACCACAGACACGAGGATGTGAAGCAATTAAACCCTACTGGATTCAACTTCCGTCGCAGTCGCAAAATGTCGATTAGATGTACTGGATAAGCAGGGAAAGTATTTTTATGCAAGCCGTTTGTGTTATTACTCACCCATAATGAAAAGATCGATATGCACAGTCAGAACGATCAAAAACAGTAGGCCAATCACTAATACCGGCACACATGTTTGGTCAGTTCGCCATGTCAGTGTGAGTAGTTTCGCGTGACTGTGTGATTGCACAATTTTCTTGCTGACAAACATCTTATGTGAATATTTGCTCCTGTCTGGTGAAAAAAATTCCCCGTCAACTTTACACCCCATCCCTAAAGATACCATTGGCCTACATCGTTTGGAAAATACGAGCCATACGCAGAAAGCAGTGACTCTTCATTTGTACTGTCCACCGATAAGACAATCGACAACGTTTGATGAGTGGACTGGACGCGCGAGTAAATGTAAAATGACCTTCTACAGCCAGTGTGGTGAACGACGTCGACCTTCGGTAAGTTATGAACTGCAGTTCACTTGTGTATGACTACACCGCGGATTAATCATTCCCTCCCCTAGAATGAAACACCACTCAGGCCCAACCAAAGCGCTTCTCGGTTCGAAGTGTTGCTAACTTAAAAATGAAACACCTAGAGAATTTGGAGTGAAGAAATCCTGAAATTTCGTCACTAAACCCTGGAAGATTATACACGGACTTAACTGAAAGTGTTGTCACACTTCCGCGGAAAAAACTGTTGAATTTTCAACCCTGATTATCTTTCTTTCTTTGAACAGAATTGGAAGCTCTACAGTACCTTACGGCAGCTTCAAAGTTCTTCCCTACCTACACAACCTTTTAAGTACAATTAGGTGTGAAACTGGTTTTGGACCAGTCATCCCAAAGCTGACGAGTGTGAATAGTTATCGCAGGAAATTACACAGGGAATTACCTTGTGTTTTCAGTATACGTATGCTCAGATCCTCTGTCTCTCACATATGACTCGGGTATTCTCTACAAAAGCAAACAATTCCGCGGAGTAGCCATCACTAACAGCATTCTACTATCTTCGAACAGACTGAACTGATGTGAGTCGTATACACTCGACGACCACCCCTTCATTATACCCACCTTCAGGATGCTTACGCTGTTCGGTATGTTTTCTATTCAAGATTGTGACAGTAGACGGTCAAATACGTCACACCAAATGAGCCCAAACCAATTGACCCTAAAACGACTGTAAGATCAGAAACCGCTGTTGAATTGGATCTTTATTCAGAGCCTAGTCCATCGTAGACCTTGTGCAATCAGACCCTGTTTAATCGTCAACTAACTTTCCTACTGTGGTCTATTTTTGAAGAACATGGTCGCAGACAAAAAAGTAAATGCAGCTGATGACTGTGGAAGGGTTACAGGAAGATACTAGATAAAAAGAGAGAAGCGTCTCATTCGAAGTCATGCCACCAACAGCTCCCGTCAGACAAGACGAATCCCGACGTATGTAAGAATGTTTGGTATGGAAAAACGCGTGTAAAGACCAACAACTGAGGAGAGGACAAACAATGCTGAATGCTCTTCAAGGCGTGGTAAGCGCTAGCACAGTCAAGACTCACGCATTAGGCACAAAGTGTCCGTCATACTGAGTCTGGTGTGAGACTCAATGGCAAGAATGTACACTCAACTCCATGTGCCACACATAAAAGTGTCGTAAGTACGCAGAGAGTCCAAAATGGCAAGCAAACACAAGTCACTGACTGTGACCTTAGGGAGTCCCAGTCCAACAAAAGCCTTGGCGGATTGAGGAAAGCAGACCCTCCGATAAGAAATGATCATCGGTTTGTGGACCAAAAAGTCGACATCACAACCGATTACATGTAGGACTGAGATTATGGAGAGGGAATATTCATCGGCACTATACTTCCGCTTCTTCTCATTCTACATAGTCACCCCGCGTTCATCCGAGGCTATGCTTACGTCTATCAAAGTTGCTCGGCGCTCCCGAATAGCGATTAGGTCAGGCTTGATGAAAGACATTGAAGTTGGTGCTCTCAACTCCTCGAAGACGGTGTATCCCAGGCGAAGGAGACGTTTTGCGAGTTCCCTTGCAAACCGATTATGATGAGCACATCTAGCATCATGCGTGATCCAGCAGGACTGCAAAATATGCACAGAAATCTCCGGTTGGCCACAGTCTCTACGACAGAAGATCGTCTAGCAGGTTGCATCGGAGCTGGATACCGCGAAAAAATATCCGAGGAAACACTCGTTCTGGAAATACAAGCCATTGATTCGAAAGAGGCGAAGCTACCAACTCTCGAAAACCGCGACCGTCAATGCCGTTATGCAAACTATCACCCCAAGCAGCCACCAGCCCATCCTTGATGTATACACAAGCATCACGGACTCGGATCGGAAGGCTAAGATCCCGAACAATCTTTGCAAGTGCGGAATCATTGGCCACATTGCGTAGTACTCGGCACAGAGTAGAAAGGAGCTTTTCGTACGCGCTCTCCGCTACATCAGAATTGTTGCACTCAGACTTGGGATACCAGGTCCCCCACGTAAACGGTCCCCCCAAGCCTACCTGTTTGGGCCCACTGAGAACGGGCAGCCACACGTGGCTGAGTTTTTCAGGACCCAACAACAAAACCTCAGCATAAACATGCAAGTGAAATTTGATCCCAGGGCGCAGCTACGTTTCCGGACTATCTAGATGAAACAGCCTATTTATCAGTTTTTAGGTGGCAGTGAACCTCGGAATTGGGGAAGACTGCTACAGCATTCTCATAGGACTGTGCGATGTATCGAACTAGAGGTGATGGTGCTCCAAACGCCTTGGCAGATCTGACGATTGTGTCGTGCAAAACCGAATCAAACGCTTTCAAGATATCAACAAACGCCAAGCTGAGGTTAGAAGCAATCGCTGAAGAGTGACGAAGCAGGGCATGTAACAGCGATGTAGTTTCCAAACAACCGTCTCGATGTAGAAATGCAAACTGGAGTGAGGGCAGTTGCAATTTACGGCTCCAGCGATCAGCAAGCACCTTATGAAGGCAACGGACAAGAATGGATGATACGGAGATCAGTCTCAGTTGGTCCGGTGACGTCGGATTTGGGACCTCCGGAACTAGGGTAATACGAGCACGACACAGATGTGGGGGACAACCCCCAGATAATAAGACTAAGTTGAAATACCCAGCGAGCGCATTAGCATTGAACCGGCGGAGGATCCTGGGTGTGAGCTTGTCCAGGCCTGGGGACAAATTACCCATAACACGGATCGTACGGCCGACTTCCTCTCCTTTAATTCGCTCGATCAGACTCCAATCGGATGGTATTACTACGCGACTTGGCCGGCTATCCACGTGTTTTGGAGCTGAGAGCACATGTTTCCAATACTGCTCGGCGTCTAGAGGTAGGCCGCAGTTACCTTTGTATAGATTCTTCCATGTTCCATCCAGTACATTAGACGCTGCATCTTTCCGTCTTTGATGGTCTGGATGGCGGCGTAGTTTGCTCGGCGGATCTGCTTTCGGTTGACCGGCACCCGATGGGCTAGCTGACGACGGCGTCGGGACACAGTTTTTCAGGTGTGTGGAAATGGCTTGGAGGCGTGGAGGTCCAGAATTGACAGGACTTGTTCCGGTGTCATGATGCCAGACTGCAACCCTCGGGCAAATGCCAGAAGGTCAACACTAGCAAGCGAACTGTCAGCATGGGATTCCAAGAGAGACACGGCGCAATCCACGGTTTGTTTAAACCAGACGCTATAGACATCGGCTTCTGACGAGTACGCCGCCATTTTACCGATGGTTTGGTCAGAACCACCAGATGATGGTTCGTCCTGTTGTACTTGCCAGTTAGGTACTCATTTTGATGCTGATAGCCGATCGACCAGGAAAATACTGCTCCAATCTCGCGAACAGCGCGGTTTGCGTGCCACAAGACGGATATAAACTGTCAGCCAGGCGCAAGAGTGATTGTGACTTTTGTTGGGACTAGCGGACATCGGAATTCTTCACTCGGCCAAGCTTATCTGCATTATGCTAGGGGGGGTTGTGTGCGTGCTGGCGATGTTAACTCAGGCCAATTGGGCGACCATGTTCGTACCAACACTTTCATTGTCGTGAACTCGATGGTGGGCTACGAAGCCAGCTTTCGATTTGCAGCACTTGCCACATTCCTCACACGTGAGCCCCACGAGTCACTCCTGTGTACTGCTTGGCACTGGTGCGGAAGCGCCAGATGATTCGTATTGTACATTGTCGAAAGTAACCAGCACATTGAAACCAAACAGGATGGTTAGCCCTGTCTTGAGTTGTTGAACTCTTAGCTTGTAGCGGTTGCCCAATCTGATTAATGCATCCGCATCCACTGTATATCTCGTGCTTTGTTTTGTCCCACATCCCACAACGTGCATCACGAGACAACACGTGACTTGTCTGCAACCTTGACTGATGTGAGTTCATGCCCTGTCTAGTACGCGTCAAAAAGACACCATGTGATTTCACAACCGCTACAAGCTCACCCAGACTGACGTCCAGAACACGAGGAGGTGGTTCAGCGCACCGACAACTAACTTTTGATTACCTTCGAAGTCGTTTACTTACAGTTCGTCTCGGTCTTTACACAAGGACGTAACATCGATTTTTCTCTCCTCCACTCACCAATAGCTGAAGTTTGATTGTTTGCTTGTGTGAAGCCTATCTCCTGCGACCACAAGATGGTTACCGGAACCTTGCAGATGCATCAGAGGGTGCTGCATGTGATAATGGAGGGACAATGCGTTTTGCCTATCTTGGACACCACTGTGCGTGCAAATGTTCAGACCACCACATAAATGAACCGTGAGGATTGAAAGTATCAACCGTATGGTGTCTACTCATGTTCCATTGAACCGATGCCTGCGACGGATAACCTGACAGCATAAGACCTTGGAAGGGCAACTTTCATGAGAACAGATTTTTGAATAAAGTACGCAAGCCTCAGCATTAGGGCCAGTCAAGTTACCTAGACCAACTTATGGTACTGGTTACAAAATAATTGAATATGACTTTTTCACTTGGTCACGAGCATTGATGCCTTATCTGTTATGATCTCACGACGCGAGACCACATAATAAAGTGGGTCGCAACGGTCAGTTGAAGCGTATGATGGATGTACTATGGTATGGTTTAAAACCTGATTTAGTAAGCAAGTTATCTGGCCTAACGAGGTAGTAAAAGACACTGAATAAATTATTTATTTGCATAAAACGGCCAGATATGAGTTCAAACTTGTGGGTAAACTTGCGACGCAGTTCCACGTGTATACCAGTGGTGAACAGCTTAAGCGAAATTCTCGGAGGAATAGCGTGGGCTACCCTGTTACGCATAAAGCGGCGGTCTCCAGAGCAGCGAATTGAAGTGCCTGGCTTCTCCTGGAAAAGAGCTTCGTTTTCCTAAGGATTTACTCAGCCGTAATATGTTGCATACTGATGACAGACAATGCTCTACACAGGGCTACTTTAACCTTTCTCGATAAAACGCACCTTTTCTCAAACCTACTTGAAAACTGAATTTATGCATTGATTTTTTCAGCTTGTGGGTGTTCCTTTCACTCAGCAGCCATCCCGATGAGTGTCTACGTTTTTCTGACAACCCATCAACATCTCCATCAAAATTAATGGCTTATAACTTTTTATGTGCTTTCAACCGTCTCATTTTGAATCATTCAATTTTATGTCATCATTTTACTGATTTTTTGCTCATTTAAAACGAATCGAAAGGTTCACGACCTTCATCTAAACTCATTTTTTCGTAGCCCATTTTTTTACTCATTTCAACAAATACACTTCATTCATTCATCATCAGTCCAGATGATTTCTAGTGTAATTCAATGTGGCCCTGAAGGATGGAATGTACATGAAATATTTCTTTGAGACTAGTTATAGGCAGGCTGGTGGGCCGTGAACCCTCAAAGTCCATGCAGCCATAGCACTGACAGATCGAGCCTCGGAGGGCGGGTTAAAAAGCCGGGGCATAGGTCAAGGTTCAAAATTGTCCAACTCTCATAAACTGTTTTGGTTACTGATCACATTTACTCATTTAAAAGAACGTCGGTCAGACACATAATCTCCCATTTTCTTATCAGAGAGGCTAACTACTCATTAAGCATTCGATCGGCTGTGTATATCATGAATGCACATCCCTCTGTATAACCAGTTAACTTTGTGGATAGTATCTCGGACTTGTGCTTAAAAGAACAGAATTCCAGTCATCGAAAGGGTTCCTAACCATCGCCTTTACATGTTGTGCAACTGTTTTACCAAAAAAGACAAAAAAAGCTATACTGAACTTGAAAAATATTTCCTTACTTGGTTCACCAGCATACTACTAATAGTGCCTGGTAAGTAGTGCAGTTGGGTGCACATTTTATCAGTCAAAGAAACAAGAGGAAGAAGAACATAAAGCTGCTCTACTTTAAACTGACCCAGGCGTGCACGGCTCAAAAGGCTCAGCCGGAACTTATGGACAACTCCATAGGGCATTGACTTGAATTGGCGGCGATAACTTTTGATTTCTTCAACCACGTGCAGGAATGGCTTGAAGATCTCCATTCTGGGAGCGAATACCGTAACCCTACTGGCATATCTTGAATAGGTCCAGCACGAAAAACGTCCGAACAAGAAAGGCCTTTTCTTCCACAAAAAGGAAAGAAAGCTCCTTTGTAAAAAAAAGTAACCAGCTAACAATTGAGCACCGGACACTCACCAATGAGAAGACAGGTCAAACAACAAATCAAGAGGAATGCTTACTCCAACGATGAACAAATAGCCTGGGTGAGTAGACCGTACATCGATCCGCGCAGGAGCGACAAACACGCAGTTCCACTCACAGCGCACTGAATATGTCACCTCTACTGGTGATGTAATGTTCGCAGCTACGCGTAGCTGAGCGAACAAATCGACGGCCAGTCTCTCAACTGCTTCATTAGGCGAGAAGGGTTCGCTCTGGATGAAATAAGCTCACCCAGTAAGGCGGTTCTGTCAATTCATCCTTTACAGCAGATCTGGTGGTGTTATCAGTCACCTGACGCAACCAAGTTGAACCCATTCGCATATGAAGGCACGAATGCAGTACGACCTAGGAACTATGTTGCTACAACAATATCACGTTGGCCAGTGCTTATTACTGTGGTTTGAATCTGGATTGTGCAAGCCCAAAATCATGATGCAGTGAGTAGCTTTTGGTCTTTTTCCGGAAAGACCACTGCACGGATTTTGAAAGGCAACTCTGACACCAATAAAAATTTAGCGACGTTCAAAGGCAGCCGCTGAAACAACGAAGACTTGAGCTACTTCCCATTTGGTAACCGTCACAAGTGATGGTTGTTTGAGTATCAGTTGTCTGTTCATTCATATATGCAACCAGACTTCGTAGGGACAAAACAGTCCAGTGAGTTGGTCGATTACAGGAACCACTTGAAATTTAGGTGGCATCCAGGTGCATTCAACTTTGCTATGGCCACCGAATCACCGGCGAAAGCTTGCTTTAAATGGCAGGAGATGCTTCTTGGTATATTTAGACCGATTGCTCGAAAGCCCATAATAATTCGAGCAGGAACATGCCTTTCCTACTCTCCTGTTTATTCATCACGCGTACCAGACTATTGCTAAAATATTCTCTGATCCAGGAGGATGGATCTAAGTAAAAAAAACGTCCAATTGTTCTGATCAAAATCCTGGGAGGTGGGTCGTCGTGCAGTTGCTTCATAATCGGAATGAGGGCGAGCGGGGCTGTTGTAACGATGGCAAAACACAGTACGCATCTGATCCACACTCACCAATAACCAGAATAACGTCAGTCTTCAGAAACACATTCATACCCACATTATTCGGGTAACTCGATCAAGGTTAGGCCAGCATACTCAGTGCATCCGCTTTGTCGAGCACGGTACACTCCTTCCACCGATACAGCCGTACATTCTTTGCCGCTGTGAGTACATATCTGCAAGATATCCATCCAGAAATTGAATGGTCTGCTTTTTTGGCTTTATAATGTAGGCCTCACTGCCTGAACCAATTAACAGATGTTTTGTTTTGTTTTGAGAGGGAAAGGCGCCAAGTAAACATTCTTAATTCACGATCAACGTTTGAGCGCTACTCAAAAGCTTTGAGTTAGTGCATGTGCACCGGTCTGATATTGCTAACATATCTCGGAGTTTTGTCCTGCTTTCTTCCCTACTCGAGCGTAACCGGCTCGCAAGGGGAGCATTTAGACCTCCTTCTAGTGGTTTGTTTTTCATTAGGAGAACCAATCCGCCCACCATGCGTGGCAGCAGCGCGATAGGCTTCTCTGCTTTTGAAATTGTAGTCCGTCCATTTGAAGTTGAAATGGTGTAGATTAAGACTTTAGGCATATATTATACAAAATTAGAAAGTAAACAATTCCGCTGTCGTAGAACATACTTCCAAAGGGGTCAACACAATAACCAGGCCCTTTAATCGGGTCCGCTGGCAACTAACGGTTGCGAAACCTCGCTCGAACATTTGAGTAAATGACAATGTCTCATGACAAAAGATAATACTTTTATTAAGTTGTTTTGGTGGTCATTCTTCCATATGTGAAAACAGAAATAGACATGGACGGTCCTCTTGCTCCGTCCTGGTGCACACTCCACCACACTTAGAGCGAGAAGTGCGCTGACATAAGTATAGCTCCAAGGTGGACGAAAATTCAATCCAAGTCGATCTGAGTAGAACTGACATCATTCACCGCAAGAAATTTATTCATGGCGTTGATAGTGTTCGTTTTGCAAAGAGGGGCTACTGCAGATTTGAAAGCTCCATACTTCTCACAATTCATCCGATATTTACCCACCAAGTAAATTACTACCCATCTTTTGGGCTGTACTATTCAGAATGAGACCACAGAACAGTGTATTTTTGTCGGATGATGACCTGAACAAAGTAGTTTGTGATACTTGGTGTCCTCTATGACCAGGTGTCGTTTTTTTTGGCACCGAACACTCGTCTTTTGACTGCTTTGTTAGCGGGTCGATAGTACCAGGCATAGCCACCTGAAGCTTTGAAACCTATGTGATCAAATTACCAGTCTGCCGGAGAATTGCATAATAAACAGAGAGTGAGGATGTTTCTAAAAATAATAAGTTTCTGTGTATAGATATCAGGATCCCCGAAGGAATCACGACAGCTGAGATACTGCCAGGTTGTTCAAGCCTAGACACGAGTAGACGAGATGCCGGGATTGGGTTCGAACAACTGACAAACCAGAGGTAAGTCTGCATCTTAACCACTGAGCTCTCTCAATACCAGTTCCGTTAACTGGTGCGCGCAGACTCATCAGACCCAGTAGCTCACCTCATTGAAACTACAACTGACATACGCCCGCTAAATTTCGGACTGAGTCAAATAGGCGGCCTAGTTTCCCTGACTTAAGTGAGTAACAGCTATCCTGCTAACCGAAAAACTAAAAGGCGAAAAAATATTGCTTCTTGATAAACACAGTAGAGAAATTCAATATATTGGCTCTTTTCAGAGATCATTAATAGTGGATATGCTTAACAATGAGGGGACTGAACACCGGACATTTTAACAAGCGAGGCGGGGATTTTACCACCACTTCTTCATGCACAAGCTTAGCACTCATGAATCATCACGTCTAAGCAGGTTCACTTGTTTAAGCCACGCGCCAAGTAAGCATAGCCCTATGCTTCCCGTTTTGTGTGTGGATACATTTAATAATTTAACCTGGACGGGAGGACTCTTCAACTAATGGCAATGTGAACGTAAATTCCACACATCCAGCGACCGCCTACAACTGATCACAAAAATGTCCAACAGGTTTCACGCGTCCGAGGTGCACCCTAGCAGTCGATTGATACAACCAGGACAGTTACTGGGCCGTCACTCGAGAAGTCTGGCAGGCAAATCACGATCCCCTCGCATAAACGTGAACATTTTCGCCTTGTCAGACGTTATAATTCAGGTGCGTCCAGTATGCGCTGGTGGAGTGGTGGTAAGACGGTCATCTCACATGTCAGATGTGTGGAGTTCCAACCCCAGCAGGGCCAAGGATATGCACTGCTGATGAGCTCTAATAGGAATGAAACTCGAGTCTGGTGCTTCTCTCTTTGGTGTGGAAACACCAGGATGACCGAGCTGGCACAAGATGAGAAGTGTTCAAACGAAAGTGACGTGAACGCTGATCCTACAAACCCCGCAACCATCTACAACAAACCCAAGATAAGTTTTGCACACACGAGATGAAAAATGACATCTACCTAGAGGTTATGTATCACCAGACGGATCGGAGTAACCCCGTCATCAACTAGAAGTCCATTTTCAGGAGGCCAAAGTAGTTCATGTAGAAGCACTTCTCACAAGGTTTCTGAAAACTGTCCGACAGCTATCGATCGGTTTCTTCCAAACAATTGCTCTGTTATCTGGGCTGACTTTACTGCTGAATGGATGCCCTTATTCCGGGAGTAGCAGTGCATGAGTGTGAGTCACACAGGCTAACCTTTTAACTTGTCGGTTCCAGAATCTTTCGCTTGCTGTATCGTTTCATGTCCCCAGATGTTACTGGGATGAAAACTCGATTTGGTGGATTTCCTATCCCTGGCTATTCGCGAACTACCAAACTCCCAGGCTAGATGAACATCGAGTTAGTCTGATTTTGATTTTCGATTATGCATCATGGTAGGATAAACAGCTTGTGACCTCTAAGCAAACGACCGCATGACGGGTTCCTTCATACCCACCGGTAAGGTTGGAAGCTGTCATGTGAATAAAAGACAATAAGTCAGCAGAAGGACAAGCAAGAATTTCCTTGCAAACCCACCAAACGTACACTTGGGCAAACTGAGTGTTACATGTTACGGGAGCAACGCAACTGAGTTTTAATCTGAAGAAGAGACCAAATCAAACTCACATCTGTGAGAATATTGACGGAAACAGGTGTGCCAGTGCCCCCACCCCCAATGTGACATTTGGGAGACTGATCCCCGAAATTTTGCTCGACTCACGGCCGATAGTGAATGCTCGTTTATTACCACCTAAATTCTATGATACATACTCGTCTAGGTTGTGATTAGTTCAGTTTCAACTAGCATTTTTGGATGCTTTGCAGAAAAACAATGCATCTATTTCAGACTGATCCATCATATAGTATAAGGTACACAGCGGTGCATTGTATAGCGAATATGAAATGTAGAACTTGTTGTGGTAGGGCAACATTCCACATGGCTACATGGTTTTTCCACCTATGATGGAAACAGACAGTTTATACAGTTCGGTTGAGTCAAACAGATATCCCTACTGAATACTTTACCCGTAAATCATGTTGCTCGGTCCCTTAAACTGAGCGCGATTGGTCCGGTGTTCCAGATTAGCTATATGCTGTCACTTCACGGAACAGAATTATCCTTATGCGCTCCAGGCGGTGTGATTCCGCTTTCATCAGTGTGTTAACTGTGGCCCCATTCACCTTGACATTACACACTACGACTCTTAGTCTTTGGGCATGCGGCTGTAACCAGTGTATTGACGACGGAGCTTGGCTAAATCCCTATCTTTTTACATAATGGTGACTAGAGTCACCATAGATTGTTCACAGTTGGCACCTGTGTTCAATGTGATCTGACATGTGCTTGCTGCAAACGAACCCATAGCACATAGGGAGCGAATTTTAGTCGACAATACCCTCGTCACATACCGCTATATGACCGATGATCTCAAAGCGTCCTATGTTCAACAGTATTCTAGCGAACTACTGGCCGTTTTTGTATGATAAACTCAACTTTCGTCCCGATTCGTAAACCGACTCACTTAGTGAAAAAAATTACTTTCAGCAATCGCTTCATTGCAGGTGACTGTGACACCACGAAATGAGTCATTTATTTGCAGGCGAGGCCACGCGATAGCTCAAGGGGTGAAAGAGCACGTTTGCGTTCGGGAATGAATAATGGTCTGGCGCGTCCAGTAGGACGCCATAAGTTAACTTGAAGATGGCTTACACTTAATTGGGAATGAAACGGATATTCATCTTCTGTTGGACCCAATCTCTCATGAGTTAACTTGAAAAATCACAACTTCTTCACACTGTGTCGGAACTGTGACAGCAAGGGTGCGTTAGCTGGCTATAGATAGGATTGTGGTTGGTCTGTTCGCTGAGCTTGGAAATTTGCTTGAAAATGTTTCATCATTATTCGAGGAGACGTCGCTATTGCGCGCTTAGCTGGCTACTTCCTCTATTTTTGCTTATTTTAAAAGAGTGCCATATGGCTGTAACGTGACTGGCCGCTTGAAAACCATCATATTCGTGACTGACTGGTTTGTCCACGATCTGTGGTGAGTTGTGGTTTGTCCTTCCCGCAAGCTAACTAATCAGATCACAAGTAAGGTGATTTTCAAACAGCTAATCACGTTAGAGTGATAAGATGCCCTCCAAAAACTATATCAATGCAAGAGGAAAATACCCACGCGGCCACGCACTTGAGTGGTTACGAAAGTTCTGCAAGCCCACTACCTGGTCGGTGAACAGACGAGCCTGGTCGACAGCCACAACTGTATCGTTGATTTCGGAGGGCCAGTTGTAAGATGCCACGTCCGCTTTCAACTGACTGTACAGGAGCAGCATTACGAAAGAAGTTAGCAAACCGAATCATTCTTACAGTTCCTCCGAGGCAAGCAACTTCATATTTGCTCCGTCTGCTACTAGATCCGAGCGATCGAGAGGCTGGTCCCAGTTATTCAGTGAATCGCAGTATTTTAACGTTATCTCGTTTATTCCACTACGAATGTCACACAAGCTACCTGTAATGAGATAACACACATCCACTTCCCTTTCAGAATTCTAATAGGGAGCAGCAGGCGATGACGTGAGTTTGTATCGGTCGTTCTTCTAAGTGGATACACTCATACTCATACTACACACTGGACGCGTCTTAATTATCTTATCTGAACATGCAAAAGTGTTCACGCTTGAAAGTGTGAGCTATTATAAGAAGTAAACGCAGGCGGTCGTCGCTTCTGGAAACTATACTGAAACCATGGCAGTCAGGCCGGGATATTGCTGTCAATGATGATGGTGACCATTCATTGAAAACAGTAAATGCAGGTGTTTAATCGGTATCTAGTCTTATTCAATTAGACTCTGTCAGGTAGCGTCTGGTTTGAATGACGTCACAGGAGTCCCAAACATTTCACTGCTGATTAACTCGGCCCACTGTATCGATAGGAAACTTAGCTAGGAAATATCTTCCTCAGTCTACTAACACTATACTAGCAGATCAGAGGAAGAATAACTTCACAAGCCGAGCAAAAATCCCAGTTGAGAAGACGTTACGGCCATGGATGGATTCCGTGATTGAGTGATAAGTGGCGCTATATCCTGTCTGGATGCTGGTTAACCCCACTCCTGGTCAGCTGCTCGTGACCGAACGGTTAATTGTTCAATTACTGGTCGGAAGGCTGCGGTTCTGAGATTCCCTGCTCACTGCTGATGATTCCCAATAAAGATGAGAACAGCTGTACAGTGCTTCTCGGCTTTTCAGCAAATATTAGCTTCCCTTACGAGATGAAATATCAACTGGAAATTCCAAAATCTACTCATGTCACCAACAATATCCCACAAGCCACAGATTACGGAGGACAAAGCATAAATTTTGTGATTCCATGTTTCATAAACTATTTGCACATTGTTTGAAAGTGAACGCTGATAGAGGAAGAGAATTCCATATCAACTAACGGCATACTGCTGAAGTAATACCAATGATTTTAGATCGAGATAACTCACTGATTGAGGCGTGAATTCATAAACCGGATAGTTCATGTTTCGAGCCCAACCCCGGCATTCCAGTCGCTCCTGTCTAAACTTCATCAACCTGGCGGTATCTCAGCTCTCGTGCCTCCTTCTGGAGGCATGCGGCTATTCAACGAAAGGGCGTTACAGCTGTAAAAATTAGTATTTCTTTTGTCTGAAGCTTAATCTCTGGAAGAATGGTGAAAATGAAGTAAGCTGACACTAAGTCATTAAGCGTGCTACCAAAAAGCACCGATTTTTACCGAAGACAAATATAAAGAATTTCTATTCATTCACCCTGACTAACGGTGTAATAAAAACCGACATCAGATTTCTTCAAATGTTTGGACATGTGGCTGCGGGATGTGTACACCAAAAAGACAAACGATCTCACAGTATGACGTCTTTACACCTCGTTTATCCTCTTGTCCCTTGCCAAGCATGATACGGTCCATAATTCCTACAGGTCACACAGTGGCTTGATATCACAGCAAACGGCAGCTAAATCAATTAATTCCACTTTTGGGTGTTTGCTAGTACCACAACGATTATTGAGCTTTGGGCTTGAGAGTTTTACGTCATCCCCTTCAAAGCGCTGTGCATCTGATCCACTTATTTGTTTATGTTTGTGTTTGCACCTTAAACTTTGAAGGTCTTGGTATAAGTTGCGCGATAGAACTGGTCAATGGGTCCGAAAGTTCAGCGGTCGGAGTGTACATTCATAGAGCAGAAATTGGTCCAAGTGACGTTAGAAACTTACTTCGTTTGCGATACCTGTGAACTGCACTCTAAAAGGCGATGGCCCAGTAATCATGGTAACTCTATACCACTCCACTTTTCGCCGGTGGGCACGAAGGCGGGAGGGTTATGGTAGACATGGGACAGGCAAACGACTTCCCGCAAATCGCTTCTGCACGAAATTGTTTACTTCTTGCTTCTTCATCACGGCTGTACACCTTATCAAAGAAGGAGAGGTTCAGTAAGCATTAGCCATGGTTAAAGACACGGCGCTACCAAGAAAGTTAGATCTTCAAAGTCGGGGCCTATTTCTCCTAAGAGTGAACTGAGTACTACATTATACTCTTCAGATCACTGAGAATCCCTCAGACTGACGAACGTGTAAAGATGAAAAATAGGGTTAAGCCAAAGTCAGACCATGTAGAAAGCCAGATTTGCAGTGGAAGATGGAATTTCCAATGTACGAGCTTCTAATATTCATCAGAGGAACGTAGGAACTCCCGTACAGAAAGAATGATTGTAAGAACATACGACAACTGAAGCCATAGTTGAAATTATTGTATGACGCAGTCATGGTTAAGAATGACGTTATCAGAGCCACGTTTGACATCGAAATCAGTTGGACCAGAAGCTTTGAGCAGGCAATACTCCGAAGTATCAAATGCCATGAGTGCCCCAGATTCTAGTAAGCTATCATAACCACGATAAAACCCACCCAACGGCGCGCTGAAGATGTCTCTTAGAATGGTGGCGAAACTTCTGCAATTCAATTGCCAAGCTCGGCGAACAGATCAACAGCCACCTGATCAATTACCAATAAAACCCAAAGTTTAGGTCATCCTGTACAAGTAACTGATATTCATATGGTGTCACGAAGAAGTATTACACAGAAGTTCACAACCGACGAGGGGTTATAGTTGTGTTGTAGAGAGTGGGCTTAAGGCGGTGATGGGCTCTATCCATTCGGAGTACATGCTCTATATACAGCTAGCTGATGATAGGCTGAAGTGGAGTCTACGATGGTAATTTCCACCTAATGTTAACGCTATTGAGTGGCATTAAAGTAGTTAGAGTATTTTAGCAAATGACTTTCCTTGTATGAAGCCAAAAACGAGGTAAGAAAGCTCAATGGGTGAAGAACAATAAGAGTTCACATAGTAAATCCAGTGGCTGGAGCAGTTACTAGGTATGTCTACCTGAATAATGGAGCAGCACTTAGAAAGGTTTTGCGGACGCACTTCATGTGCCCACAAACTGTGGAGTGGATTAAGTTAAAGGGCCGGATAAATCAAATGCAATACTGATTTCGCGAACGGGTTCCAAGGAAAGGCTAACACTTATTGTTGAGGAGTCCTCCCACACAACTGGAGTGTAAATATCTCACATTTCGTTAGTCTTCTGATTTATCTCTACGACGGAACTGCCCTATATAGTCTATTCAGACCCACCAGTCGACAGACATGTTAAACGGCTGATACCTCTATCAATGCCGAGGTTATTTTCCGCTGGATCCTTACGGTCGTACTGGACCAGGCCTATTCGATAACTTGGCTTACATAGGACAATTCTCAGGGACGTGGTATGGTTGCAATGCGAACTCCGGATGGCGAAGTTGGAAAGGAGAGTGATGTGATGCGCGAGAAGCCGACAGTCATCGATGCTCTAGTGATAGTCGTTTTTTTGGTGCTACTTGAGGGAAATTTCCTGTCAAAAGTCATCATACTTTGTGTTGCCTACTTGTGTTTCAATAGGAACCACGAAAACGAGATGCTCCAAATGATGCAGTTTACCAAAAACCGACTATCACCTAAACAACACCAGTGTTTCTTAATTACAGATTCTCAAGTTTCAACCGCTTCTGCTCCAGATAGAACGTAACGTTAAATCACAAATGCAAGTAATGTGTAAATCATTCTTGTGCGGCCAAATTTCTGTTACAACTGTGCAGAAAGCGGACGACACAGTTTACTGTGGTCACTCCTTCCGAATAAGGGACACCCTTATTTTAGTATCTCTAACTGCTGTTTTTTTTTGGATGGAGGAGTGCCACAGTTTATTCGGACTCCTGAAGAACCCTCACATACCAGTAGATTGATTCGCAGTGAGCACAGAACGATGTTTTAGGAAAGTTCTGCAGCCTCTCACTGATGGGTCGATACAGCCCAGGAACAAAGTGGTAATGTTTTTTTCAACCTGGTTGATGATGAGGACTGTATGTGGGCATGCCAAAAATCGCCCGACCGATATGCGTTCACAATAAAGAAGAATATGGGATTCACAACTGAGCGTTGGTTCCCTGGTCAATGCATTCCTAAGGCCCTTGTGTGTTGTGTGTACCTCACATGCCTTCAAAATTTGTAAGTTCAGGCCAGTCTGAGATTGTACTGTGCTTTTTGAAGCCGGACGAAGTGCGGACGCGATGCAGAGCCTGCAACACTACAGTGTGTCACGATCAGCTGATAGCCATCCGGATCCAGTTCAGAGCATGCCGACTAATCAATCCATTATTTAACAGTGTACAGCTGAATGTCAATACAAGCGAAGGTCATCGAGTCAGAAATGTCCATTTGTTTTAGTCAGAAGGGTAGACAAACAATCAGGCCATTTTAAACAAACAAAAACCGCCTGACATGAACTAACAAAGAACCAGTCAACAGAGGAACCAATCACATTTAAGCAGATCCGAAGAGCACTTGTAGGCTTCGGAACGGCATCCGGCAAGATTGTCTATATACTGATAAAAACAATGATTTTGCGTAGGATAATTTATCATAGCAACGGAATCAGAATGTCGATGTGAGGACGTTTAAATCTTTGTGAAGTTTTGCCCAAGTTACTGAAAACAGCCAGATCTAGGATTTTAGCGACCAATGGAGCCACAGGCCTCGACTTTGTACGCAGAAGCTGGAAGCTGGCGCACACACTGCCAAGCGGTCACATAGAAACTCCATGTAACTCTGGTCTGACGAACACCCTAACCTCTTGTTATCGATTTTTTTGGCTTTATTGGGTTCCGGTTCACTCTATCGATTAATATCTCGCATCCCAACTATGCCCTAGACTAGAAGAGTTATCTAAAATTTTGAGCTTATTTTTACCAAATTCAGTATGAATGTGTTCAGATTGTTTGTGGAGTGTGTGTATCATATCGACTGACATGGTATGAGAATGCAAATGCTGCTCATTCTGTTGTTCATCATGGGACCGTGCATAGTTCCCAAGCGATCATGCGGCCTAACGCTAAAAGTACAGATTTAGGTTTTTCCAGCTATTGGTTGAGACGGTGATTCGTGATTACAAACTCTGTTGTGCGAATCTGAAGATGAATCCTTTTCTCAGATCTCTCTTCATGAAACATTTTGAAACCTCGAAAAAGCGGTTAAGAGGTTTACGTATTATTTTTATAATCATCCGTTTCACCAAACCAGTGCACAAATATTATGGAAGTTCGTATCACTAACAAGGACAAACACACTGTGAATCATATGCATTTTCAGCGTTCATTTGTGCCAGTGAGCCACTGGTTTGCACCTCCGTTGATTTAGATAACCACGAAAAACGATCGGAGATAAAGAAGACACTGAGGACCGGAGTATGAGGTGTAGAACTGGAAAGCGGGACTCCCTAGAATGGGCCGACTAACCTATGGATACAGGCTCACTATCAACTACCACGTGAGAATTATCACTTGGATCCCAGCTTGGCAAAAGGCATTGACCAATTTTTGCTTAATAATGTGGTCAAAACTCCTCTAGTACGCAACTAGCATATCAGCCGACAACCACTCCCTCGTTCCTGTCTCGTTGGGCCTCTGAAAAAGTTGAGTGGTATGAAAGTGGCTCTTTAACATTCGAAGGTCAGTAGGGGTTCTGTATTTCCAGGACCTAACTTAGGATCATTGCCAAATATGGCAGGCAGATGGCAGGGGTGGTGATGCTCAAAACCCGAGAGCTTGTACGCATCATTCTCTCGGAGGAGCTCGGCTTCCGAACTGTAAAGAAATAATCACACAAAAGCACTACAAACTTTGTCGTTCATGGACATGCTGACAACTTCTCAGTCGTAGCTGATGAACAGCAGCAAACGCAGAGCGCGCTTCGCTTATTCTGAGAGCTGCTTCGTCCTTGAAAACATTGGGATACACTTTCTCAACAGGTGGGTTTTTCGACAGTCACGAGTAGGACACGTACTGTGTAGCGAGCTGGAGTGTTCCCCTCTCAGTCTCGTACCATGACCTTAAACTCTGAAGGTGCAAAGTGTATACCGTTAAACCCCACCGGTTTTTCTAAAAGACTGCACATTGTTTGCATCTGAGAGGGTGTAGAGCTGAGGGGTGTCTTCCCCAAGCCCGATGTTGGTTAGTAGGCTACCGTGGGAAGTGTACTTCGGAAGAGATCGATCACTGTGGGATTGTGAATTTATTGTTGAACCACTTAGTCAGAAGTAGGACCAGCGTGTCCCACTAAACGAGTAGGTTTTTTAATCGAAGACAGTTTACACTTATTTCTGTGTTTGAAAACAAGGGGAAATTGCTTCTTAACTTCATCGTAGGATTGTATCTTCCAGAAACGCTACTCTCTTTCTGAATCAAATTTATATTCCGTTGTTGAGCTGTCCAGCCAGTACGGACTGTGTGTGGAAGGGCAGAGGATGGAAACCTGTGGAGGGATCAAACAAATAACACCGTATGAACTCATCCAGGCACCGGATGTAATTCGTCTCCTGTAGTCATTTTTGCCGTAAGTCATTCTGATGAATACGGGTCAACGCTGGTAACTATGACAGTCAAGAGATTCGACCGTCAACACCAATTTGTGTGACGCAGCGTTACTCTGATCTGCTGGTCTTTCAGCCCCAGGTCGCAACTCGGAACGCATGGATTTCCTCTACTCAGCCAAAGTGTGTTCAGCATCTTTCGTCACCTATGATTCAGTGGATAGTTCTCAGTTCAGAGTTTGGCAAATTACTTTGCCCTACCCTGGTTTAATGCACGGACAAGAGCCAGAGAAAAGAGCGTAATATATTCGTGTGCGTAGGAGGAGGATAGACTGACGAGAGATTCAGATGGAATCCGACTGTCTCCCATCAACACTAACTTAGATTGCCAATGAATATTTATCACAATGCACATGCAGTTTGGTTTTCAACTACGAAATACGACAGCTCAGGCGGGAATAACAGGCGATTTCCTCACTGTTCTAGGTTCATATCATCATCTCATCACGGACAGCAATACACCAGTAGTGAAAACTGGTGACTAATTGCCATATACAGTTCATGGTTGTATCTGTTCTGAGATACTGTTGCGGTGCCCAAACGTAGACGGAAGGACGACTGGGGCCTTCAAAAAAGTCTTCGGCTCAAAAGCCTGACAGCAAGGCGCGTGCATAGCGACACGTGTTTGGTATTTTCGCATCACGGGAGACGGCCATTCAGACCGAGGCCACGTTCATTGCTCCTGTAGCAGTCGATAAAACGAAGTGACACTACATCACTTTGGATAGAGTTGATAATATCATCCGTAAACTGCATAGTATAATCACATCTGACAGAACGCTCAACTGTCCAAGCAGTCTTAGTAAATACCGCATATTATACTGCATATTATTCCTACTGTCAGTGACCTTTTTAGACCCTCCCTCCCAACAAACACCACCTCATTCAGAATGCAGTACCCGTCTTGTGCGACCTCGAAAACATCAAAAGACGTGGTCTCTGCGAATGCAATAGACGGTCACATCAGAGGGGCGTGGCTGCAGAGGATACTCTACGACCAGATTTGTCCAGCTTATTGGAGGCAGCACAGTAGTAAACCTTATTGAAAAGTTTTCTGTTACACGCAGGTACATATATATATATATATATATATATATATATATATATATATATATATATATATATATATATA
>SJOL01006343.1:33910-56351 GCA_004794785.1 Opisthorchis felineus | reverse complement strand
CTGCTTGAAACCTTTGATCTCCCAAGACCAGCACCAATGGCCACTGCTCCACATGTACCACCCAAGACAGATCCATTGCTGCAACCGAGACGTCGTACCATTCGCGCTAGAAAACTGGTGGAACCCTTACAACTTGATCCGCGTCGACAGTCTTACGTTGAACGACCAAAAGGAGGAGGTATCAGGAAGGTCAGATTCCTGAAAGCAACCACAGAACACCCGGAACCTACTGAGACCCTAAAACTTCACCAAAATCTCAATAGGAAAGCCGGCAAGCATCCAGGCCAGTCAGTCATTCAATCAATTCAGCAACAGCCTGGATCGATGAAAGCAAAATCCAAATAGCGTGAGATCCCTTGTAAGTGTTGCACTCGCTCGTTCGCAATAAACCTGTTGTATTCCTCATCGGTGAGTCTTTTTTCCGGCATTAGCCACTGGAGCGGGAACAGCAGTCAGATATAACAATAACCAATACAATCACGGCTCGGAAGTAATAATTCACATGAAAAATGAAACCAATGCATGAGAGTACCTTACTACTGCTACTACCTTAGTACTACCTTAGGAAGGTGGCGTGAGTCGGCTCGCAGAAAAGTCGAGCTTCTAATGCATCACGTCAAATTATATCGTTGCTGCTGTGTATGGGGTCCTTCAAGTAATGCCTGAAACTCGAAGTTATACGAAACATCATTTCCTCTGAAATTCTGATGTTAATAAGCTTATGTGTGAGTAGTGGAGAGCATGTCAGCGGGTCGGTGATTATTGGACCTGGTCTATTGATCAGCCAACGAGTGGACATCGGTAAGAAACGAAAAGAGTTGCTCAGAATAGAGGCCAGTAGTGGTGATAAATGCCTGGGATACTGAAAGTCAGACCCTACAAACCATGTTTAAATGCACCAGCTCAATGGTGGTGAACTGACTTTTAAAAAACAACGATTATGCTCTCGAGATTTACGGTGAACCGAAAGAGTTGAACAACGCAGGACTGTCAGTAGAGATTGAACGACCCGGATCGACAACGGTTAAGCGTTCTCAAGACGGGAGTGAATCCATTTACGGACGACCTGTCCCACAGTCCCTGCTTCTCTGAATTGGTGGCACATGGCCGTCGAATATGTTGCATCCAACATCCCAAACCCCAATGACACCACTAGTGACACATGCAGAGTGGGTGAATGGTATCATGGACAAGCAGATCACCAGGCCGCCACGGGCACACATTCGGCAAGTATGGATCATCAGTTAGACTGTTAGACATTACAACTGTCCTCCTCCAGTTCATCATCCGTACGTAAGAGGGAGTACAAGATGTTCAGTTGGTTGCACACACGCGGGTGACATTACTTACTGCCCGACCTAAAGTTGTCACCTTGTCGTGGTGGTCGGGCTTCTGTGCTGCAATGATCCTGCGGGCTATACTGGCTGGAACTCAGTTCCTAAAGGTTCAACCATGCCAGCAAGGCCAACGGGAAGTAGCCCGACAAAGAACAGCGAGTCCCTGTACTGCGAGTAATCGTAGTACGAGGCGGTCTGGAGGTAAAGTCGTACTGTCCTCTGCGATAGGAGTGTGAAGGCAGTAAGGCGTTTCCCCCAGGCGACCAGCATGTCCATATTTATGGAAGCAGTAATGCTGCCTTCCCCCGAGGAAGGACGGGTTAGAAAAGGTCGGCCCTAAAAACCGCACACTCCGATCGCCCAACGGTTGACCGTGACCGCCGGCGCATTATTCAATACGGTCGAAATACTTTTAAAACCAAAGAGTCCGGTGCTGCTCAAAAGGCACCTGCTGTGCGCAGCCGCATCAGGAGTGAGACAGTAATGCCCTACTCCCTGCGCCCCCGGGCCAGGCCGGCCCCCTACAGCCAAGTAGGTCAGACTATTGAGTCATTGGCTCCGGGAAGGGTCCCCCAAGAAAACCCTAACAACCGCTGTCTCGCGGTCCAGACTCTTGAGTCAGAGGCTAGGGGCAGGGTCCCCGAACAAAACCCTACATCCTCCCACTGCCTTGTGGGTCAGACTTTTGAGTCAAAGGCTCAAGGTGGGGAACCTCAACTAACCCCCCTTCTTCGGCCTGGGCAACCGGGAAGTATCATTTGCCCTTGCAGCTCTTCGCTCACCGGCCTTCTCCCTCACTCCCTCCCAACCCATCGTACAATGCAGTGCAATCAACCCACCTGTCAATCCCCTAGCCACTGTTCCGTGTCTCAACCATCGCCCAGAAAAATAAACCAAAATAATCACCTACTAACCTCAAAAGATCTGATCCACGTTGCAGCCTTTAATGTCCGTACTCTATGTCAAATTGGGCAACAGGCATCCCTTGCTGAAACCTTGCTTTCCCTCTCTATCGATGTATGTTGTGTCTCCGAAACACGCATACAAGACCCCACTTCGGTCGTGCTCCTCAAGCCGCTTAGGACGAGCCCAGATGTTCCACATTTCACATTTCGGGCATCCGGTGATCCTGACGCAGTGGCTCGTGGTATCTACGGTGTGGGAGTTGCACTCAGCCCGAAGGCTGAAAGCGCCTTACTGGACTGGATCACAGTAAACAGTCGTCTTTGTGCTGCGCGGTTGTCTGGCTCAATTAGGATTAACGCAGGTCGATGCGGTAAACGGTGTTTGTTTGTCGTATCAGCATACGCCCCAACAGATAGCAGTTCTGAGACTGAGAAGGACGAGCTTTATCAAGATCTGTCAAGACTGCTTCGGTCGGCAAGAAGGACGGATATAGTAATCCTGGCGGGTGATATGAATGCCCAAGCTGGACGACTAAGTCCGGAAGAAGCTCTGTTAGGTCGTAGATTTGGAGTCAATGCTGAGCGTACGGATAATGGGGAGCGGCTTCTTCAGTTGTGTGCAGATCATCGTCTGTTCCTGGCCAGTATGGACTTCAAACACAAACGCTCACACCGAGTTACTTGGAGGCCACCTACCACAAGACAGTCGTGGACTCAGTTGGACCATGTGGCTATCAGTTACCGATGGAGAACCTCAGTTGAGGATTGTCGTTCCTTCTGAGGTACGCAACTGGACTCTGGTCACGCCATCGTGCGGGTCCACTTAGCACATTGCTTTCCGCCAGCACCACGCGTGCCGAAAGGGAGCAGTTCCGTTCATCAACTTCGACAAGTTTCAGTAGCTGAAGAGTATTGAGTTGATCTGGCTAGGAAGCTACTGGAAACGCACAGTCATGTGGACGACGAAGATTGCTTGGAGGATGAATGGGGGCGAGTTAAAGAAGCAATGCTCTCACTTTCAGGACTGTTTGTCCAGTCCATCTGACTCGACCCAATGAACACTGGATATCGTCGAGATCAGCAGATCTTATTGCTGCCAGAAAGGCCATACCAGCAACTAGCGACTGTGATGGCGCACGCAGATGCCTCAAACACCGGATAATCAGGAGCTTAAAGAATGACAGAGAACGCTGGCGGATTTCAAAGGCCCAGGAGATGGAGAAGGCTTTCGCTGCAGGCAACAGCCGCGCCCTGTTTCAACTGATTCGACCAACGGGTCAAAAGAAGACAGGTGTCAGTGAGACAATATGCGAAAAAGACGGAACAGCAATTCACTCCTTCAATCGCCATCTTGAGCGGTGGACTGAGCACTTCCAAGAACAGTTCACCTGGTCTCCTTCAACACAACCGCTGGAAGAACCAAGCGGGTCCGAATGGAACATTGACACTAGCCCACCATCAGCAATCGAAATCCAGCGTGAGATATCAATCCTGAATTGTGACAAGGCACCTGGCCCGGGTGATCTACACCCCACGCTCTTCAAAGAAGGCGGCGCGGTCTTGGTGAACAGCCTGACAACGATACTGCAGAAGATTTGGGATGAATACAGAATACCAGCCGAATAGAGCTCCTCGACCGTCATCCCAGTTTGCAAAAAGGGAGTAAGGATGACAAATGAAAACCATCGTGGTATCAGTCTGGTATCCGTCGCAGCTAAGGTGCTCTCTGGCATTATCTTGCGCAGGTTGATGGATTATCTGGAGAGACAGATTCGTGAGAATCAAGCTGGGTTTCGCCCTGGTTGAGGATGCATCGACCATATCTTCACCTTGAGACAAATTCTTGAACAGCGCCACTCCCTCAGATGTCCCACCTTGATCGTTTTTCTGGATTTGAAAGCTGCGTTTGATTCTGTCGATCGTCAGAAACTTTGGCAGTGTCTGGCGATCAAAGGTGTCCCTTCCAAATCTCTATCCCTTGTGAGGGCACTGTATGTGAACTCCTGCGGGCGCGTACGAGTATACGGGAAGCTCTCGCCTGAGTTCACCACGTCCAGTGGGGTAAGACAAGGCTGTCCTCTTTCCCCTTTCCTCTTCAACTTTGTTATTGATATGCTGCTTGAAATTTCTCTGCCTGCCTCTGAAACCTCGGGAGTCGAAATACTCCCGGGAAGTTCGCTCACAGACATTGAGTATGCGGATGATATTGCTCTCCATGGTTCAGATTCTTCTCAAATACAAACGATTTTAAATAAACTAAATAACTCTGCTGAACGGTTTGGCATGCACTTCACACCTGCAAAGTATAAGGTGCTGCTACAAGACTGGGTGGGATCAAACCCAAACCTCATGCTTGCAGGCGAGCCAATCGAAGTGGTAGATAAATTTGATTACCTGGACAGTTGTATAAGTTCCGGTGGACTGGCTGGAGATGAGATTATTTCCCGAATCGGAAAGGCCAGGGCAACTTTTGCCAACCTCCGACACCTATGGCGCCGACGTGACGTGAGTTTGTCTGTCAAGGGAAGAGTTTATACAGCGGTGGTGCGATCCATACTGCTTTATGGATCAGAGACGTGGCCCCCACGCGCAGAGGACATACGGAAGATATCAGTGTTTGGCCATCGGTGTCCGCGAAGCATTGGTCAGGTCTGGTGGGAACATCGGATTAGTAATGCTGAGTTACGCCAGATGGTCTTAGGAAGAAGGAACTCTCCCGCGATAGATGAATTACTCACGCTTCATAGACTGCGCTGGTTGGGACATGTACTCCGCGTACCAGAAGACCGCCTGCCTCGCAGAGCTCTCTTCGCCCAGCCCTGTGCTGACTGGAAGCGACCGAGAGGTGGAGAGTGTATGACCTGGCAACGAAGTACGAAAACACTAACTAGTAAACTTAGTCGGGTGGGCAACTGCCGCCTCCCTGGATGGGGACCCCGGGACTCAAATCACCAGTGGTTAATGACATTGGCAGAAGTGGCCCAATCGCGCAGTCATTGGCGCTCATGCATCAAAGCTATCGCCTTCAATTCGTAGCTACCCAATTTCCGAAAAAACTGAACATCCCATCGCCTCCAAGGCTTGGTTTTATGTCCCACACTCCCGTTTTCCGGTGATCGAAACTGTAGCAGCTGGAACCAATATGCATAGGGTACACGGTTTATAGCTGATAAATTGATTGATTACCTACTGTGCGGGAAGGTCTACCGGCCTAGTTCGATGTGACAGACGGACTTCGGCCCACCAAACAACCACGTCTGCTGTTTATGTATGAGCACTTGTGTATACCCACTCTTCATGGTGTTTTATGAATAATCCGAGCAATCGTCACGAATCGGCAGATTTCTTGTGACCATATCGCCGACAAGCTATCGCGCGCTATCCTCTAATCACCAGGGAAAACGTGTCGGAATAGAATACCTGTAATCTCCGAGCTACAGAGCTACATGGATTTTTTATGATGGAAAGTTGTGAGAGATACTGTCTACGGAGGACCAAACGAAAAGCTGACGGCCGGTTTAGACTTGAGCTGTCTCGAGCTCTGCACAGACATGAACTGAATGACAAGAATTAGCATGCGACGGTTACTCGCTTAGCGCAAATTATCATTAATGAGAGGATCACATTCATGGTGAAATTATTGACAAATATTTTCCGTTACAGAACCGGTCACAAAAGCCCGGCCTGCGCCTCACTTACCAGCGTGTCTGGGCCAACCTGAGATCCATATGTCTCCTCCATTTCACTCGCGTTGTACCATGAGAAGAAGACGACTTTGTGAGTCATGGCAGAGAACGCATTGCCAAAGCACGCCTGTGAATTTAAGCAACAATGACAATGCGTAAACAGGTTGCCAAAAAAGTGCTGAACAGAGGCAAAAAAGCATCGTTCGGTGCGTTACTGACCGTCTCAAACATTGGAATGGTTTTTGGCTGTAAAAAACATGCTGATGAACGAACCTGTTCAGTCAATACAATCACAAGGTTACGACAGACAAAATTCAAATTTAAGGTGGGACGAGATGTCTGTCTGACAGGAAGGTCCGTGGTGCCAACCCGACCTCTGCCTCTGCCTCTCGACTTCCCCTGTCTAGGCTTGGGCAACCTGGCAGTATCTCAGCTCTCGTGCTTCCTTCTGGTGGCATGGCATTTAGGCACCGAAAGGGTGCTACAGCTGAACGATTTGATTTCCATCACAGCGGTCTCTGAATCACAATCAGCGCGAAATCGCAGAGTAATGTGGCAACCAGTTGTAACTGGATTTCGAAATGCAACACGTAGCACATCCCCTCCCTTCATGATGATGCATGTGTAAACCAGAGTGGGTTAACAGGATGCCGCCAGGACTTGGTGGATTATTGGCTGACAAACGGGTCTCCTACGAAAGATCCATGGGTCCATTGACGACATCACAACATGGTGAACGTTACCTCATTATTAAGTGGCTTCAACTAATACGAGGAGAACATTTACCACTGGTCCGCACTTAGTGTCTTGGTGTAGGAACCGTGTGACGGCCACTGATAGTCATGGAGTCTTACTTATTATTGCAGGATCGGAGTTAGTAGATGAGATGAACCCAAGACGCAAAGGCCCTCCTGCCGGTCCTGTTTCACACACTTCCTGCTGGCTTGTAGTCTACACTTGACGGTACGAAGACCGAAGATGGGACTTCCGGCAAAACCGCGCGGCACTGGGAACGTCGCTTCCACACATTAGCGTTGCTCTGTAATTACTTCCCAATTATGTTGCTGGCCGTACTTCACAGACAGCCGCGATTCGCGTTATTCTCGATACGGATGCGTCCCCTTCCGGGAGAAAGTCGCCTTAAGGTTGGTAAGGTGTCCAGTGTACTTGCAAGTGACGGTTGCTGCCCCGCTTGCTTTGAAGCGCGAATATTAAGGGCAATCAGATGGACCAGATATCAGGCCCTGACCTTTGGTTGCAAGTTTTATGAGTTCGTCGGCTCTGACGTGCAGATAGGCGATGCAAAGCAAAAGGTGCCGCCAATCCCAACGGGTGGATCTAAAAGGATAGTACAGTTACTGAGGTGGAGGGGAGAGCAGCACGTGAAAATCTGATAAGAAAGACATCAAAGTTAACATATTCCGATTATCCGCCCACCGACTGAGAAAACCACGCGACGGCTGTCGTTGTAAGAAGTAAATTCTGGTTTTGTTGTACGTGGTTGTACGTGGTGTGAAGTACTGCCAGGGCACTCAACCCTAGAAGATAGAACGGTTAGGGCGTCCCACCGAAGCCTTTGGCTAGAACACCTGACTACAAGACAACGATGTTAGGCAAAAACGCTGAGGAAGTTCAGTAATTTATACAGAAAAAAGTAAGGCTCCATACTTGTCTTCACCTCCAATCCAGAGGACCTTCAACCACTGACCGACCTGATATGAGGAACTGTGAGTGTCGCACGGATGGTCCAAGTATAGTTCAGCTGGTCAACGATGAGCACAAACTGTCACCCCGCGACAAGGTCTGGTCTCTTCGTGATAGTTTGGTTTGTTAGAGCACTTACACCGTCAAGAGACGTTGTTTTCAACTGGCAGACTATGGTACCACAGAACACTAGAATTTGCGAGGGGGTAGTCATTCAAAAGCCATTTTCAGGTGCAAATGAAAATTATATTCATACTCAACTTCAGTTCTGCAACAAATCGCGATGTCCTGGACATTGACAAGTTTGTCATGAATATTTTCCGATTTTTTAAATGATATATTGGGTTGAAAACAATCAACACCGAGTGTAATGCGACAAGACTGATAGAGGTGGCCACATGATTTGAAAATAGGGTAAAGCTCCTATTATCCACCCTCACTTTCTAGGTAGGCGCTCTTGAGGTTTGGTGCGCCGTGTTTCATAAGAGGACATGCTTTCGGCCCTTTTATCCAGTTGTGGTAGTGGATGTGTTTATAGGTGAAGGTCTAATCGACCACCGTTTATCACAAGTACTTCAGCTCTATGTGGGGAGGGTAGTGCAGATCAACTTCAACTCATGGGGACCGTCAATTTCCAGTAATCAGTAGTTCCCATTTCAGGGGTAAGCCATGGCGCAGCCACTAAACTATATAGGGCAAGACTGTCTTAATGGTTACTAAAACGGATTTCAACTCCCCCCTGTAGTGTGAACCAACCAACTGCTCCAGCAGAAGAGCAGAAGTGCCCATACGGAAGTGATGCACACACAGATTTCATTTCGCAATTCAATATATCCTCTCAGTTTAATCGTGCCGACATTCCAAGGGGTGTCGAATCAGGAAGAACTGATAGATTAAAAACGAAATCAGCAATTTTTTATTGTCTGACTGGATGAAAAGCTTGAAGACTAGTGTAGCATATGGAAAGATATTACGACAAAACGGCACCCTAAAGCATACCAGTATTACTAAGAGGGAGTGAGGAACATTGCAGCCTAACCCTCTGTGTTGGAGATAAGAGGACAAATCAGTCAGCCAATCCGCAGAATGGGGTGTATGTAAGGGCTGGCTGTTTGGAAAACGCTGAGGGAAAGTCAGTAACCAACACTGACCATGGAAGTACCTTCGTCATAAGATGGAGCGGTGAAGCCTTTGCTCCTAGTGTACTGTGGTCTGGAGGGGTCAGGGTATGAAGACAAGTGGGAAGAAATATCGCCTAAGACTGTAGAGGAGGCAGTGGGGCGATAATTCCGCTCCTTGGGAATAAGTTCAATCAAATGGTACTCTAATGCCCGAGCATAGAAAAGCCACTCAGAAGCCCAATAATTATGTCAGGTATAGCCCACCTCGTTCGTTGGCAATATATTTGAGCAGTTGATGGACTGTGTTGTTACGGATCAAGGATTTCAGCAAACGCATCCGGTAATCTTTGGGTATCAAGAACCCTTTCTGAGACGGAGAACGATTAGGACTGGAGATGTTTGTGTACAGTGGAAGCAGACGGAAATTCCGTTTTCAGACAAATCAACTCCTGAAAGCAATCGTTCGTGATGGATCTCACGCATGAAGAAAATTAGTACAGCTCTGCGCCCTTCTTTCAGGAAGAGACTAACCACACCTGTGGGATAGAATAACTTTCCCAGAGGGTAACTTGTGTTCCATTGTTAAAACATATGCATGATGCTCCCAATCGTTTGAAAGAATGAAGTAGAACCGTCACCATCATGAATTCTGACGCCAATTGTGGTTTTGAGGTAAATTCCATTCAAAATAAACTACGAGGAGCGGGGTGCCCGGCAGTGCAGAAAGAACTCGATGGTGCTGAAGAACAGGGAGGTGGTTGCGGTTGTAAGACTGAGTGATATCCAGAGACTCAACAAGTCCGGGTGCTTCGTCTACGTTCAGTTCCTGAACCTCATTACCATTTAGTTCGTTTTTGGAAATGAGCACTAGCACCGAGTCTCCCCAGTTGTCTGGGGAGTTGTCTCCTTTTCCCATATGCACGAAAACATATCAGATAAGCGCTGACTGAGGATTTCATTCCCGTCTTTGAACAACGCGAGTGGGAGTTTACCTGGATCAGAAGCTCGGTGGCGCTTGAGAGAAAATATGCAGCCATAGATCTCCGAGGCTGTAGAGGGCTTCAAGTCCACCGTCCAAGGCTCTACGTCATCTGTCGGCTTCAGATGAGTGGCGGCTGGTGGCCACGATATCTGTTGTTCGAAGTATTCGACCCACTGGTCGACGCGTTCTTTATTCAAGATGGTCACTCCATTCTGATCCTTGATGGTTTCGCCCGCAGGTTTCCCGGGGGCCGGTCGTGCGGATCAACAGAAATAATCCTCGTGCATTACCGGCTTTCTGAGCCTCGTTCATTTCCTTATCTTTCTGTGTCCACCAGACATCACGGTCACCTTCACCTGACGTCTGATAATTCGTCGCGTCCAGTTATGTTCGGGACTGGCTGGGATACCTCTCCGAGATCTAAGCAACGCCACTGTTCTGTCTGATATCCAGTGCTTGAGTGAGTGTTGAGGTTCCCGATACGGAACGTTGGGTAACCCGCAGGTTCGACAATCCCGAATATCAAAAGGAAGAATTGGGTTCGAAGCTCTACGGCACTATTTACACAAGGTTAAGCAAATGTATACAACAACAACAAGTGCACAAGTCTGTCACTGACCAGCACAGTGCAGTGTCAACATCCGCACACCAAACAACGGTGAGCGGAATCTTGGCTCAGTAGTGTGGGTTGCGGTCGTCCCTTCTGACGACAGTCTCGTAATTCTCACTGGCCGTGCGGTCATACCGAACTCATCAGAAAACAAGTCAAGACAGGCTCAGAAAACGGGACACAAACGCGCATGGGTAAGTAGGTCGGCTGCGTGCATTCACACACAGACACGCATGCCAATACACAAGATGAGTGGCGGGTACATATAAACAAGACAAGTGGGGAGTCAAAAGTACATAGGCGGAGTAAGCAAACGAATGGGGGAATTACCATGAGGTCAAGTTAGATTCAATTGTGAGCCCGGTAGTGCCGTTCCACAGGCAAAACGCCCAGCACTGTGCAAAGAGATGACAACCTCGTCCCAGCATGAATTCACACCTGGTGGTGGAGCATTTGGAAGACGATTCTGGTAAATTCGTCTGACTTCAAGATCTGCCAGCCTACCACTTGCCAGGCGGTTTTTCCGCACCTTACGCGGCCCTGAAAACGAAGCGACAGGTGACCCCGGACGAGTGCGTGGTCGGAATCCACAAATGTGTTCCAAAACGACCGGCAGTCAGTTATTGATCTGTGCCATCTGCAACTAATGGCGATGTGACCGATTTGAGTTCGTGGCCGGCACGCCGTTGGAGAACACCATGTGGCCAGACGACTTCGGCTATTTCGGAAGTTAGTACTACACAAAAACGGTCTGCGGTCAGCACACAGCTTAAGCAATCGTTGAACATCGTCGTACGTACCGAGTCTAATCCATGTCGACCATCTAATTGGGTATCAGATGCGCTAAGCCCACCCACTTTTGCATTCAGATCTCCGGCAACCACCACGGTATCTGAGCTTTTGGCCTGCCGCAACAGGGCATATAGGGCGTCATAAAACTTGTTTTTGAGCTACAGAGCTACAGTTAATTGGGGCGTAAGCAGACACGACAAACAAACATCGACCAGCTTCTCACTACTTCACAGACGTTACCAGACGAACCGCATACAAGTGACTACCAACGGGTGTCCAGTCAAGCAAGGATCCTTCTGCTCGGTGACCTAGGACGATACAAAACCCTGCACATCTTGCCGCAGCAGCCTCTGGATCGCCAGAGGTGCGCAGCCGGAAACGAGTAAAGGGTGATGGGACGGTTAGCTCGACCATTGTGCTTGCATTGTGAATTATCGTTTCTGATACACAGCACACATCAGTGTCAAGCGAGTTCAGTGTGAGAGCGAGAGCAGCTTGTTGACCTTCTTGCTTCAGAGTGCGGACAATGAAGGCGGCCAGATAGACTGGGCACCGAGGCTTGAAGACTGATTTCGAGATGCCTGAGGATGTCGGTGTCTGATGACGAGCAGATGTTGCTTGAAAAGCCGACACACGACGAACGGAGTAGTCAGTTCCAAGTGCTGGGCCTACAAAGAGCAAAATTATTAATGGGGTGGGGAGAAAATGTATGTGGAAGAGAAAGAAGGGAAGCGTTAGCAGTTGCACGTTTTCGCTTACCCGCCCTGCTGTATGCAGTAAGTAAGGCGACCCGGCTGATGGCACCACGCGACGGCCGATGTGGCATGAGAGTATTGTTAGCTGTAAATGTCATGGTTGTACGATGGCTGGGATACTGCCAGGACGCCCACACCTAGACAGGAGGACGATTAGGGTCATCAACCAAAGCGTTTGGCTCAAAAGCCTAACCGCAAGGCAGGGGTGTTGGGCTGGAAATGCAAGCACATTACCATTTTTACGGAACACGTCCCCATACATGTTCTAACTCCCAACCCGGAGGATCAGGAGACTGTTTATCAGACCTCTAAGCATTGACCAACCTAGTATGAGAGGCTCTGGGGGTGTCGCGCGTACACCTCCAGTATATCTCAATGGGCCGCCGAGGTACACAAACCGTCACACCACGGTAAGGTCCAGTCTCTTCCTCCCTGGCTAATTAACCTTCAACCTCAACAGTAAAACAAAAGCCTTTTCCAGTTTCCACACAAATACATCTGGCTCTTTGGGAAACGCCACAGGTTGACGAGGGTGGATAATAAAAAAAGAAACTCCAGGGGAATCAAACGCCAGTACCGGCAGGTCGGTGTTGGGAGGGGGATGACAAATATGGAGACACAACAACAATAACAAATAAGACCAATTTCTGACACCCGGTGCCTTTATGTCCAAAGAGCAGTCTAATACAAAATAGCTGCCTTCTTTTATCCTGCTGCTTTTCGAGCCGCCGCTGGTTGTTGGAGTTGTGACCGTCTGGTGCCCTGTTCTGGGTGGCGTTTGGAGAGCACCAGAGGTTAGGTGTGCTGATTCGGCTGGAGTAGGGAAATCCGCCAGAAATGTAGGATTTGAAGAAATCTTCTCAGGTTCTGACGCTGTGGTGTTGGAAGCTGGCGCTGGAGTAGCCGTAGCGGGTGCTTCGGGTGCTACGATGGACGATTCTGTTGCAGCGGGTTTGGCAAGTGAATCACCAGTTTGATCGGAATTTGCCTTGGTCGTCGTTTTGACTGCATTCGTATCGTCTATGGAAGTTTCTGGCTTTATCATGGAAAAGAGAATGAATTTCTTCAAATTGTTGTTATCGGTCAGAAACATGGACAGCCGGTCAATCTCCGTGTCCTATCCAGCTGTGGGTGGAAAACCGTAGCCAGGGACCGTCAAAAACGGTTCGTCTGTTGGTATCGCTTCGCCTTCGACAGCAGCCTTAGCAATACCGAGGTACGCCAGACCGTTATAGGAAAAACAAACTCTCCCACAATGGATGAGCCACTCACGCTCCATAGGTTACACTGCTTAGGAAATGCACTCGGCATACCAGAGAACCACCCGTTGCACAGAGCTCTTTTTGCCCAGCCCTGTACTGAGATGATGACCTGGTAAAGAAGTATGAAAACACTAGCCGGTCGGATTGACAACCGTCGCTCCCGTGGAGGATGATATCGGGACTCAAATCATCAACGGCTGATAACAGTGGCGGACATCGCTCAGTCACGTAGTCGGTGACGCTCATGCGTTAATGCCATCGCCTTCAGTGCGTTGCTACCCAGTCTCCCATTCCATGAATGAAAGCCGATTGCCCTACTCGGCTTACATGTTGCCATGCTGTCAAGTATACATGACTTTTCCAGTCAGCTAAATGAAGGGTGTCTCTCTGAAAACGAAGTGAAGCTTTCCGGTTGGCAACAAAATTAAGATAGTTTACAGGCTGTCCCGGTTCATGTTGTGAAATTCCCAGAAGTTGGGGCATTCCACTCCAAAATGTACGATACCGAATGCATCCTACAATTGAATCCACGCTCCCGGCTTCGCCGCGACAGTGACCAAAAGCAACTAAAAGCTTAAGTGATATAATGAAGAACCTAAATCGGTGTGGATTTCGAGCTGTGCCACCTTGTGGCTTGCTGGGCGATAGATCTGGAGTCGATGCTCGGTGTACGGATAATGGGGAGCGACTGCTTCGGTTGTGTGCAGATCAGTGTCTGTACAAACTTCCAATACAAACGCTTACCGTCACGAAGAGACTGGACCTTACCGTGGTGTGACGGTTTGTGTACCTCGGCGACCCATTGAGCTATACTGGAGGGTGTCCGCGCGACACTCAGAGTCTCTCATGCTAGGTTGGTCAGTGGGTAGAGGTCTGACAAACAGTCTCCTGATCCTCCAGGTTGGGGGTTGGAACATGTGTGGCGACGTGTACCGTAAAATTAGTAATGTACTCGCATTTCCAGCCCAACCCCGCTGCCTTGCGGTTAGGCTTTTGAGCCAAAGGCTTTGGTTGAGGACCCTAATAGTCCTCCCGTCTAGGTGTGGGCGTCCTGGCAGTATCCCAGCCCTCGCACAACCATGACATTCACATCGAGTTACTTGGAGGCCCCCAACCGCAAGACAGTCGTGGACCCAATTAGATTGTGTGGCTATCAGTTACCAATGGAAAGCGTCAATTAGAGATTGTCGTTTCTCCTGGTGTACACAGCTATTGCGTGGGCCAAGGCTATCACTTCGCTTTCCGTCAGCATTAAGCGTGCGAAAGCGGAGTAGTTCCATTCATCAACTTGGACAAGTTTCAGTCGCTGAAGAGTATCGAGCTGACCTGGTTAGAAAGCTACTGGATACGCACAGTGACGAAGATTGCTTGGAAGCTGAATGGAAGCGAGTTAGAGAAGCTATGCTCCCAAAACTGTCTGTCCAAGCCATCTGGCTAGACCAAATGAACACTGGATATCGTCGAGATCAGCAGATCTTATTGCTGCCAGAAAGGCCATACCAGCAACTAGCGACTGTGGTGGCGCACGCATATCCCCCAAACACCGGATAACCAGGAGCTTGAAGAATGACAGAGAACACTGATGGATTTCGAAAGCCCAGGAGATGGAGAAGGCTTTCGCTGCAGACAACAGCCGTGCCCTATTTCAGCCGATTCGACCAACCGGTCAAAAGAAGGCAGGTATCCGTGAAACACTGCGAAAAAGACGGAACAGCAATTCACTCCCTCGATCGTCGTCTTGAGCGATGGGCTGAACACTTCAAAGAACAGTTCACCTGGTCTCCTTCAACACAACCGCTGGAAGAACCAAGCGGGCATGAATAGAACATTGACACCAGCCCACCATCAACAACAGAAATCCAGCGTGGGATGTCAATCCTCAAGCGCGACAAGGCACCTGCCGCAGATGTTCTGTACCCCGCACTCTTCAAAGAAGATGGCGAGGTCCTGGTGAACAGCCTGACAACCACACTTCAAAAGATTTGAAACGAAAACAGAATACCAGTCAAATGGGGCCCCTCGACCGTCATCCTAGTTTTCAAGAAGGGCGCAAGGTCATTTGAAAACTATCGTGGCATAAGCCTGGTATCCGTCACATCTAAGATGCTCTCTGGCATTATTTTGCCCAGGCTGATCGATTATCGAGAGAATCAAGCTGGGTTTCGCTCTGGTTGAGGATGCACCGACCATATCTTTACCTTGAGGCACTGCTTCAAACGTCCCATGCTGGTTGTTTTTCTTGATCTGAAATCTGCTTTTGACACTGTCAATCGTGAGAAACTTTGGCGGTGTTTGGCGATCAAAGGTCTCTTCCAAATTTCTATCCCTTATGAGGGCACTGTATGCGAACTCCTGTGGGCGCGTACGAGTATACACAAACTTTCGCCTGAGTTCACCACGTTCAAGGACAAAAGACAAAGCTGCCCTCTCTCACCTTTCCTCTTCGACTTTGTTCTGGATGTGCTGTCCAAAATTTTCCTGCCTGCCTCAGAAACCTCGGGATTCGGAGAACTCTCAGGACGTTCGCTCAAAGACATTGAGTATGCGGATGACATTTCTCTTCTTGATTCAGATCCTTCAAAGGTGCAAACCATTTTGCATAACCTAAATAACTCTGCCGCACGGTTTGGCATGCGCTTCACACCTGCAAAGTGTAAAGTGCTGGGTGGGATCAAACCCAAACCTCATGCTTGCAGGCCAGCCAATCGATGTGGTAGATAAATTTGTTCACCTGAGGTGTGTAAATTCCGGTGGACTGACTGGGGATGAGATTATTTCTCGGATTGGAAAAGCCAGGGCAGCTTTTGCCAACCTCCGACACCTATGGCACCGACGTGGCACGGTTGTTTGTCAAGGGCACAGTTTACACTGCGATGGTGTGGTCCACGCTGTTTTATGGATCGGAAACCTGGCCTCTACGTGCAGAGGACATACGAAAGACGTCGGGGTTTGACCATCAGTGTCTCCGAAGCATTGGTCGGGTCTGGTGGGAACATCGGTCAGTAATGCTAAGGCATGCCAGATGGTCCTAGAAAGAAGGAACTTTCCCGCGATAGATGAATTATTTACGCCTTGTAGGTTACGCTGGTTAGGACTTGTACTCTGCATGCCAGAAGACCGTCTGCCTCGCAAAGCTCTTTTCGCCTAGCCCTGTGCTGAGTGGAAACGACCGAGAGGTGGACAGTGTACGACCTGGTAACGAAGTATGAAAATATTAATCAGTAAACTTAGTCGGGTCGACAACTTCCACCTCCCTGGATGTGGAACCCAGGACTCATCTCACCAATGGTTAATGACACTGGCAGAAATGGTTCAATCGCACAGTAAATGGCGCCCATTCATCAAAGCTGTCGCCTTCAGTGGGTAGCTATCCCGAGGTAACCAAATGTGCCATCGCCTCCAAGGCTTGGCTGTACATCCTACACTCTCCCACTTTCCGGTGATCGAAACTGTAGCAGCTGAAATCATTGTGCCTACGGCACACGGTTTATAGCTGACAGATTGATAGATAGGGCCCGTAGCGTACTCAAGGCGATGGTCTTCAGACTGACCTCCATGGTTGCGTTCCCATAATTATCGCTCTTTATTCTGTCTGCTTATTATGCTTCAGGAAATGGATTACATTAATGACCAGTGCATACATTATCCGAGGGCCACATGACCCTGGCAATAGATAGCGTAGCTCGTCATTAGGAGTTTGACCTTCCCATTTTCCACTGCATCACTTATTAGGATCAACATTCACAAGTCCTACCTCGACAATTAGCCCGCTGCTACCAGCATGGCATCCCACTGCTGGTCCATCCCGGTCGACGAGGAAAATTGAACTTATCAATTGTCATTTGAGGGAACTGAGGGAACATGAAAACCGAGGTGGTAGCGACGTGCAACGAAGTATTGACAGATGGTCTGTTCGTTGAGCTTGGCAATGGGCCTGCAAACGAGGGCATACAACAGCTCGCCGTTGGATGTGTTCGCAAACTAATCGTCGAGCTCAGCGCAAAGACCAGTTGCCACCTGATCGGCTATAGCGATGAAAGACTAAATGGGACAAATACTTTTAGCATACGGAAGAAAAAGACAGTCTTTTAAGTCGGTTCGGCGGTTAGCCACACATCTTCGAAGTTCATGGATTCACGGATTGATACACAGGATCGAGGCTCTCGCCGAAGTTTCCCGGGTCGGTTTTGTCCGTTTCGTTCAGCACAGCAAGCCTGGAACCTGGGATCCAGTACTGGTGGCGCCCGCCACTAAGTGGCTGTTGACCAGATAGTTATCATTCAATCGTTGTCATCAAACGTATACTTCTTAAATAGGGTTTGCGAAACCGAAGCGCAGCATCACCTAAGCAAGACATAATTCTCCTACCTTGTAATCGCCATCGATCGTGTCATCAATCGTGATCGATTCATAGGAAGCACGTTGGAGGTTCTTTATTATACGTTTGTCTGGTCCAAACAACGTAAAATCAACGTCGTAGTTTCCTCCGGATAAGACCTTCAATTAGGAATGGAATAATTGCTCAAATCATTTCACCATCGTACCTGGAAATCTAGGTAATACACAGTTCCCTTAGATAATGTGTTGAAGAAACACTGAACGCTCCGATCCTCTAGTTCGAATGTTATCATAGACCCTGTGGAACTCTCATAGAGCGCAAAAAACACCAACAAGACCACGTGTACATCCATTTCGAATCATGCGCGCATTTTTCAACAGGAATACCGGATTGGTTTCACAGGCCCCATCGGCTTCTCTGGCACCCTGCGGATCCATCAAAGCTGTAGCATTTCGATGCATATTCAGCAGCCGGAAGATGAATAAAAAATTGTCGTTCGCATTGGCAAGTGGTTTTGGCAGTTATCAACCAGCGAAGAGGTTGACACGAATTTGGGCGACCAAAAGAAAAATTTATCAAGTGGTCTCAGGGAAAATGTGGGACTTTATTCCCAAACGATCCTGCACATTAATTGTTTAGCTAACTCACTTTCTCTCCTGCGAATTCACTGTTCCCCCATTATTATTTTTTTATTTAAGGGGACAAGAATGGGTAAGAGTCCAGGTCGGTGATACGTTAGCAATCGGTTTCGATTTTTGCTCGTGCATACTTGTGAACTAATTCTTTCGCTGTTTAATCCATTTATAGAGTTAACACGTACCATATGGTTGAATTTTTAACTTCAGTATAACCTGTGCATGGAAATCTGTCAGATTGCACGCAACTTCTGCGGTGCACTCACCTACTCGCGATCATGGGCCAGAATATTACAGGCTGCTATCTGCTACAGTTATCGGTTGTCCACAACAGATGTGAACGAAATGGGCGCCCATCGAATGTAAGGAGTGGAATGCAATGTCATGCTTGCCAGGTCTGGCGCATTTTAAATGTACGGGTTCGCAGGGTGGCCCGGTAAGCCAATTATCCAGCTGGCGCTGGGTCAGAAATTTGTCTGCGCCAGCTACTATGCTATGCATTCCACAAATAGCTACACAGCTGCCACTATTGAAACCAAGTTCCCACTGCTAAGTCAGAAAGGCCGGTGCAAATGTTCCATTTTAATCAGGACACTTGAGGAAAAACTGGTACTTCTTTTGAAGGCTCTGGAGAACAAAAAGATCGTAGCGGCCTGGACCAAAAACGATAACGAACTTCCTTCCCAGAAAGCCCACCTGGCGCTCTCCATTCCGGGTTCTTTATCTGAGAGGAAGTTGATTCAGGTCTCTGACGGGACAAACAAAACCGTCACGGCGTCTCTAATGGACAGGTGCCCCAGGGAGTCCAAGCCGATTATCTGAGGGTCGTTCTCCAGAACAGGCACACCAACAAGAGTGACACAAATGCCCCTTGGTGGTGTCGTATCAGATTCTGAACATCCATCATTTCATGCAGAATAGTTACGCCTGAAAGAAGCAGGCGAACTTTTGTGCTTCTGGTCACACTTTCGCCTCCACAGGACATTAGACCAGGTTACAAGTATCCGAAAGGCCTTCACGAAGATCAAGCGTACATCCGATGATCACCCTGTGGAGGTGCGAGACATGCTTTCGCCTGGAGAAAGATTAGCCGGCCCCACACTTATGACCGACCCGATAGAATTTATGGCCTCTTGTGTTCTTAAAACACGCCAATAAAACCCACTGCCAAGCCAGATTACAGCTTCCACTCAACCGTCGCAGACCCCTCAACTACCAGCGACAGTGATGCTTGGGGCGGGACGAGCTTCTAGAGGACAGAACGTCCAACATATGAGGAATTATCATCGCTCATTTTCTTGGAGATAAATGTGTGGCGGTGAACTCTACCCCAAAGCTGCAGGCTCTAAGCTGGTCTAGGTCAGCTGTGTAGGGATAAGCAGAGAAATCCACCGATAGATCAGCCACAAGCGTTGACGTAAACGTAGAGGACTGTTGCGAGAGCTTCATAACCACACGAAATGCAAAACTTCCAGCCTCCAGCTCTATTCTGCCAAAAGTGGTCTGCTTGACTGCGACTCAGTAGTCACACGCAACCTCGAAAGCCAAAGCCACAAATCCAGCAACAGCGTACCAGAAGAATCTACCGACACCGGTTAAGCCACGGTGCTCGCGAACGACCTGTGAGTCCATACGAACAAAAAAGAAAAGGGGCCACGGCCAAATTGAAAAGCCGTTTGCTGCATTCGAATTGCAGTCCTCTGCAGAAACGAGCTTCCTGAAAGTACCACAAAATGAATACTCCTTAGTGGTGCTGTCCAACGCACAAGCGACCCGACAGTGCTTCAAAGAGGTACCTTGGCGGCCAAGTTGTGCCCGTTCACTCCGAATCCTTGATTATCGGCGAACCAGGTTAGAGTCCAAGGCCGCAAAACCGGGATCCATAGTTACATGCGGCCCTGCTCATCTTAACTGTCGTTTTTGATACCACTCCTGCACCTTTTTGGCGCACATTGGATTTAAATCCCGCCGTGTGGGACCGATTCTCTTCTCCTCTGCGTGATCTATCATTGCCGCTCAAGTCCATCGGAAAATGACCTGTTCCCCGTACAACGCTTGAACAACTCTCCTCCGGCTACCACCTCACGCATGTCTTGCTGATGGGCGATTTCAACGCTCCCAAAGCCTCGTTGACGGAGTTCCAGCATATCGGGTCTGGTGGACACTTTGCATGAGCGCTGACCAAGGTCTTACAACAGAGCACTTGAACCCAACATTTCGCCGCACCCACCATATACGGCGCAGTCCAAATACCATCCCTGCTGGATCTGGTTATCACCCCCGAAAGGCACTTCGTTGACCATGTGTAAAATAAGGATCCACTGTGTGCTTAATGCTGTGCCGGGAACCCGGAGCCTCAAACGTGGATTGGAAAATTCCGCCGTGAAGACTTCCCGGAAATGCGTATCTTCCTCAACCTAATTAAACTTGGACCAGTGTCAGTGGAGGAGACATCCAGGACCACTGTCCAAAAAAGTCACAAGCCTAACAAGGTGTTCGTTGGAAAGAAACTAGCGTGCAGTCGAACAAGCCAAATCTACCCAAAAGTAAGCGGCTTAGTCTGGAAACGAGGTCCCAACTATTTTTCAGAGGTTGGGCTGGCATTTCATAAAATGCGGAAGCCACGTGAATGAGAAATACGCCAACGGAATATACGAAAATGGGTCACGATTCTGGACCTCGCCTGGAAAAATAAAAATATGCTACGTGAGCACAAAAGATGTAATAAGCTAACCGCCTTCTTCCTGAGGGACAGACGTGAGGACCTCACGAGTGTCCCACGAGTGTTATCCGAAGCTCACAGAGAGCACTATGCAGATCTGTATCCTTCCCCAGAAACCTCATCCTAGCCACTCTTGGCAAGGCCGAACTACGAACGGCCTGTAACCGACTTGGTCTTCACGCCAATCCTTATACGCGCATCACAAATTTGTCTGTAACCATAATTCGAGTGAAGGAAACTTTCATATAAAGTTCTGGCATCCGACGGTATTTAGTCGAAACTTCATAATTTGTCCAGACAGTCGTACTTTGGCCAAAATTTGTTTACGCTTACTCAAGGTTTTCCTTAGGCTCTGGATTCATATTTTTAGTGGCTGTCACGACTCGGTGCAATGTCTCTGCAATGATGGGGGGAAATTGTGTGGTTGATTCACGTGTTTTCTGTGTCAGAGTTGGAAATATTTTGAAAACACGCATGAACAAGGATAAAGTCGCCTTTGTCCGTACCAACTCAAAACGAAGCAGCCATTCTCGACCTATGTAGCTAAAAAATATTTCCTATCATTGCAGCAGGCATCCCACCAGACAAGGTTAGTCGCAGCTGGTAATTTGAGTGGATTTTTATGGTAGTTACCACATGCTGTATCGGGTGCACCGGCACACCAACTACTTGATAGTGGGTTTATGGGCGGTATGGGCCTACAGTACAAGAGGGTGGCCAGTACTATGAAGTTTTGAACAAATTTCGTGGATTGGGACAGTCTCTTGGGCGCGTGTACCGACTGGTGCTTTAACCACAACCTCAAAAAGTTTCGTTATTTCCTCTCATAAAAACTGTACCCGTGCAATAAATAGCTGATTTACGACTGTATGGTTATACATCGTCCCCGAATGGCAGTTTAGATGTCACTGATTTGTTTCGACAAAACTCGCATCGCGTGCACGTGGAAACCGTGTAGGTCGCCGGAAATTGCATAATAAAAAACGCTATTCCTTGGGCAAATACGAAGCGCAACTGGGACAGACACTGTTGCTCTGCACATAAACCAACAGAAGGTTGCATTCTTTTTTAAAATCCTGCGGAGCCTTTCATGCAATCCGCACTGGTCACAAAAATGAAAAGTAAAAAGGTGATGGTAATGTTGCATGCAACAAAATCGTCCAGGAATCAGTAGAGATAATTTGAACTCGTCATCATCATCATTATCGACAGCATGACATCAGTGTTCCACACCGGTGCTTCACTGCCGTACAACCATGATTCATTTGAAAGCCTTATTGCGAAGGAAAGAATAAAGGTGGACGAGGAAGGGACGTAGTGCTAGCTTACTACAACCATTCCGAGGTGCATACACCTCCAGACACTCATTCAGGCAATCTGGATAGAAACTGGCAATAAGATCGCCACTGACATCGGTTGGCAGCCATATCTTGCAGCGTCTCCAACCAGGCGCAGTGAGGATCACGTGGTCCCCATCCTGGAAGGCGAGTAGCACCGACAGCACCCAAGCGTTTCGTAATCTCCTTCATACCCCTCTGCCAGGTCAAGGGTTGGCCACCTCTCTGCTTCCGCCACTCTGAATTGGGCATGG
>SJOL01006343.1:15258-30614 GCA_004794785.1 Opisthorchis felineus | reverse complement strand
GCATCTTGAATTCTTGTTTCTGAGACACAGCACACATCAATGCCAAGCGAGTCCAGTGTGAGAGCAAGAGCAGCTTGTTGTCCTGCTTGCTTCAGAGTGCGGACAATGAAGGCGGCCAGATAGACTGGGTGTCGAGGTTTGAAGATTGTTTTGGAGATACCTGAGGATGTCGGCGCCATGTGAAATAGAAAGAAGGGAGGCGTCAGCAGCAGCCTGTTTTCGCTTACCCGCCCTGCTGTATGCAGCGAGTAAGGTGACCCGGCTGATGGCACCACGCGACGGCCGATGTGGCATGAGTCTATTGTTAGATGTAGGCATCATGGTTGTACGTAGGCTGGGATACTGTCAGGGCGTCCACACCTAGACAGCAGGACTATTAGAGTCCTCAACCAAAGCCTTTGGCCCAAAAGCCTAACCGCAAGGCAGGGGTGTTTGGCAGGAAACGTAAATGCATTACCATTTCTACGGAACAAGTCGCCATATGTTCCAAACCCCAACCTGGAGGCCCAGGAGACTGTTTGTCAGACCTATAACCATTGATCAACCTGGTATGAGAGACTCTGTGAGTGTCGCGAAGACACCTCCAGTATAACTCAATGGGTCGCTGAGGTGCGCAAACCATCACACCACGGTAAGGTTCAGTCTCTTCGTGACGGGATATGTTGAACTACCGACAAGTCATTAAACTGGGTTTGGCGGTACCCAGTAATGGCGACAGCGTACTTTGGTCCGTGGTCAGCCTCACACGTGAACCTCCTGGGTGGGTCAGTTTGGATTGCCGAGGTAGTTACAATTGTCCACAGAATCGTGATTAGTTAAGACCAACATGGACGAAAGATATTCTTGGGTTCATCGAAGGCGCAGTTAATGGAAAAGGGCAGAGACCTTACAAACCGAACTGCGTCAGAGGCGTCACGTCGCGTGTATTTTGTGAGTCACGAGACAGCATTTTCCACTCTATTTTATTTGATGTTTTGGATTTGTAGGGGCATCTCCTGTGATTTGTGCTACAACCGGTAGTGGACGAAAAAGTTGACCATGTCGGACAAATATGGATGGGCAGAAAAGGTTCACCGAGAGAATGGTTGTTGGGAGGTCAGAGTCTATTTACAGCTTAAGGGACGAAGACGGCGGTAAATGATGCTTGGAGGTGGATAAAGGATACTTGTTCCTGGGGCGATGCGATGAAATAAACCTTGCGGTCCCCATCAAGATCATCATGAGAGACAGTTATGCCATATGCAGGGTGGCTGCCTCACTCGCTCACCTATCCGGATAGTTTAGGCATGACTGTGAACGTAAAGATGGGTGGCAATACTTTGGCACTGAGGCAAAAACGGATATAACAGACATGGAAAAGAGCCGCAATTAATGTAAAATAGCGGGAGGGTTTCAGCCCGTTATGTGTGTTTGATGCGTCGAGGTTTTTTAGCTATCACTGGATGCTGCTGATCACAAAGGGTCGGTTCACAAACAAGAGCGTTCGAGCTGATACTCGAGGTCCAAGAACGAGGCCCCGAGTTAGTGTGTGCTACTGCGGTTGAGTAGGCGACGGTTTCAAGTTATGCTAGGGGCGACAAGGCCGTTGTTTTTGTCAAGCTATAGGGTGTGAGTGACGGGAAGCATAAGTGGACTGAAGTTAGGATTCACTGAGGTCTTTTGAAGAGAGATCAAGTCTATGTCACATGATCTGCTGGCTGCCTTTTACACACTCGTCTTCAGCTTAAACTTCGCTGTTTCCAATAATGCGTATGACCACCGAGTATGGTGATGGCAACATCGGTGTACGCGGGGCTCTTTTGTTTTTGACAGTGGGGCTAGCTTGGCAAGTAGTAATTTTGCCTTTATAATACTAAGGTGTCTGAATAATTTTATCTAAGATATAGATGAGGTCAAATCGGGTATACACCATTCACTTCAGATTCATCGTCGAGCGAAATTGTTTTATGGGAAACGAAACGGAGTGACCGCCCATTATGGTTTTACCAGTCTACTCAACAAATAAAAACATTTCGTCACTTTTCAAGCAGGGCTTGGCGGAGCCATAACGCACAGGGTTATTATGATAAACGGCCATCGATGGCCCTCGGATTAGGCTATCACGCACAGCTGAGGCCTCAGCCAGCGTCACGCGTAGACCAGAGCCAGGAAGCTACGATAAGTAGCCGAGGTAGACGACAACGCGCACGGCCATCATGATGGAAAGCAGTGACCGACCTTATTTTCCGGCAATGTCGTTGCGCCTTATGGAGTATTCCAGCTAAGGGGCGACGTGCTTTCCAACTGGAAAGATATATCATCGTTTTGTCGGTGGTCTTCATGCAGAAATCTGAAAATGCTGCATTATCTACTGACTAGTTGTGCATATCTGAGAACGGGGATCATCCACAGGGATGCGTACTCACATCAATATTACACGATGCATCAGGTTGTCTTCGATTATTGTATTGAACGCTAGGAGGGATTCCCAGAACGTGCAACCGGATTAGAATAACACCTTGTAAATGTCGCAACTTCAAAAACCCCATAGTTGCAACGAAACTAATTTCCGTTTACTTCTGGTAGGCAGGGTTTCTTCAGTCACTCTACGAAGGCAACTTTTCCTGTACTTGGGAGGAAAAATGGTCATGCCAATCTACAAAACTGGTGACCGCGTATCGCCTGGCAGCTTCAGGCCTATTAGCCTTATTAGCATACCATGCAAGGTGCTGGAACGCATTCTGAAGCGGGCCATCCTAAATCACCTCAGAACCAAAAACTTGATATCACCAGCGCAACACGGATTGCTCCTAAACTGTCGTTGGGTGACGAGCATGCCCGTATTTGCGGACAGCTTACCCCGAGCCGAGGACGAAGGACTCATATCGGATGCTATATTTTTTGACGCAAAGGCATTAAATCGAGTCCCACACTTTCCGTCGTTCCGCAAGTTTGAGTCCCATCAAATTCGAGGAGAGAGTTTACACTGGATTAAGGCATTCTTATCAGATAGAACATTCCAAGTAACAGTGGGCCCGACCTACTTTTCTTCTGCGCCAGTCACCGTTTGGATTCCTCAAGGCTCCATTCTGGTTCCACATCTGATTCGGACCTGTGTCAACGATCTTCCAGATGCGGTTTAAAGTCCTTGTCCACCATTTTCAAACGTCTTGAAATCCTGGAGTTTCAAGGCCAGCAAAACGGTGGCTGCTGGACTGGCACCTTCTTCCGAATGACGAAAAGTGTCCCCACATGTCAATCGGAGTAGAATTAGCGAACGCTTTTGTCGTACATGGTGAGAATGGACCGAAAGGCATTGCGAAGATACCAAAGAAGATTTAGGTATCTGGTTTTCTTCAGGTATGTCCCACTTACTGCACCATGAAAAATTGGCTTGAAAGGCACTCGCCATTCTACGGATGATTCGGCACGCCTTCTCCAGTTGTATCCACAAGAACTTCCAGATACTCCATGGGGCCTATATCAGACGGCTTCTTGAACATGCCAAAAAAGTTGTCTACTCGGGACGCGAGGAGCGCGCGACCCTCATCGAGCATGTCAAAACGACTGCTAGAAAAATCGTTGCCGCCCTTAAATTCGTTGATTGTGAAACGTTTCTTGCGGTATTCTTTCTTTCCCCTAGATAATGGTTGCCTCCGGCCCCATGCTGAGAACTTTAACTGCACTCCAAAACCTTTTTTTGCTTGTGCTTTTCAGGTGATTGCAAGCTGCTGAACGGAAGGAACAAACACAATCCGAGAATCTAAGGTGAAAGTCCGATCCTCCGCATTGGTCAGTGAATCCGCGAAGAGTACGTTGGCTTTCGTGGTATATTTACACCGAATAAGGGGATTACATAACTCTTTGAAAGTTTCATTTACGTCAGGGCCTCAGTCCACGCATGGCCAAAGTTCTTCGAAGTTATTTGCGCTGGTCATGATTCGAGTTTGGTTAGTCGGTAGTAAGCATGCAATTCGCACCTATAGGTTGCAATGCTCTCAAATCCAACTCGAAGTGCACCCCATGCCATTAGGCCCTTATTGCGTAGTACTTATTTTTGCGCAGCATCCCGTTGCGTTTGCGTTCCAGCTCAAACGGATGCCTCCTTAAACAAGGCGAATTTCTTAACTGATAGAGTAGTTTTGGCAGTATTTCGTGCGTAAGAAACCAGTGATCTTTTGGCCTGCGATAATCACCTTTGCGGAGGTTTGTCATTTCTATTAGGAAGCCTTGATGGGTGTGAGCAAAACTCAGACTCAGCATCTAGTGACTGGAAGTCACCGACTTTTTCCCACTCAGGCTTCGATACCCTCCTTTAAGAAGTAGTTACTTCCAGCGGAAGGCACTGGCACCGTGCCAAAAAAACTGGTTCCGCAGATGACGCCGACCGTCTCTTCTGGGCCTCACCCTCACCAGCGAACGCCCATAAAAGAGGATATCAATCAAGTTTCCCTCCTGGATTAGTGACCACGACAGTCTGCATTGAGCCCCTGTTAACTATCGGAAGTCCCTCTCGAAATCAGCTCTTCAGCCCCCTGTATTACACAGAGGAAAGTGTCAGGATATTAGGCAGATTCTGAAGAATGTCAACCGAACCCCGCTGGGGCGCAATGCTCTTTCAGTACCGTGGCAAAATCCAACACATTCCCCTTCTTCATTTTCTTCTTTATACCCCGGTGAACCAGTGGCACAAACACCCGACTCCGTCAAACGAACCTTGGACCCGAAACGTGAATCCTGGACTGGGTGTTACTGAAGACAAATCCAGCTTGACAATAATTGCTACTAATCACTTCCAGGTACTGGTGTAAGGAGGGAAACCCATCGCTGCTGAGTTGTTTATTAGAAAAACGTCAACTAAACAGTTACAGACTATTGGACAGGAAAGTTAAACTCTCATTTGCACGTTGCTTTTAATAACTGAATATCCGACTTCTTCTTGAACGCGTCTTCTTGAACTCTCCTAGATATTCATTGACTATCGCACAATTGCAAGCAAAAACTGCAAAGTAGTTCCACAAATTCCGTAATAATTCTCACCTTCCATTAGATCAAGGCGAAGTTACGAGAACACACATACTAGTCGCATGCGTCATCAGTAGCACCCACCGTTACACACCTTCACCCTTTAAAGGTCGCTTGCATGCCACTGATTTCCATTTACCTCCGTTGGGTCGGCTCCGGCAGCTGGTCTGTTCGGCAACTCTTCGGGTGTATCATGCCACTTCCGAAGCTGAGTCCCATTTACTCTTTTCGATCCCCGACCGTCTTGAATTGTATAGACGTTCCCCCGGCGGTCGGTAACGACAAACGGACCTTGCCATCGGCTGCCCAGCTTCCGCGATCCCAGTCCACTCCTTCCAGGATTCTGATGATCCTTCCACTTAACCTTCGCGCCTATGGGGAATGGTCGTGCCTTTCTTCTTGCCGTTTTCTGTCTAGTCCTTTCCTGGGCGGCGGACAAGTTTTCTCGAGCTTTCCTCCTTTCCTCTCCTAGCTCCTCTGGAGACAAGTGTGTTGCCGGCCATAACCCAATTTCCTGATCAACTGGAAGGCGCGGATGTCGACCGTACATCAGCATGAACGGGGACTTGCCTGTGGTTGGCTGTATGGAAGCCCGATGAGCGAGCAACACCATCGGCAGGTTCACTTCCCAATCACCTCCTTTGGCCGCTAGCCACTCCTTGATCGTTCGGTTATTGCGTTCTGTAAGACCATTTGTTTGCGGGTGATATGGTGCCGTCCTCAGCCGTCTGATGCCCAGCTTCTGCAAGCAACTCCTAAACTCTTCGCTCTCGAAGCAAGGCCCTTGATCCGTTAGAATCATTTTTGGCACCCCGTGGTTGGCCACGATGTGACGCATTACCACTCCGCTGATTGTCGTCGCCCGTTGGTTTGGCACGGCTGCCGCCTCGACCCACCGCGACAGGTGTTCTGTCATCACCACGATATACTGATTTCCACTGGTTGTCACCGGAAAGGGGCCCATGACGTCCACAGACCATAACTCGCCGATTTCTGATACAGGAATGGGTTCCATGGGATTGGTTACCCCTGTCGTATCCCCTTTCATCAGTTGGCACCGCTTACAGGACACCACATAATCCATCACCTCACTTCTCATCCCGGGCCAGTAGGCCCTCTGCCGAAGTAAGTCGTATGTCTTGGTGCACCCTGTGTGTGCAATTTCATTGCATTCGACGATCAGCTTCCTTCTCAAGACGCGAGGTATTAAGGGCAGCACAACATCAGAATCAGTGTCGTTCCAGGAAATTATGCCAGCCTCACTCAGACTCAATCTATCAAAGTGACTCTGGAACATTTCCAATTCCTTATCTCCGTTTCCGTTCTCAATAGTCCTTCCATCCAACAAGGAGACTGCAACCTTCCGTAACACAGGATCCTGCCGTTGGAGTTGCACCAACCTCCATGGATCCAGTTCGACGACGAGGCTATTGGCACCAATCATGATCCCGAGGGCCTCATCTTCAGCCTCTGTTCTTGACAGCCAATCAGCCAGGTGATTCTCCTTCCCTGGCACGTGCCGGATCGTAAAGTCGTACTCTTGCAACCGGAGTGCCCAGCGCGCGAGCCTTCCGCGAGGATCTCTAGTGGTCCTGATCGACTCCAGGGGTTTGTGATCAGTCTCGATATGAAATATTTGTCCAAGCAGGTATGCAGGCCCAGACGATCGCCAAACATTCCTTCTCAATAGTCAAGTACTTCTGCTCAGCGTTAGTCAGGACACGAATGGCGTATTCGATAACTCCAGGCCTCTGCTTCAGGACAGCGTTGGTACCGCGTCTATCTCAACAACGGCCTGTATGGTAGCCTGTGTCACTGCACTAATCGCAACCAACCCGGGAAAAGAGGAGTAGTCCAAAGTTTTATTATGTACAGGTGGTCGGGTATGAGAGCATTGATTCTTCCAGTGGCCATGCATGCCACACCTGCAGCATCGGCTCATTCGAGCGTGCCTCCGCGATTCCGCCTTGATGGCTGCAATCTGTCCGGCAAATTGGTCCACTTTGTTCTTCAGGTACTCCACTGTTGACTCATCCCTGCTCTCCTGCGACTGCAACGTGGCCAGTGGCGCCCCGGTCAATTCCCGTGCCAGATGCACCAGGTGCTCCACACTCAACTGGCCAATTGCTCTTGCCAACCGCAACTGGGCACGAAGCGCAGGGTGGACTCCCTCGACGAACTGTTCGGACAGCAACTGCTGGCGCGATACTACGTCCAGTTCCGGCAAGGCCCGATCCAACAACTGCTGCAGGCTGGCGAAGAACACGGTCGGGTCACATCCAGGTCCCATGCTGGCCGTCTTGAACCGCCTCATAGCCTCCTGGCGGTCGGCCGGCGTGTCGAACTCCGCTGCAAGAGCTTCCTTCGCGGCGGCCCAGTCCATCTTCCGAGGGCCTCTTCTGGCCGCATCCAGGGCCGCCTTCGCCCGGCCTCTGAGGAGGGTCTTCAGTGCCGCCAACTTACCCCTGTCGGTCTCCAGTCCTGCCGCCTCCGCAACATCCTCGAAGTCCTCCAGGAAGGTCCGCACATCCCCATCCTCGAAAGGTTGTGGCCACGGGATCCTAATCCTTATCCTGGTCACGGCACCACAGTGTAAGGAGGGAAACCCTTCGCTGCGGAGTTGTTTATTAGAAAACGCCAACTAAACGGTTACAGACTATTGGACAGGAAGGTTAAACTCTCATTTGCATGTTGTTTTTAAAAACGGAATATCCATCTTCTTCTCGAACGCGTCTTCTTGAACTCTCCTGGATGTTCATTGACTATCGCACAATTGCAGGCGAAAACTGTAAAGTAGTTCCACAAATTCCGTAATAAATCCCGCCTTCCATTAGATCAAGGCGAAGTTACTAGAACACATACTACTCGCATGCCTCATCAGTAGTACCCACCGTAGCAAAATCCAACACATTCCCCTTCTTCATTTTCTTCTTTATACCCCGGTGAACCAGTGGCACAAACACCCGACCCCGTCAAACGAACCTTGGACTCGAAACTTGAATCCTGGACTGGGTGTTACTGAAGGCAATTCCAGCTTGACAATAATTGCTACTAATCACTTCCAGGTACTGGTAGTTGCGAGACATTTGTAGAATGCACACTCACATGACTCTCGTTTGAACAGTGGTCCCCCTCTCCTCCTGGGTGGTACTTCGGGGCGCCAAGCTTTTTGCCCATATCACTCAAGCGCTAGCATGTTCACCTATTCAGACTTAAAAATCTGGCTGGCTCTGTTAGTGCCCTGGTGTGAATTATCAGAAGGTGACAAGCACTAACAAATGTCCGTTTTTACAAGAATCATGATGATTGCAAAAGTTATGTGCACTTGGTAAAAATGCATACGATTCAAGAAGGGAATAATCCAAAAAGTGACTTATCATTTGAAGACAACTGTCGAGATTTCCTCAGTAAAGTTCCGGACACAGCACGTGTCTCCCCTCCGAAGTAAAGCTGCTACACGTGTTCCGTAGTTGGCCGTGGAGACTTGTGGAGCCCGTTTAACTTCCTGCCCTGTGCGCGCGAGTGAGGGTGTTTGGGCCCCGTGTCATGCCCATTCATTGTGCGCCGTTTAAACAGAGGGGTGTCCAGTCGTGTTTGGTAATTGCACGGACATGAATACAACTTGAACTGATGTGGTTGAAGTTCGTGAGCTTGGCGAGTGATGCAGGTGGTAGCCGCGTAAACAAAAATGGACGGGAAATCATAGTGTACATGTTGTCGGCTAAAGTTGCAAGTTGGATAGGAATTGTTACGTGATCCGAATGTCTGTGACGCGAGAGTAACCACCACATGTCCCGCGTATGTCGGTGGGGTGGTGATGCATAGCCAATTAGTTTGACATTTGAAATTTCCTGCGTTTCTTCTGTCCCTATTTGTAACTCCCGCTCCACTTTTGTGTTTAGTGCGTGTAGATGAACTGGCGTTTGTTTGTCCCTACCACGTCCGTCATTTGGCCTTGAGGTCATCCAGCCATTTTGTGGCCGACCTTATGCACATGTGGCTGACTCACGTGGGAGTCTGGTTGCTCATTTGGCTCGTACCCTTATTATCCAATTGGACGATCTGTTGTGGACAAGTATCTACTGTCGAGGTTCTTATATTCTGTGAATTGATGTCTTCCGTTAATAGGACCGTATAGAAACCCAGCTCCGACTTTGTTTTTGTCTACCTGGAGGTTCTGGTATTAAGCGCTACTCGGAGATACCGTTTGGTTGTTACAAGTTGTAACGAGTTCGCCTCGCATGCCAAATGTGCGGAGTTCAAACCCTGTTACGGCCATTGGTTATGCACTTTTGATGAGCTCTAATAAGAGCGCAACTCAACACTAGCTTTTCATATGTTTGGTATGGGCTCACCAGAATGATTGCGCTAGCACATGAAAACCATTGTTCAAACAAGAGACACATCAACGGCAATCGGTTCTGTGGGTCATGCCTGACAAGGGGCAAAATGGGGTCAAAATCCTCTCCTGGGCATGTGGATAACCAGAGCTTCCTTTTCGCCACACTCGGTCTTGAAGGATGACTGGTGACTCGTCACTGTCACTTTTTATCCGTCCAGGCCAGCCCTACTCCTCTTCTCTAAGGCAGTTTAATATTTTGTGGAGGCATATACTAGGGTATGTACACTGGATGCCTAATCATAAACATTACCACGCCTGAGCCTCACAAGATCCGTTACTGTCATGAGTTAATTTACGAATTTCACAAGTCCAATCACACTTTACTAGGTGCGGCCCTAAATAATCCCCTGGCCCAGACAGCATCCGACCCGACATTCCTGTCCTCACTTTTCCGATTTTTAACTTATCCTTCAGGTGTCATCCCTATATCCTGGGCACAGCCAATTTTATGACCGATCTATAACTAAAGGCAGCTTTATGACCACGCAAATGCCGTTTACGGGTTTTACTAGTGCAAACTGCAAGTTGATGGAGCGTGTCATCAGAAATTTGATTTCCTCTTTTCCCCTTTTCAACAACCTGCACCACATTCAAAGCAGTTTCATCCAGTCTCGACCCTGTTTATTTCACCTCTTTTTACCCTGACCTAGCAAAGACGGACAAGTTAGAGATAGACTATCCCGTATTTTCGCTGACATTTCGGGGGTGTTTGGCCGGATTTCACACAAAATTCTTATCCAAAGTTGGAAAAAGGCTGGCAGCATCGACCTCTTTATGGCCTTCGGCATAGCTCGCCAGACCGATATCTCAATTTTTCGTCAATGGATCACTTTCTCGGCCATTTGAAGCATGTAATTGAGTTTTTAAAGCATCTACTCTAGGCTATCCTCTCTCCGTTATCTTCATTACCGCTCTGTCCTCCCCACTACTGCTCAAATTTTCAAGGTCACTGAAAGCACATGAACCCGAGGGTTGAAGCAAGGCTCACTTCACTTTACCGAGAGATACTGATATCTGAGTAGATTGTGAACGGTAAACCTTCCTCTCAATCAACATCATTATCATCATCATGGACAGCATGACATCAGTGTTCAAAACTGATGCTTCCCTGCCATACGAACATGATTTACTTGAAAGCCTTGTTGTGAAGAAAAGAATTAAGGTGGATGAGGAAGGAATTACCTTGCTACCGTCATTTCAAATTACCTACACCTCCAGACACTCACTCAGACAATCCGGATAGAAACCGACAACACGAAAGCCACTGACATCGATTAGCGGCCACATTCTGCAGCTTTTCCAAGCATGCACAGTGGGGATCACGCGGTATCCACTCCGAAAGGCGACTAGCATCGACAGCACCCAAACGTTCCGTACTCTACTTCATACCCCTCAGCCAAGTCAAGTGTTGGCAACATCTCTGCTTCTGCCACTCTGAAAACAGCACTCTCTTCGGCAAACGATGGTTCGGCATGTGCAATACATGGTCTAATCATCGCAAATTCTGGTGTTGGTTACATAATTCAATGAAAGCACCCGTTGAACAGCCGGGAACTAGCTTTCTAATCGCCTTGTTACAGATACGCCGAAACCAACCCACATGAGGTATGGTTGTTAGACAACGATTGTCGGCTGCTTGAACAGGCCAAGTCTAACGGCCATAAAACTAGACATTCCGCACTGTAGCTTGATACACACGTCCCCGAAGGATCAGGGACACAACTTTGACGCCATAGGTGATTCAAATTACCAAACGCGACCCGCGCCTTGCAGATTCGTGCATTGACCGCATCGGCTACACTACAATCAGAACTATTACAACTTTCAAGGTACGCAAAACGCTCCACAAATTTGAGCGCCTCCCCTGAGTCGTAAGTGGCGTGCTCGGTGACTACATGTCCTGGAGCATGATTTTACACTTTGTTTAGGTGCAAAGTGCGTATCAAAGGACCGGATGACTTCAATCAGTTCATCCAAAAACACTTGCACCTTCGTCCCTTCTCCGTAGGCGAGAACGATGTCGTCTGCATATTCTAGATAGACAAGTTTTTCGTCAAAGGCTATTTAAACACCGGGATGTTGAGGACCGTCCAGCGTTCGCCTCATCATCTCCGCAATCACGGAATTGAACGGAAAAGGAGAGAGTGTGCACCACTGACAGACACGGAGAACGGGCCAGACAACCGAGGAGCCTTGGAAATCCAAGAATACTAAAATTGTGGGTCGTTTATGCGTATGGCGTTGTTTAAGCATCTGAAAGAGTGTAAAGATTTTGGCAAACGCAACCCATACCAGGCCGGAAATTCGCTTCCTGCCCTTGCGTCGGTGATGTATGAGCCACCATAAGACAAGGAAGCGAAATTAACGCCAGTAGTCTCGTTAAAACCGGGGTTAAGCTGAGCCTCGTCTGGTTGCCACACTCACTACGAGCCCCTTATTTAGAAATGAACACTAGCACCGAGTCTCCCCAGTTGTCTGGGGAGTTGTCTCCTTTTCCCATATGCACGAAAACATATCAGATAAGCGCTGACTGAGGATTTCATTCCCGTCTTTGAACAACGCGAGTGGGAGTTTACCTGGATCAGAAGCTCGGTGGCGCTTGAGAGAAAATATGCAGCCATAGATCTCCGAGGCTGTAGAGGGCTTCAAGTCCACCGTCCAAGGCTCTACGTCATCTGTCGGCTTCAGATGAGTGGCGGCTGGTGGCCACGATATCTGTTGTTCGAAGTATTCGACCCACTGGTCGACGCGTTCTTTATTCAAGATGGTCACTCCATTCTGATCCTTGATGGTTTCGCCCGCAGGTTTCCCGGGGGCCGGTCGTGCGGATCAACAGAAATAATCCTCGTGCATTACCGGCTTTCTGAGCCTCGTTCATTTTCTTATCTTTCTGTGTCCACCAGACATCACGGTCACCTTCACCTGACGTCTGATAATTCGTCGCGTCCAGTTATGTTCGGGACTGGCTGGGATACCTCTCCGAGATCTAAGCAACGCCACTGTTCTGTCTGATATCCAGTGCTTGAGTGAGTGTTGAGGTTCCCGATACGGAACGTTGGGTAACCCGCAGGTTCGACAATCCCGAATATCAAAAGGAAGAATTGGGTTCGAAGCTCTACGGCACTATTTACACAAGGTTAAGCAAATGTATACAACAACAACAAGTGCACAAGTCTGTCACTGACCAGCACAGTGCAGTGTCAACATCCGCACACCAAACAACGGTGAGCGGAATCTTGGCTCAGTAGTGTGGGTTGCGGTCGTCCCTTCTGACGACAGTCTCGTAATTCTCACTGGCCGTGCGGTCATACCGAACTCATCAGAAAACAAGTCAAGACAGGCTCAGAAAACGGGACACAAACGCGCATGGGTAAGTAGGTCGGCTGCGTGCATTCACACACAGACACGCATGCCAATACACAAGATGAGTGGCGGGTACATATAAACAATACAAGTGGGGAGTCAAAAGTACATAGGCGGAGTAAGCAAACGAATGGGGGAATTACCATGAGGTCAAGTTAGATTCAATTGTGAGCCCGGTAGTGCCGTTCCACAGGCAAAACGCCCAGCACTGTGCAAAGAGATGACAACCTCGTCCCAGCATGAATTCACACCTGGTGGTGGAGCATTTGGAAGACGATTCTGGTAAATTCGTCTGACTTCAAGATCTGCCAGCCTACCACTTGCCAGGCGGTTTTTCCGCACCTTACGCGGCCCTGAAAACGAAGCGACAGGTGACCCCGGACGAGTGCGTGGTCGGAATCCACAAATGTGTTCCAAAACGACCGGCAGTCAGTTATTGATCTGTGCCATCTGCAACTAATGGCGATGTGACCGATTTGAGTTCGTGGCCGGCACGCCGTTGGAGAACACCATGTGGCCAGACGACTTCGGCTATTTCGGAAGTTAGTACTACACAAAAACGGTCTGCGGTCAGCACACAGCTTAAGCAATCGTTGAACATCGTCGTACGTACCGAGTCTAATCCATGTCGACCATCTAATTGGGTATCAGATGCGCTAAGCCCACCCACTTTTGCATTCAGATCTCCGGCAACCACCACGGTATCTGAGCTTTTGGCCTGCCGCAACAGGGCATATAGGGCGTCATAAAACTTGTTTTTGAGCTACAGAGCTACAGTTAATTGGGGCGTAAGCAGACACGACAAACAAACATCGACCAGCTTCTCACTACTTCACAGACGTTACCAGACGAACCGCATACAAGTGACTACCAACGGGTGTCCAGTCAAGCAAGGATCCTTCTGCTCGGTGACCTAGGACGATACAAAACCCTGCACATCTTGCCGCAGCAGCCTCTGGATCGCCAGAGGTGCGCAGCCGGAAACGAGTAAAGGGTGATGGGACGGTTAGCTCGACCATTGTGCTTGCATTGTGAATTATCGTTTCTGATACACAGCACACATCAGTGTCAAGCGAGTTCAGTGTGAGAGCGAGAGCAGCTTGTTGACCTTCTTGCTTCAGAGTGCGGACAATGAAGGCGGCCAGATAGACTGGGCACCGAGGCTTGAAGACTGATTTCGAGATGCCTGAGGATGTCGGTGTCTGATGACGAGCAGATGTTGCTTGAAAAGCCGACACACGACGAACGGAGTAGTCAGTTCCAAGTGCTGGGCCTACAAAGAGCAAAATTATTAATGGGGTGGGGAGAAAATGTATGTGGAAGAGAAAGAAGGGAAGCGTTAGCAGTTGCACGTTTTCGCTTACCCGCCCTGCTGTATGCAGTAAGTAAGGCGACCCGGCTGATGGCACCACGCGACGGCCGATGTGGCATGAGAGTATTGTTAGCTGTAAATGTCATGGTTGTACGATGGCTGGGATACTGCCATGACGCCCACACCTAGACAGGAGGACGATTAGGGTCATCAACCAAAGCGTTTGGCTCAAAAGCCTAACCGCAAGGCAGGGGTGTTGGGCTGGAAATGCAAGCACATTACCATTTTTACGGAACACGTCCCCATACATGTTCTAACTCCCAACCCGGAGGATCAGGAGACTGTTTATCAGACCTCTAAGCATTGACCAACCTAGTATGAGAGGCTCTGGGGGTGTCGCGCGTACACCTCCAGTATATCTCAATGGGCCGCCGAGGTACACAAACCGTCACACCACGGTAAGGTCCAGTCTCTTCCTCCCTGGCTAATTAACCTTCAACCTCAACAGTAAAACAAAAGCCTTTTCCAGTTTCCACACAAATACATCTGGCTCTTTGGGAAACGCCACAGGTTGACGAGGGTGGATAATAAAAAAAGAAACTCCAGGGGAATCAAACGCCAGTACCGGCAGGTCGGTGTTGGGAGGGGGATGACAAATATGGAGACACAACAACAATAACAAATAAGACCAATTTCTGACACCCGGTGCCTTTATGTCCAAAGAGCAGTCTAATACAAAATAGCTGCCTTCTTTTATCCTGCTGCTTTTCGAGCCGCCGCTGGTTGTTGGAGTTGTGACCGTCTGGTGCCCTGTTCTGGGTGGCGTTTGGAGAGCACCAGAGGTTAGGTGTGCTGATTCGGCTGGAGTAGGGAAATCCGCCAGAAATGTAGGATTTGAAGAAATCTTCTCAGGTTCTGACGCTGTGGTGTTGGAAGCTGGCGCTGGAGTAGCCGTAGCGGGTGCTTCGGGTGCTACGATGGACGATTCTGTTGCAGCGGGTTTGGCAAGTGAATCACCAGTTTGATCGGAATTTGCCTTGGTCGTCGTTTTGACTGCATTCGTATCGTCTATGGAAGTTTCTGGCTTTATCATGGAAAAGAGAATGAATTTCTTCAAATTGTTGTTATCGGTCAGAAACATGGACAGCCGGTCAATCTCCGTGTCCTATCCAGCTGTGGGTGGAAAACCGTAGCCAGGGACCGTCAAAAACGGTTCGTCTGTTGGTATCGCTTCGCCTTCGACAGCAGCCTTAGCAATACCGAGGTACGCCAGAC
>SJOL01006343.1:0-11078 GCA_004794785.1 Opisthorchis felineus | reverse complement strand
TCTCCATTGATCGTCTGAAGCCTGCCTTCGTCGAAGCACCCACGACCAAATTCAGCAATCCTACTAGCCCACAAGCACCCGCGCCTACTCCAGATACCCCCACCGCCAACCCAACTCCTTCGACTAGTCGTTCTGGACGACGTGGCCGTTTCCCTCAGCACATAATTGATTAAGAAACGTGAAGTGGGCAACTGTTTGATTCATTACTTTCAGTATTCGAGCGTTTCCCCCTTTCATGGCCAACGCTCTAGTGGGGGAGCAGTGTGGTGTTTTGTACAGTTCTTTTGCCTTCCTTACAACGGTACGTATTTTATCAATTTCATAAACGTTTTTTGGTTGAATACGCAAAAACACGAAAACGCGCATTTGTACAAATTACATACAATACAGGCGTGGTCGCATTCTCCGATTTTCTCTTATCATTTCACTCGCACTTACAGCGGTCATTCGCGAGCTTCATGTGCTAACTCTGGTATCAAAACATTTCAGACTGTCTTCGGAGTTAATTGTATATGTGAGCTTCCCGGAAAGAAGACCCCTGGACATCCACGATCGGATTATCAGTTATTTACTGACCTGGGCCAACGACGAACTATTTTAAAAAGAACAATTCTTAGTGAGTCTGTTCCATTCGACCATCTTTATTATTGTGTACTCAATTCAGAGCAATTATATTTATTCCTTTGCAACACACTCTTCCTAAAGTAGCTTTTTTGGGTACCCAGACCACTACACTACCAACGGGTGTCCAATCAAGCAAGGATCCTTCTGCTCGGTGACCTAGGACGATACAAAACCCTGCACATCTTGCCGCAGCAGCCTCTGGATCGCCAGAGGTGCGCGCCCGGAAACGAGTAAAGGGTGATGGGGCGGTTAGCTCGACTATCGTGTTCGCACTGTGAAATATCGTTTCTGATGCACAACACACGTGACTGTCCGAAGCATCGTAGACACATATATGTCTAAATTTCCGCACCCCTTTTCTCATTCATTGAGGCCTCTGTCTGTATCAAGCACCACCATATTGGTTTTGAACACCTGTAGCCATCTCCAGTCTGGATCTCGGTCGATCTTCTTCCGTAATACGCGCACTCTGAAATTTCTTCCATCTCATCCGCAGGTTCCCATAATCCACTGACACTCGCAGCGTCCTAATATTATGCTCCATCATTTTCTGAAACCCTGTGCCTGAGTGATTTAACGTTACATAGCGAGCTTCGCAAAGTTTTGGCAACTGGAAATATCGATTGTTTAATTTTTTTGCCAGCTGTCCTTCACAGAGCGGCTATCTTTGTGTAAATATTCTATCCTTGTATACGTGGCATTATTGGACGTTTCATTCATGGATCCCTTGTTTTCCTGGACAGCCCCTTCTCTAAATGCTTTGCCTTCACCCTATACACTTACCGTCCTCCGCACGTAGGGTATGGCGCGATGGCTTTAATCCTTCCAAATATTCTCCTAGTGGCAGCCCGCTGATACCTGCATCAAACTAGTTGAGGCCAAATAATGATTGAAGAATGATGTGCCTACCAGATTCCATTCACGTATGCAAGCCGGTGAATTGTGCAGGCAGGATGTTTGCCATTTGATTGGAGTGGGTGTCCGCTGCTGTATCTATTTTACCTTCTACATATAGAGCAGTCAGCACAGACATACCAAGTAATGTCATTAGGATATTTAACTGGGATCTTATACAGTCCAGTTTTAGGCTTTTACTACGTTTTCATTGAACACAATGCTCGTGGGCGTAACAGCACACACGATTGTCTGCTCTCAACTTTCTTATTGCACGACCCACACTGAGAACTATTAACAATTGTGTTGCTGCCAGTTTTGGGATAACCGAAGGACTTAGAGTCCTGCAGTTTGCCATGGGCAAACCTTGTAAGCCCAATCTAATAAAAAAGTAAAAAAACAATTTAACCAAACTTGGCATGTATGTTGTGAAATAGGAACAGACTCAGGTATGTGGAGTACGGAGAAAACAGTAAATGGATAAAGGGGGCCAGGGTATGCCATTTTGGGTGTATAAACAAAATCCTGGAAAAGAATGGTGGAGAGTTGTAAGGTTAAGCCAGCATGTTTTGGGTTGTCGCAGTGTCACGATGTTTTGTTGGACAAATGCTTTTTATCCTTTATGGCTATACGGAATCCAAATAATTTTCCCAATTTTTTTGGATGAAAAAAGTCACGAAAGGTAGCACTCCCACTGCGATATGTTGAGCGCTTTACGACCTTGTTTGCAGCGAGGAAGCCGTGGCTTCTGGTCCGAAAACTCAAGGGTGTGACGATCGTAGTGTGGGTAAGTCGACGTAGTACGCTGGAAGGCAACGGATACACAGGGTCAACTCAGAAACAGCGGCACACGGAGATACAGCAAGCACGACGCACAGACGGGAAGACAGAATGGCCGCAGTGCAAAAACATGCGTATTCGACCACCGAAACCGAGACTACTGGTACAAATCACATGAGGTAGAGAAGAGGTCAAGGTCACTCAGGGGGTGTACAAGCAGGCTACTCCTCTCTGTCCGGCGCTCGTGGTGGCTCGTCCGAGATACCTGCAATTGAGAGAGAGAGAGGTGCACGCGTAAGGTCATGTGTTAAACATGTGTAGGCAGGGACAGTAAAGTTTCAATGGTAGTCTGTTCATACACAAGCCAAACCCACGCAAACGATTGGCTGGACCGAGTCACGTGTTGCACACCGGAACATATGACTGCTTAGCCGAAGGCTTAGCTGCTTAATATATGTTTCCACCAACGCTCTCTCGTGGCTTCATGGCCAGGTGGGTTAGGCTTCGGCGCAGCAACCGGCGTGTTCGCGGTTCGAAACCGAGAGACGCCGTCCGACTTCCGAAGATACAAATGTCGAGTTCCTGCCGAACCTTTATTGAAAGAAGTGATGTGTGTAGTTAGAAGCAGGTTGTGTGAAGAAAGGCAGGTCGATGGAGGGCATTTTGAGGTACGTGGATACGTTTTGTGATGCCAAGTTTACTCATTCTTTTTATAGACGTCAAATTGTACATATTTCACGCGGAGAAGCAGGGATCTCCTGGAATGAGTTCTTTAAATTGTTTAGTGCTATTTTCTCGCTTGCAATGACAGTCCATCTTTCCTTAGTTTATACGCTTTAACCATTTAACTCGTTTTTTCTTGGCTCGTGCACAAATGCAGTTTGAGCGCGCGCGCTTCCTGGCTTATGCACAACTAACCAATCAGAATGCTGGTTTGTGCATGAATCGCATGCTAGTTTCAATTGCGTTACACGGTAATGCCTTTGGATAAACGCGGACGCCGACCAACAACCTTTTGTGTTTTTAACGTCCGTGAACAAAAACTTGAACTGGATGATGATGCGAAGACAACCACCGTATAGTTTGTTTTAATCAAGTGCCCCTGGGTGTTGCCGTGTTTATATGCACATAGCCGCGTAAATTAAACCTCGCGCAGTCGAGATCAAGAGGCTTTTCCCGCTCTCCAGCTGTCACCTTGCTTATTCGGTTTAGTAGTAGATCCTTTGGCTAAACAGCATATTTCTTACTTTTTGTCTCAAAAGAGGACTTAGTCACCGGGCCCCTTCTGTCTTAGCTACGTTCAACAAACCTGATATAACGTAAGGGATGGTGCTTCGGTGTATCGTAATGTGTGTCTGCGTAATGCACTGACATTCTATGGAACAAGTGCAGTAAACTGGTGTCCCTGCAGACGAAAAAGTTTCTTTACTGTGAGTGCGGTTGTAAACCGTCAATAATTATCATAAGGAGGCCAGTCGGTTGCAAAAGCAATAATAAACGAGCACATCTGGCCGTTGATGTAGCGCGTTTGCATTTGGGACTGCTAAGCAATTTTCAATTATCCGTCTGTGTGCGTTTCATTGCTTGACCAATATCTTTGAGGAAAAAAGTGGAATAGGTCGCTCTGTGTACATCTCCGGTCCTCGCAGGCCGATCACGCTGCCTTTTGGTTTGCTCAAAAGTGCCTCGGCCAGTTGTTGGGCTACTTCTTTAACCTTGTGCTAGATGGCATTTAGCTGTTACTTCACACAGCTGAAGTTGGTCTCATTTTACTCTCCAAGTCACTGTCGCTTTGACGCATGCCGGCAATTCATTCTGTTCTCAAGTCTTATCGCACATTTCATGATAAACCACGACTTCTCACCTTTCTGTTTGGGATTATAGCAGAAATTTGTCACTAAGTTCAAACAAGGTCTTTATTAAATGTTTACCGTCATGAATAGTCCTTCCTGATAAACAAACGTTTCAAAAATTCAACCATTTGGCTTATTCAACAAGCCATTGGATTCGAAAAGCGTGCATGTATACACCGAGTTGTGATGGTGAAAGTGGAGCTACTGACGTAGTTTTTTCTTTGGGTTGATCAGATTTATTCTTCTGAAACGACGAAACACCACTGCATCCTTGCAACACGATTGGAAATTGTTGTATCTCTTCACCTTCCCTGATGCTACCGGGTTACAGTCAGAAGCCAAGAAGGCGGCCAGAAAAAAGTGTGCATTAATGCAAATACAGCGTTCTATTTATATCATTCACTTGTGACCATATGTGGTGGTCGATCTGTTCTCAATCGACCAGTGTGTCTCCTGCACGCCCACACCGGTTCTCGAGCGGGTAGTCATAGATGGCTGTCTGTGCGCTTGAGTACAGAGTGCACACGTTGCCTTGACCATCAGGTGGGCGTGAAATGCATGTGTGCTTTTTTGATCTTGTTCCGGCACATGATGAAGTCGGGCGTGATTCAGCCTCGTGGGCGTACTCATACGGCACTGTTTCACCACATGGTTGTTCCGCCGCGCATTTCGCTGATGGGCGGCTCTATTAGAAATGCTGTAGGCATCTAGTCAGCTAGCGGCTACTAATAGGCAACCCGTCCAAAGTATGCAGCTTATTTGAGTGGTTGTGCATTTTTGTATATTTATCTATTTACTATTGTCCCTTTTTCTGTACAGTGGTCACTAGTGTATCCGAATCAGCTGACTTCTATGTAGGGGCCGTTTTAACATGTTCACAAATTCGTAGTTGCTCACAATGAGACTAAATGTAGACGACCTCGGCTGCTGTGTTAGTCCGTAAGATGGGTGTTAAAAAAAGTGATGTGTGTAAAAGGTTTGCGGAAACCTGTTAAAACCGGAGAAGCAAATCAGTAGGATTGATAATGGTATATTTAATGTAGTGAACGCAAGTCCTTCAGATAAGGTGTTATTGACGATACGAATTTCGGGTTGGAAGATCATTGGATGGTCCAAAAAAACTCCCTCAGCTAGGGCTGTGGATCGGACAGAGTTAAAAAGCATTTTTAGGCGGCGCCTTTTGATTATCAGGTGACATGCGGGTTTGAAGTAATGCAGATAGTCCGTTGGGTAATTTGGTAATGACGCAGTTTCTCTTCACTTAACGCGCAGCAAATTAGTCAACGGCAGATGTTTGGGTGGAAAATATAGTTAGAGAATCAGAGCACACCAAAGCGGCGGCAGGTTCTCACGAAAGGTGCTTGTTGAGAATTTGTCCCACATAAAGCGACACATTACTGGTGATACAGTAACAATCAATCTCATCACACCTCTCTTGAAATATGGAAGTGTACAAACCGAAGCCCGGCCAGATGTGCTGGGATCAGTGTAGTTTTCTTTTCGTGGGTTGTATTTGCGCACTGCGCATGCATTCACTAGATATACAAACGCCCAATGTTTCGAACAGTCCGATACTTGAATAATGAGAATTGAAAAAATTACCTCGTGTCACTTCGGCCTGACAAAGTTTTGACAACTCTCTTTAGGTAAAGGTACAATAAATAAGTAATCCGAGTTTGTGGAACGTATTACTGACCCAAAGCTATTTTGAACAATCTCATCATTGCAAGACACAAGGATTCAGCACAACATTTGTAAACCTCCAGTGGAAGGTCATACAGCTCTGCGGCTCGATTGTGTTTCCAGGCATGACATGATATTTGATATTGACTTGTCCCCACAGTCCAGTCATAATATTCAATCAGCCTTACGATTATCATTTCCTGGAAGATTTTGAGCGGTGAAATCGTATTCCTATAGCCGAAGGCCCAATGGTATGATTTTTTAAGGAGCTATCTAGTTGTTCTGATATATGCACTAAATTTGTGTTCGGTTTCAATGGTAGGATACCCACTTCATAAGGAACAAGATATTAGCTGAACACTTGTTCTCAATGACGAAACCATTCATCTGAGTGTTAATCAAGACGCGAGTAACATACTTGCTAAGCGCACTTCTCTGTTTCAACTCCACCAAAGCTTCGATTACCGGAGTCAGCCACGGAGGAAGACACCTCGCCATCTTTTATAACCTGGGGCTTAGTTGCCTTTCTAGCGTCTGCGCCTTGATATGTTGAAAGGCCTTCCACCTCCAGGAAGCATTTTGTAGAGTTTATCGGTGGTCGAGTTAAGTTCTTTGTAAACTGGTTGTAGTGCCCTCCTTGCCCGAGTAACTGTCACAAGGGTCATTTGAATTAGGAGCTCGACAATCTTTATTCGTTGTCAGTTCCAACCCCTTGACCAAACTTGAAACGGGGTAAGTCGGCGTTTTGGGTAAGCTTCTACAAGGTTTCTAATTTTGCTGCATGTTCTGGCCCCAAATTACTTAACAAAACAGTATTAGTTTCATAAAAATCTGCGCTATTTGACCCATTCAATTGACGTGCCATTATTCATCTAAAGTTAACAGTTGACAGTTAATTGTCCGTACCAATGGCGTCACTAAGACTGGAAAAGTTATCAGGAGACGACTACATATGGGTTTCTTGTTAAATTGTTCAAACGGGGGAAATCAAAAACAAAAAAAGTGCTCTTCACTCTACCGAGGACTCAGTATCCTCAGTAAATTCATTCTTTAGATGAGTCAGTTTTGAGATCATAGGCACTCAAACACAATGAGTTTCGTGCTCATGGACAAAACATAACGGGGTCGTCTTTGTATATCAATGTTTTGCCGTTGAGAGAGATATTTCCATACGTATTGTTTTGAATGTGCACTTTATTCACGGTGGTGCCTGAATGTCCTTCAAGCTTAGCTGTTCTTAGCCTAATCCCCCTCAGTTCGAGAACACCTACCTCAAAAATTACACCATCATGGCTAGTGCACACGACTTGTTTGTAGCACTCATTATCATTTGTCTTTAGGACATCTCCTGTATCGTTCAAGTAGAACTGGCAATTCTGGAATATCCTAATCAATTTTGTTGTCACTTACTACAACCCACTGATTTCGACCCACCCCGATGTAGATGTGTATAAGTTTCTATTAAATAATAGGTTGCCAGTGTAGAGGAACTTGTCTCGCTAGTAAGTTTCGGTATTGCAATTAAAGCATTTATCTTTCTGAACAAGACTTCTATTTGTCTTTAGACTGACTATTTTCCTCTTGGCCGTCTTCGACTGAATATCATTTGACTACAAATCCACTACTAGAGTGCGGTTAAACCTTCTCGCCATAGGACCGTTCTCTAACGATGAGCTCGACAGTAGTTGTCACTCGGAGCTAACATTCTCGAAACTCCGGCGGAACGTCTGAAATAAAGCGACCCAAGTATGCCAGGGTTGAGATCGTCCTTTCAGCTCCCAGCCCCAATCCTACCTGCCCGCCAAACAAACCGTCTCATCATCATTTACGCTCACTCTGTTTGCTTCAAATAGCTCTATCGGCCCCTATCGGCTACCACTCTGGTAGCTTTGCTCACCCACTCGATACCGTCCAGGAAGGACCCAGCACCTCTATCTCACAAACGCCGCCGCCATGGTGTTTTAGTACGGAGCCAGGCTCTGGCAACATGCAGGATAGGCGATTCGGACTCGAGGATGTTGACGACAGACACGAACTGGGAAGATCCAGCCAAACACTTGTGGAGAACACTTATTTTCCTAGTGATTGAGTGACCCAATTTGCTCTTTTTATTTGATGAACTTGGCAACGATAATGCGGAGCATCAGAATATTTCACCAAACCTAATTGCTACGGTCCGTCAACCCTTAATTTAACTTATCGGACTGCAAAATGATGACACTACCAAAAAACTCACACCAGCTTTGTTCTATGGAACAAAACGTCCCTACATTGGAGGTTTTTGGATAGAAACCAAAATGGAGAAGAAAAAAGCCTTTGTGGGTTTTTTATTATTGCTTTTTTGTTTGCTTTTTTGCTTTTGTTTGCTTTGCTCATTTTATTTATGAAAATCAGAGGGTATAACGCACAAGGCTCACGTGCAAGTTTCACGAAAGCGTGTAGGGCGATCAATATTTTTTCGAGAAGACGTTCTATCCATACTTGTCTAGATCTCTCGCAAAAAGTCCCAGAGGTTGATGCTATGGTAGACGTGTCAAATTACTACCTAGGCGCCAATTAATCAGCTGAAACGCGTTTATTTGTACATTTCAAATAATATCATAGACTGCTTACAGAATCTTAAGGAATGGCCTAATTTGCGAGAAATGTGCGTAAGCCCCACTGTCAGCATCGATAAACCAGTCGATAAACCAGTCAGCGACTAGGAGAGAGTATGAACTTTACCTATGTAATCGGTGTAGCCATATCTGCAAAGGAAGTAATAAATACAAAGTTGGGCACATTTAAAATGATCCTCTGGTTGCGTAAAGACTGAAAGTACTTTTCGTTTTCGTATACACGGTATGTACTTTGAGTAATTCTTGTGGTCTGTTGAGTCTGCTAAAAGGTTCTTTACCCTCAAGTCTCGAAAGATTAAGTTGCTGCAAGAAGATAGTGAAACGCACCCTGTTCTACTTCTTTCAGTTTGAAAATATGTAACGGACTGCTCGGATGTGTCCTTATTATTATCAACATTGTTTCACTGGTAAGTTGTTGAGGCTGTATTATCCGACCCTGTCCGTAGTCTAGTATAAGTGGCTGGTTGCTCCAATTTATTTTACCGTGTTGTGTGATTGGTAAACCATAAAACATTTGACGGCATTTACGGGTATTGATTTCCTCCTAACGGGAATTTGAACGGAACAGGGTCAAATGTACAAAGTTTCACAATTCTCTATGGACAAAACACGGATCGTGATATCCGAATAAGACTCATTTTATGAAGAGTTCGCCCGAGAGGAAAGCCACTTTATACTGAAAAGCTGAGAGGCACCATGCAGCTATTTCATCGTTATTGAGGATAGTCAGCAGTGAGCACCTCATGGGACTCCAGCGAGTTTCGAACCGGTGAACTTCCGGCTAGTAGTTTGAACAATTAACAGTCCGGTCACGAGCAACCGACCAGCAGTGTAATTAGCTTGTACTTGCAGATCTTATCACAGTGAGCTAGACCCATTTTCTGATGCACAATTTACAGTACCCCAAAGTATGTTTCAGTCAGTTTTGTTATTGCGACTAAAAGCTACACAAAGGGATAAAACCTTTATGTCACCGAGTTTATTCGTCCCCCAAGCGGCTGAAAAATGCTTTCTCGTTTTAACATTAGATATGGAAAATTTCGCTCTTTCCGTTAGCAACTTGGATATCACTGCAGAGTGACCTAAATTACAATCTCAAGAGACCGAATGATTTACGTCCTCAATGGCTACATAATAGGCTCCATGTTATCCTCAAGGAGCACGGAACTCTTGTGTTGTTTGACGGACTATGTAGCGTAGAGTAATTGAACATTGATCCGTCTACAGATTAAACGTTTACATGCGGGATGCAATACGGCAATACTAACACATAGCCTTCAAGACAATTTCGGGCACACAGTGAACGGTTCCCATAACCGACTTGTAATTCACCAGGCCAGCAATGCCGGCTACTCAAGTAGGGTTTTATATAAGTTGCTTCTTACTCTGATCATTTAATAAAACCCTTAAAATCATTAAAACCTAAAACTGTTGAATTTTGTTATTTACGATGAGTAAACCACAGACCGAATGAAAGTGAATACATTTCACGGCCTATTGCATTCGGATTTCTCAGGCCAGGAAATTGTCTGTCACAATTTGTTTCGTAGCATGGAATCACATATATAGCGTGTATTGGATATTTGTTCTAACAACAGTGCGCATAACATGAAAAAATTCCCTGAAGACTATACAACCCTTGAATTGCCTAACGGAGAAAACCACGCAGTCCAGTGAGATAGGTTGGGCATTTAAGAGAACTATATATATATATATATATATATATATATATAAAGGGCATTTGAAAAGCAATCGTGCAGACCAGTTCTCATAGTGTTGGCACATTCAAAGGTGAAACACCGTACAGCTGTTCAGTGCTTCTTTTCATTTCAACATAGATTGGCTCCACTTACAGAAAGAAATCTCATTTGAAATTACGAAATCCCCTCAGTCCAGCATAAACTTTTTGACGCACCAAAACATCAAGATATATTGCCCAAATTTGTTCTGAAAGTTTATGAGTTTTCGAAGTGTGAAAAATGGACGATTTAAGCGGTTGCCATAAAGTCTGTATAAAATAACACAGAACTGGAGCTTGTGTTACACTGACGTTCGACAACAAAAGTACGCTATGCAAAACAAGGACATAGTTGTGTTCGATGGATCCTTCTCTGGCGTAGAAATCTTGCTTGTATGAGGGCTTGGATACCTTCAAAGCGCTCAGACCTAACAAGAGGATGATTAGGTGCCTCCGAAAAGCTTTTGGCTCAAAAGCCTGACCACTAGGTGCCGGTGTTTGAAGGGGAATATCAGTTTATCAAATTTTTAAATGACAAGTTTAAATGACAGTTTCCGACCCCGAAAATGGAGAACCTGGAGGCTATGTTGGTTAGACCACTAACCCTTGACTAGTCTTTTATGAGGGACTCTGGAGTGTAACTCGGAAATCCCACACTATAACTCAATGGGTAACAGAAGCGAGCAAACCGAAACAACAGGTTAAGATCCAGTCCCATTGTGAAGCTGAATTCTATGGTTTCTTCGGTTTAGAGTATTTACTGGCACATAGCAAGCTTATTGTATGATACAGGCTTGGTATTTTCCTTGGTCTTTTTAAACGACTAGGATGCCATTTGAACCAACCCCGTACTGTAGCCTTCCAGCCGATAATAACGAATCCAATCGC
>SJOL01006342.1:493270-510048 GCA_004794785.1 Opisthorchis felineus | reverse complement strand
AATTCCCGCGAAATCCAACATGCGTACTTCCCACTTTACTCGCCACGCTCCCTTACTGGAAGACTGCCATTGACAACCTAGTTGAAAGAGTGGATGACTAAGTTACATTCTCACGATATAACTTGAATGAGAGCAGGCTACTGATTCCGCTTCTGAGTCTACCTGCACGTACCCTAGCCATGAATTGCAGAGGCGTGAGGAAGCATAATGCAGTGACATCAATTGCTCCTGAACCCTGCACAGTTATCTGGAAGCTGATATTTTCTGGGTATTGTTTTGTTTAGAAGAACCAGATAAATCAATCAATACACTCTCTACCGAAAGAACCAGTGTGTGCCAGTTACTCGTTTAAGGGAACAGTTGGACGACTTGCGCTACTCTTCCTCCTTATACTTTTACTTCTCTTATGCGTTTGGAATTAACGTTGCCGTGCACAGTTCATTTTCGTCTCCTAGCTTCTCAAAGTATGGAGGAAACGATGAATGACGGTATATTATGTTAATGACCAACTTTCAATTACTGTATTACAGTTCGCCTGGCTGATGCGTTATTGTCCATAATCATCGCAGTCGTGATGTCTGGTAGATCTCACTACGCATCCTACAAAGGCGGCCCGGTTAACCGTGGCGATCCGGATGACAAATATATGTCTCAACTGGAGCGTACCAGTTCGTTCCCACGGTTTATCCAAGAGAGGCTACTAACCGACCTATGCAAACCTGAATGGCGTACCTGGCAAAAGTGTCTACGAGAACATCACAAAAGTTGGTTTGCTGCCAGCAAATGCCAAGGCGTATTCGACCTGGTCAACCAGTGTCAGAATAAGTAAGTCAACGAGTTCAATTTGACCGTAAGGGGCGGTTACAAGCAACGATATTGCTTATTGTCTGAACTTTTCACCGACATCCGGATGTGCGTTTACGTTTTACAATCAAGGGTATGCACCAAGGTTTTTTGTTGAAACTATGTGAAATCTCAAAAAAGGGCGGCGCACATGGCAGCAGTCACTTATCACTAATGGTCCTGTTTCTTTTCTAACGAAAAACTAGGTGCACCGTTTGGAAACTATTCCTAACATACTTTGTTGCCCACACCTCCTCCCAAATTCCCCGGCCTTCGCACTCCTATCACTGTGGTGGGAGAACTGACATTCATGTCTCGCAAACACCAACAAGCCATCCAGCATCGTTTATTCACTGTTGCATTATGAAGCAGGGGTTTCATGTGCCGTTCAAATGAAACACATTTTAAATCACTAAGTTGTTCCCATGAGTTTACACAAAGCATCGTAGCCAACTGCGTCGAACACCAATTCTGATAACTTTGCACTTGCTGAAAAATACCACTTTTGTTTAGTGTCCACTCTCGTAATTGTACAAACTCTTCGCTTTCATGTAGAATATGATAAGAAGTAGCACAGACGTCGCTGTTTTCAAAGTCACTGGTTGTATGTAGTCACGCGTGGATAAAACTGACCCGGTAGGCGCAACACGGATCGGAAAATGATTGAAGTATGTCGCGGCAAAAACCGACAGAATATATTTACCTCACACAAAGACTGATTCTACGCTTTAACTGACCTGTTTCGCACCACATTGAAGAAAAACTGACACAGACGGTTGATTAGACTAGTATTTCATGAGATGTGCTCTGTGAGAAGGAATGTCTCGCTGTTCGGAAGCACAGGTACCGCTTATTCCAGAGGGCATAAAAAAAATCCTTTTCCACTTGATTCTCGTTAGGATTTTCGGTATTAAAGATTTACAGTTGGCTAACTAGCGCAATTCATGTGTTTCAGGTTCGTACTGGATCCTGACGAAGTACAGAAATTGGAGCAAGAGTATTTGGAGATCCGCTCGGAATATCGACGTACCGGTGTTGGACGACCCATAATGAATTCACAGCGAATTCGTGAATTCATGCGCGAAGAACTAACTTAACGGGGCAGCTGTGCCACCCCCCCCCCTCCCCAGCTCCCCCTTGTCTAGACTAAAATCTTAGGCTGTGGAAACGGAAATACCCAGATATAGTGGAGAAATACATTTGTGAATACAACTCGCTTACCATCCTGATCATCAGAGATAACTATTGAGTATACATGAACGAGGAAACCAGGAAAAGAGGGACCATGTAACTTGTAACTTGACACAGTGGGGAGGTGAGGCACATTCTCATGTTCTTTCAACGTTAGGAGTGAGTACGATGGAGAAAAAGTAACTACAAATATAAGCAGCAATAACGGTCAATCACAGCATTACATATCTGTCTTTGGAGCTAGGTTGGTGCCCGAACGAGCAGCTAAGCAACGGCCGGTGTTGCCGATGAATACGGCGCACCTTCAAAACACTAGGAAAATTGTATAGATCTGATAGCAGACAGACCACCGCCGGAACGTTTTGCTTCATTGCAAGCAGTGAGGGAATAATCACTTGTTGAAAACAACGGGTGTGGTAAGATGAGTAAGGGACGCGGAACACAGGTAAGGAAATGATAAACACTGTGTTCGGTCAAGAGTACCCATAAAAGCACGCTTTTCGTACTGACCGCCTAGGTTTGGAAATGATGTGTCTACAGGCCAGGACTGGTCTGAATTGGTCGCGGAAATGCGTCTTCCTTGGAATGCAACAGTTTCGGATGAACAACGTCTGTCCACCGGCGTTTTCTCGCATGCATCGCTGTAGCTGGAGGGACGGCGGCAGGTACTGTTGCTGCAGGCAAAGCAGCCTGTTGGGGAGTTATGGCTGGTGCCCTCTCTTCAGATTTCCTGGGAAGAGAGATAGAGCAGGTGGTTTGAGTTAGTGCGCGGACTAGTCATTCCGAAAAGAGACAGTATGTTACTCGTTGTTAACTGATGGCCATTTCACTTGCTAGCAACGCTGCCAATAGGCGACTCACCGCTTGACTACTGCAAGCTTCTAAAAATAACGGTGCGAATCCGAACAAGAGGGCTAGTCACTGAAGGATACCTTAAGGAATGTGGTATATACATGGGAAGGGGCGGGGATTGAAAACACTAGCAATATCAAACTCCGAGTTGCAATGGTGAACACTTGACTTATTGATGCACATTCGTAACTTAATATTCCCACTCAAAATGTCATCTCTTCTTCCACGGAGTTAAAAACGACAACGCGAGCCAATCAGATTGCTGATTATCCGTCCGCAGTCGAACGGTTCAGCGTTCAACTACTAGCCGGGCGGCTTAGAATTCGTATCTCTCTGGAAATTCGTCGAATGCACACTGCTGATGATTTTCAGTACAGTGCGTCCCTGGCTTTCGGCATACACTGACTTCACTTACAGGACGAAATCTCCATCAGAAGAAGAAACTCCCAAGATGTCCTGTTGCTGCTTTCAAACTTGCCCGCCAATACTATGGATAAGTGACTAACAAGCACATATGAAAGGTGTCAAGTGACGCGATACCATTTCAGTTAATAAGAATAGGCTCAGAGTCTACAGAGATGATTCATTAGGAAGCATGGACAGCGATTAAATTGTGGCATGGTCAGACGTCTTTCTGACAAGGCATCGTTAACCGGAAACTAAGTACGGAGACAGAAAACATCGCCCCTACATGTCGATGTCACTCGGCGTCGGTGTTTAACGATGTTGGTTGACTCAGGGTCAAGATGTGATTACCACTTGTGAACCGCGTGAGCGGCATATTAGACAAAACGATAAGTGAAATTTTATGTAGTATCCTGGGCCAATGCAGTGTCGGATTAGTGTGATTGGCAGTGCCAACCAGTGTACATGCCGCCAAGGCATTTGATACGTTACGGGTGTTAGTGACGAAGGCATCAATAATAAGACAACGGACTTTCTAATGCTACCAAATTCAAACCTTGTTGAAACAAGAACTTCGAAAAAATCTACCCGAGGCATCTCTACTAGGTCATGAAGAGCCAATATCAATTCCTTTTGAAGCTTTTCGAAAAGTTTAGCGCTCTGTGGACCATGACGGGCCAACTTCTCATGTGGCAAGTTGTCTAGATGTTTGGTACACGTAAACCGCAGAAGAAATCGTTCAGCTGTAACACCCTTTCGGTACCTAGCTGTCATGCCATGCCACTCTCTAACTACTGAACCATCTCGCCCCCAGGATAGATGGGCAATCAATCATCTACACGCAATTTCATTCATCCGTCTTTCGGAGCGCAGTTTCGGTTCGCCACTGATCAAAATTTTCGTGTGAAACAGAGTGGGAACAATGTGACCATGGAGCAGGCTCTGCCACGTTATTGAAATCTCGACCCGATATGGTTGTTGAGCGACGGATGGGTGGTTTATTGAGACATTAAGTTGCGGTGTTTTACTAGTTTCGTGGAGCACATGAAGAAACTACATAAGGCGAATCAGTGCAAACATGCAATCTACCTCGCTGGAACAGATCCTCAAATCATATGTTGTTTCCCTGACAAAAACATTTAACGCAAATGGAATCGACCACACTGAAACCTCAGTGTGCTTATTCCCAGATGCCCGTAGTCATACTCTATTTCACCCGAACAGGTACAGTCTTGCTTTTGGATGTTTATAAGCTTCCATGGTTCTAGGGTTGGCTGTATTGCGGACAACAAGCAAAGTACCGACAGGAAACACATGCGGACAAGTCATCGTCGCTAACGGAACCTAGTGTTGTGATCTAGGTAAAACGGGTTACAAGTAAATCACTTACTTTCCACCGAAAATGTACCCTGGGGCAAAGAAAGCAGAAATCAGGATTATCGTAAACCAGAGCTCCGTCAATGTGTTCAAAATCAAAACGAGAGAATGGTGCACAAAGCACACAGTACGCTCGTGAGGAATTTGTAGTGTCGACCGACAGGGACAATCGTGACCGGTCGGAACCGTCCACACCTACAACTAATCAAGGGAAATCACATTTCCAAACCCCCTTGTTCGGCTTAGGCAACGGGAAGTACCAATCGCCCTTGCAGCCCTACGCTCACCGACCAACTAAATGAACACGCCATCGCTTCCAAGGTTTGGCTGTATGTCCCACACTTTCTGGGGCTCGAAACTGTAGCAGCTGGAACGATTGTTCCTGTGATACACGGTTTACAGCTGATAAATTAAATTGAATCATACTTCCTTGAGGAAACAAACTTCGATTTGCGTGCCAAAATAAAATGAACCAAACGGGAATGAGCCGGTTACTCAGAAATAAACAACCAAAATCCTAAGCCAAACATCTCAAAATACGGATAGATCCACAGACCAGATCTGCGCCATACCAAGAGTTAGGCGTTCGCAGAGGATGATTCTCTCGTACTAACGTCGACAAGGCTTTCTGAAAACACCGTCACCTAATACCTGCAGTTAGTGAGCATGGGACAAGTTGGTAGGTTACGCCTTCAAAATCGACGTCAGTGCTATTAAGGAATGCAAAGTCAACAAAAGGACAAAGACACCTCATCGCGCTATAAACCAGGCTACAAGATTTCGTGGATATCACAGGAGGATTTTGGAATGATGACACTGAAATTGGGATGTGTTTCGTGAAGTGAGGGCAACGGCTCGGTAAAGTGAATGGGTACCACAAGTAATGGTTCGAGGATATGCTAACACTGATGGACATGAGTTCAGGTTGTCTCTGACATCTTGTCTGAAGGTGGGAAATAAAAACCTAATTGCCTGTTCCTCAAGCATCAGGCCGAATTTGTGATGCACACTGCATTCTTTCCTGGTAATGTGTAACAACTGTTTGAGAGACAATGTTTCTCCATCGTCCCATCCGGGATCAATCTTGGATGAAAGGACAACGGTATTGTATGCAGATGGGGGATGCTGAAGAGCAAAATTAGTGGTCGACAAACCATCCTTCGCTTGCAGTGGCACGCTGTTTTCATGATCCTAACCAACCTACATGCTTCTCCATTGTCTCTAGTACAACCAGGGATGATCGGAGGCTTTTAATCCTCCAAACTGCCGAAACTGGCACCTCTGTGGCTTGCGCTTGCCAACAGCACATGTTTGTTCGTTTCATGAAGATCCCTATGGAGTCACTTGTGCAGACAAATATACACGAGCAAGCGTCTTCTTTCGCCATATACAGCTTCGGAGAAAATCAGGTGTTTCTTCTCACAGCAACAATCATCGTCAACTATCTTCTGAGGAGCTGCAAAACATGATAGGATTTTTTCACGTTATATTATCCTTTGAGGCGGTTAGTGCTTTTTGGCACAGCTCACGTTTTCCTTGAAAGCATGACCACACACGACTTAAGTGTTTATCCAACACTGGCGAAGCTTTCTGCCAGTCGACCGACTTCCTCAGAAAGCCCTTTTCGCACAACGACGCGAAGGGTGGAAACGAGCCAGGGGGTCAAGCAGTGACTTGGCAACGAAATATGAAAGCTATTATCAGCTAACTCAGTGGCGCCGGTCATTGCGATCTTCATGGATGAGGACCCTGAGGCGGGACACATCAATGGTTAGAAGCATTGACAGACCTGGCTGTCGTGCACTCAATGGCATGCATCCAAGATGTTGCCCTCAATTTACAGCTCCTCTTCCCGATCTCCCCAATGAAAATTTCAATGACAACTCCGAACTGATGCATCAATTATTTCAGATATCTGGCCCAACCTCCCCGGATCATCGACGAACGACTGGTAGCTATAACGACTGTACAACAAGTAAACGGTCCTTACAGCTGAAGATTATGATGAACTTACTGGACACGAAAAGAACAGTAACTTTTGAAGGCAACCAGCCGTTTATCCACCGTGACTTCAGGTCCATGATTTAAAACATTAGTTGGCGCTCCATCCACTGATCCCAAACATCCCGCTTGTGACGGACTGGTAGCGTATCGCGGTTTTTTAAATAAACCACTCTTAACAACGCTCGAAAATACCAGGTTCTACCGGATTCCCTGTTCCAAAAACTCGCAGCCGGTTTGTTTTTCAGTCTTTATGCCTCGAAATGGACCAGCATTCCTGCTCGCGCGTTCATCCTTTCCAAGCTCACCAATAGGCATGACGTAAGGAACAACCAAAAGGTCAATCTCCTACCCTGCACTCGTGGTGACGTGAATTTTGTTGTTTGACGTCATGATAATGCATTTTATTTACAGTGACCCTGACCATCTAAGTGCCTCGTTTAAACAAGAACTCCTTTGCACTCGGTATTTTGGGACAGGTCCCCCATTTCGGGAAGTTGCACCAGACCATCTTCAAAATTAGTAGTTGCTGGGTTACAATCGGTGAAAGCATGATGGGGGCCGCCGAACTGAGGAGGGGCTAACGTGTCGCCGTGTATTTCGCTTACCGCGCCTGATTCATCTCCATTCTCCCTAAAGACGCTAATGTGTAGCACCTTTCCGGTGGAAGGCTGTAGTGCATCTCGGAGCCACGCGGACTGAAGTAGTGCTAGGCTGTCCAAAACCTAAACGGTAGTAATTTAAAGGCTAGGGTTGGGCTCAAACTACGGACCTTACTGGCAGCAGTTTCGCGGCTTAACCGCCGCACCATTTCCAGCATCAATACACCAGTGAAAAATTCTTATGCTTACCTGACACACAAACATGAAGACGAACACCTTCGTAAGGAGTAAAACGAACGTGGAGGTCCTATGGCTCTAAGAAAGACAATTCAGGACAATTGTTGGTACTGCGAAGGGTGTTGGGAATTTTTGTGGAGATTTCGTCCTAAGTGAAGCCAATCTCTGCTGAAAGGCACTGAGAAGCACTGTACAACTGTTTCATCCTTATTGGGAATCATCAGCAGTGCGCACCTCACGAAACTCCGGAGAGTCTCGAACCCGCGACCTCCTGGCTAGTAGTTTGAACACTTAACCGTTAGGCTACGAGCGGCTGATCAGCAGCACTTAGACAGGATATAGTGCCGCTCATCCTTCAATCATGGGATGCACATCAGCCGTGCAGTGCTTCTCGGCTTTTCAGCATAGATTGGCTTCCCTTACAGGACGAAATCTCCACGAAAATTCCCAGGTCTCCTCACACTACCAACAATCTATAAGTTGCTCAGTCGAAGAATAAACTTCACCCGATGAGTGAAACTTCCATCTGAAAAGTTGCTGCTCGAGGAGCCAGTCAACAGGTGTAACCGCGTGATGTGGATCCCGTGCTTGAAGGATGAGCGGCGCTATATCCTACCTAAGCGTGAGTTAACCACACTGCTGATTGGTTTCACTTACAGGATGAAATCTCCACAAAAATTCAGGACAATGCATCTGCACCTTAGAAGGGCAACTGTATAAGCGCATCATATCGAAGCTGCCACCAGCCAGACTGACTCTTTGAGAACCCCACTAAACATGGACCAACCATACAATGACAGGCAAGCTTTAGCTAGGCAGTTCGCCACTGGGACTGGTTACGTGCCGCCTCCCTTGATGGGGACCTCGGGATTCAACTCACCAATGGCTAAAGACGCTGGCAGAAATGGTCCAAACGCGCAGTCAGTGGTGGTTGTGCATCAAAGCCATCAACCTCAATGCGTAGCTATCCGGTTCCGAACTGAACATGCCATCGCCTCCAATGCCTGCTTTTATCTCCTACGCTCTCCCACTTTCTGGTGATCGAAACTGTAGCAGCCGGAACCAATGTACCCTTGGTCCATAGTTTATAGCTGACAAACTGAACTGAACTGATTACATGTCATATCATGTGGGATTTCTAACCATGTGCAAGGATAAGCACGCGGACCTGGATCACGAAGGCGAAAAGACCCTACATTACTCGGCTTGACGGTAGCTGCTTTCCTTTCGCGCTGTCAAATCACGGTGTCCCTTATCGGCCAACAAGAGTTCGAAGCTGAAAAGAGTGCTTTCTTTAGCAGGCGGTAGTTGGGCACGGGAAGTATGTCCCAATCACCTCTATCTGATGAGCTTCACTCGCTTCTCTGGTAATTCTGATTTACAACCAAGTACTCATTGGGAATACGCTGCACCCAGATAACGTCTGTCATACTGTGAAAGCACCGTCAGAATCCGTTTGAGGTTGTCGGACCAAAGAGGGTCAACTTTCACCATCACTGATTGGTCCTGCACATACGGCCTTCTTGCTTCCAACTTACTGTGTACCCGTACGCGCCTACAGCACTTGGCGTACAATGTCCTCATAAGGGAGAAAAATGTATAATGTAGACCCCCGATCGCCAGGCACCGTTATGGCTTCTGACGACCGACAGAGCCAAAAGCACCTTTCCGATCAAGAACGACCAGCGTCGGTCGCTTGAAGGAGTGACACTGTTCGAGAAACGTGTCTCGAGGTAAAGATACGGCGAATGCATCCCCGGGAAGGGTCAACCCGATTTAAGTTGGCGAACCTGTCTCTCTAGGAAGTCGACCAACCTGCGCGCAATAATGTCAGAGAGCATCATGGATGTCACGGGAGTTTCCACATGACGTTGGGCCCTTTTGAAGAACAACAGTTTAGATGCTCCATTTCACCGGTATTGTCTTCGTCGAAATCTTCCGTAATAGGGGTATCAACATGCTACCAGGGCTTCTTCACCTTTGGTGCAGCCAATTCGAGCCGGGTGCCTCGTCGCATTGTCGCTGCTGATGGCTGCCTGGCGATATTCTAGTCAGGTCCGTTGTGTTCGTCCACAGCTTGTGATGGAGGCCGGTTGAACCCATTGCTCAAGAGACAGCTATGTGAATTACCATTCCACCTTTTTCGCAACTAGTTCCGCTGAAACGTGTCCGCTTTCGGCCGGTGGATTGAATCAGGAAGCTGTTGTCCGCTGCATTTTCTGGAGTCTCGCAATCCGCGAGCGTCCTGTTATTCCTTGGGTCCTCGAGTATCCGGTGCGTACGCGCCATCGTGGTCGTTAGTTGCTGGTGGGGCTTTTCTGGCATCAATACGATCCACTAATTTCAACGATATCCAGTGTTCAATTGGTCAACTCAGATGGCTTGGGCAGGCAGTCCAGGAAGCTGACAGCATTGCTTATTTCAATCTCTTGCATTCACCTTCCAACGAACCTTCGTCATCGGCTTGACTGTATTTCCAGATTACTTCAATACTATCGAGTTGCTGAACCCCTTTGAAGATGACGAAGTGAAGCACCGTGCTTCGGCGCACATAAAGCTGAAGGGAGGCGAATCGAATCCACTGATCAACCTGTAAAAGAGACGCTGTAGGCTACGCGTGGACGTCCTAAAGTATAACTCAATGAATTACTGAGGTACGCGTGGCCTGTCAAGTCATTGCAGTACGACGGTACGGTAAAATTGCTGCATTCACAACCGACCGTATGCCACCTATCTAGGCCAAAACCTCATGAAAGGTGTCATATTGGATATTTTATGTTAAATCTGCTCCTTATTAGGACGCTGGAAGACGGGGGGGATTTCTATACCGCTGGTGTGATGGAAAGAGAGGCAGTTGTACAAAAACTCACGGAGCTGAATTTTATTCGACGCAATCCAAACTTCTGCTTACATTCGGGTAATGAGTACACTTCACCATTCAACACTGTCTATGTAGTCAATGGAAACTAGGCGGAGGCACCACGTACAATTGGTCGATATAACTGCCTCGTTTACCCCTTAGCAAAGATTTTTTCAATTTTCGAAACCACATCTACACTACGACGAATAATGAGCCAAAATCAGTTCCAAAAATCACAGCTTGCTTAGTGTCGCACAAAAAATTGTGTGGACTGTTAAAAGATTTGGAGGACTAGAGAAGAAAGGTACACTATATGCGCCACCCCCGAAAAACACGAGGAAATCGGACAGTGTAACACTTATACATATTAAAAACCTACCCATTAACTCGAGTACGAGCACCAGACTGATTGCTAATACAACTGATGCAATAAGGAATCTTCTCTGAAACGACAGCCAGATCACGACAGCGACAACGACGTGGTCACAAATACAACAACGCGGGGAGGAGTGGAAGAGAACGACAGTAAGAGATCACAAGCACTGAAGACATGTTTGTAAGATGAAACAGCAAGTGTATTTGGACACAACGAATTTCTATTGAAATGACGGGGCAACAAGAACACAAACGTTAATAACTTAGCCAATCCTAAAGCAAATCAACCAAAATTTCCTAGATGCAACGGACTGTCCACAGTAGTTGGATAAGTAGCCCTCGGCTAGTCTGGGTCATTTATCCAACTGATCAAGTGACAATATATTTCACACAAGCGTTCAAGCCTGTCTCTTTGGCTTCTTGTTCTGGTACTACCATGAGGATCACTACAGACGAGGATTCAAAACACTGACTTTGTTTATAGCTCGGCCTGGCCAGTGAGGATAGTTTAGGGGCTTTTTCTCTGGAAGATGAACCGATACAGACTGAAGCAAAATATGACCAAGGTTTGATTGGATGCCGAAAACCTCAGCCACATGTGCGCTTTCGTCTTTATTGAGATTTATCAAGCCAAAAAACTGACGATGGAAGATCAAATACGCATGCAACCGAGTGCGCGAAAAGTATCTCATCCGGGAAAACAAGCACTTACAGCCCAAAGCCACCACGACGACCAAAACGACGGCTCCAATTATGATATTCATCTGCCAGTTGAAATGGGAACGGGGTAAAACGGTTTAAAAATCAGCACCGTGTGATAAAAGCTTACCGCAAATCAGCTGATCCGAGGTAGTGGTCTAAAAACACCTTTGAGGAAAAACAATCCCACAGGGATTAGTACGCTAAATCCCGTGGGGGTCGCACGTAAATTCGACGATCCATCAGCATTTGAAACCAAACGAAAACCATTTTACCTCCCGATACAGCTGGCCGAAAGGCCAAGTGATTGGTCGAAAAAGGTTGAAATCAGTGGCGGCGTGGATCGCCAAAAATACGAAGGTTTCCCCAACCCATGAGACGGGCACAGAAACACCACAAGTCGGGCGATCATGCCACCGGGAAGGATGTACCTATGCATTCTATCTAGTGAAGTCTTAAAACAGCCTTGAGTTGCTATCTGCCCTAGTCTGATTTACACATAGGAAGTTTGATGTAGCAAGGTGGGTATCCGTTCTGAGCTCTGGCGTTTCTTGCGAGACCCCGAATTAACCCTACCCTAATGTTTCCGAATTAAGTCTCTACATCTTTAATGATCCTGGTCAATGTGCAGTTAAAATCACGAGTGTCTTCCGGAGCTTCCTGATAACTTGCCCCCTTGCTCTTCTTCATCAGCGATACCGTGGAGTCACGGGAGCATTCAAAGTCCCCATAAACCTAGCTTCTAAGTGCAGAATCCGTGTCTTTATCTCCGTCCTATCAAGTTTCGATCATCCTTAATTATGCAAAAGGTCATCGTCTATAGAAGCACGTTTACGTTCGCCCCCTCAAACCACTCATGTTTATCGTCCAGCTGTAACACCCCTTCAGTGCTTAGCTGCCATGCCACTCGAAGGAAGGACGAGGGCTGAGATAGTGTCAGATTGCCCAAGCAGATGTCGGGTTCGAACCACGGACCCAAGTTCGTGTCTTAATCACTGAGCTCTCTCTGCAGCGCAAACCCTAACAAATATAAATAAATTGTTCAGCTGTAACACCCTTCCGGTGTCTAGCTGCCATGCCACCCGAAGGAAGCACGAGGGCTGGGATACTGCCAGGTTGCCCAAGCCTAGACAGGAGAAGTCGAGAGGCAGCGGTCGGGTTCGAACCACGGACCTTCCGGTCAGTAAATTCGCGCTCTAACCACTTGAACCATCTTGCCCCTAACTCTAATGACACACATGTGCTGTCAAACGTGTTTGCCACTTATTTCCTGTTTCCGTCGTGAGTAAAAACCAATTGGTAAAAGTAGTTCGTACTCACTCCCAACTCTAACGGAAAAGCAGTGAGGCATCAGCGTCCATCGTGGTGACTGTTTATGACTGTGACCCTTAGCACGCCTAGTGGCGACCGGTCGGTGAGTGCCTCAAGAAAGTAAATTTGCAGAACACAGACCAACAAATTCACTGGAACAGAACTCCATCCAAACAATGGCACGATACACCAAAAACTAGCAAACATCGACGGCAAAAACAGCCATCAGCCTACCTTCATGTTTTTCCACCAATATTTGTTTTTCAGTTTTCCAGCACTCGCTTCGAATTGTGAGGCACCAGCCTGCAATGCATCTGCAAAATAAACAAGTCCAAGAAGATGTAGAATAAACGAAGGACACCGCTGATCCAGAAACAATTTGGAAGCAGAATATTTGTAATTCAAAAGGGTGCACGTGATCCACTGAGCACATTAGGATACGGTACATAAAATGCAGGGTGATGTGCCAAGTTTCCACATATGCTAAGCCACTTCAACAAATCGCTAAGTGACTATGAAAAAGTCTCTACTAGGGAGAGAGAATTCCGACACAAAAATACACCTTCGGCTCCTTAGAAATAGCAGTCTTTCGAGAAGGTATCGCTAGGCCTGCGCAGTATCGCTTCAGGTCCTAAACCGGACAACGATTCGTCGCACTTCTACATGGGGCGAACATGGTATCCTAAAGGAAACTGCGACCACAAAAGTTCGGTGAAATGTGATATTCGACGGCTCAATCAACCAAAAACTAAAAATTGGCTGTAAATCGGAGACTACAATATATCCAAAGCTTAAAAAACCTAACTGTTAAGCGGGATCAAACTAAAGTGGCACCACGAGACTTCGGTTTTGAGTGTTTCAAGCACAGCGATATACCCGGAAGCGCCAGCAGGATAGAGGTAGCAAACAAGCACTGCGCATGTGAACAAGGTAACAATGCTGATGGCTAAGGGTCAAATATCTTGCATTACTGGTCAGAAACGTGTTGTGATCTCATTTCAATGAGTTAACCTGGCTGATCGCCGTTCACGGATTCAATCAATCTTACTGTTGTGTACCCAATGTATAACACCATGCATGGAATTCAAATGGAACCCGACTGTGCGTCGCGCCAAACCATCATTCAGTCGCATGTTCAGAGTAGATTTCGATCGAAAGATTACCTGGTTGTTACTGTGCAAGTCGTTTCGGAGCCTCCGCAATACCATTTCGGCCACAGGGCAAAGACAAAGATGTAAACCTCTTCCCTCTCAGCTGGTACTAATCCCGGCCTGGGTATCACTGACTCCGTTTTTTTCGCACAAAGCGAATCGAATAGTCCTTCTGAATTTATATGTAACCTAGCCGTTTTAACTAGACTTGCAGGGTGTCCGAGCAAGTTTTTAATGCCCCATCGGTCGACCATCGTATACTACTCACGTTTTGCTTTAATGGAACGAACCCCTAAGTCGGTTCACCGTGCGTCATCGTTTCTTCCTGACATTTCAATATCCAGAAACGTAATAGAGTTCTGGCTTGATGTTTTGGCGCGGCTGGTTGAATTCTACGGGAACCCCAGTGGGAGTGACTTCAGTTTGGGCAAAAGCGAGTGCGTCATCGACATAGCGTCCATAAATGCTAAATTTTCCCACAATCGCATTCGGTTGGGGCCTCTCATGCTTGCCCATGGATTTATCAGGGAGCAGTCTTAAATAACAAACTGGACCTTGCCGCGGTGTGACGGCTTGTGTGCCTACGTGACCTGCTGAGCTATAGTGGGTGGTGTTCACGTGACACTCATAGTCTCTCATACCAGGGTGGTCAGTTGTTAGAGGTCTGACCAACATAGTCTCCTGGCCCTCCAGGTTGGGGACTGGAACATGTGTGTTCTATAAAAATGGTAATGCACTTGTACTTCCCGCTAGACACCACTGCTTTGCGGTCAGGCTTTTGAGCCAAAGGCTTTGGTCGAGGACCTTAATCGTCCTCCTGTCCAGATATGAGTGATCTGGCAGTATCCCAACCATGATACTAACTAACAATAATCTCATGTCACATCGGCCGTCGCGTGGCGTAACCAGCCAGGTCGACTTCCTTGCTGCATACACCAGGGCGGGTAAACGAAAACACGCTTTTGCTGACGCCTCCCTCCTTACAACTTCACGTATTCCCTCTTCCACCCTACACCAGGACTGACCGCTTCGTACGCCGTGCATCACTTTCGGCTGAAGCTTCTGTGTATCGGATTTCAGTAAAAACCCTAACCACTTTGAATTATGTTTTCAAGCCCCGAAATCCGGCCTAATTAACTACCTTTCATGTCCGCACACTGAGGAAAGAAGAACAGGTAACTTTTGATCGCACGCCGGATTCCCTCTGCATTGATGTATGCTGTCTGTTGGAAACAAGGATACAGGACGTAAGTAAAGAGACTGAACTGACTGCCCCCTCGCTCTCTTCCAGTTTCCGCCTGCGCACCTCTAGTGATGTGGAGGCCGCTGCAGCTGGACATGCCGGAGTGGATATTGTGCTGGGCAATCGAGCGGAAGCGTCTCTACTTGATTGGATACCCGTTGATAGTCGCCTCTGCGTGGTCCGTCTGTGAAAGAATCTCAAGAAAGTGAGGCCCATCGCACATTGTTTATTGTTTGCCTACGACCCAAATGACTGCAGCTCTGAATTTGCCAAAGATAGTTTCTATGGCGCTCAAGGTGCTCTTTGACAACGAGCCAATAGCTCAGACGTCGTTGCGGTTGCTGGTAACACGAACCCTCAGTTAGGTAGACTTCTGTTTGCAGTACAACCCAACCAACCTCATCCAAACATTGGGTCCTTGACAAGACCGTGGCTTTGCTGGAGGCCCGGCGACAGATTCCTCCTGGTCACAACAACGAGTCAACCCGACACATCATCCGACACCAAGTGAAACTGAGTGTCCGTGAAGACCGAGAAGCTTGGTAGAGCCGAAAAGCCGAAGAAATGAAAGATGCAAAGAATGCTGGAAACGTCCGCAAGCTGTTCCACTTAATTCGTTCGACGAGTCCCTGGAAGTCTCTTGTCGATGCAATTATCAGGAATCAAAATGGCTCGCCGATATCCGGCAAAGCAAAACGTCTGGACTGCTGGGCACAGCACTTCGAACATCAATTCAGCTGGCCACCTGCTAACTCCAATCCGGAATCCTGGCCTTCAACAAAAAGACAGACTGTGGATATGGAGCCCCTTTCAACCACAGAAGTGTCCGAGTGCACATATCTACTCAAGCATTGTCGTGCTCCTGCTCCTGAAGGCCTTCCAACTGCTCTATTCAAGGATGGTAGTGGATTCCTCAGTCAGTAACTATTAAAATCTATCCTAGAAACAGACCGTCCCAGACAACTGGGGTGAGTCGATAAGGCTGTCCATTTTCAAAAAAGGGTACTCGCAGTAACTACAGAGGTGTTAGTTTAACTACCGTTGTAATAAGGCTTTGGCGTTTGATTCTGTCGATCGGTCAGTGCATTTAACCACACTTGCTTAACAGGGTGTGCCCTAGAAGTTTGTGAACATAATCCCATTCCTATATCAATCAATCAATCAAATTATCAGCTATAAACCATGTACCATAGGCACATTGGTTCCAGCTGCTACACCGGAAAACGGGAATGTGGAACGTACAACCAAGCCTTGGAGGCGACGGCATGTTCAGTTTGTTCGGAAATTGCGTAGCTATGCATTGAAGGAGATAGCTTCGATGCACGAGCGCCACTGACTGCGCGATTGGGCAATTTCTGCCAATGTCATTAATCACTGGTGATTTGAGTCCCGAGGTTCCCATCCAGGGAGGCGGCAGTTGCCAACCCGACTAAGTTTACTGGTTAGCGTTCTCGTACTTCGTTGCCAGGTCATACATTGTCCACCTCTCGGTCGCTTCCACTCAGCACAGGGCTGGGAAAGAAAAGAGCTCTGCAAGGCAGACGGTCTTCTGGCATGCGGAGTACATGCTCTAACCAGCCTAACCTATGAAGCGTCAGTAATTCATCTATCGCGGGAGAGATCCTTCTTCC
>SJOL01006342.1:450103-461874 GCA_004794785.1 Opisthorchis felineus | reverse complement strand
GGAGGGGGAAATCCTAGAGCTCTCATATCGTAGTGCGAGGGCCTCAGTCGGCCTTAGCCACCTACGCGAACTGGTAGTTTAGATAGGATTGTGGAAGCGCGGGACAGTGGCAGCACGTCAACAGGAACGACTATATAGATAAGGGCTAAACGTGCTCGTCGAACTGAGAACTAACACTGACAAGATTGGGCCTAATAAAGAAGCGAAAGCCGTTGGTCTTTTTGATCGCAGCTAATTGAGGGACCACTGTAAATAAATAATAATCTGGTATAAAAATGGGTGGGCTAGAATCCAAAAAACGTTTCTACAACACCTGACCTTAAAATTTTAGTTTCTGCCACAAAGTGACAATGATCTAGACCTCCTTGAACAAAGTTGGCAAAGCGGCCAAAAATTTAATGTCCATACAGACCAGATGTTTTACTTTGTACTCACTGACTGAGAAAGACATGCATCCATCAAAGATTACGGATGAATTATTCTGCAAATGATCGCAACTCTAGAACTATCCGTATCAGTGATGGCTAGCATTATTGACACACGAAACAGTTTTAATCTATTCAGACTGCTTTTGAGAACCTCGATCTTTAATTTTTTGTGGACTTGGTGCGGTAGTTGGGCTTCCAGGATGTTGTGATCCATCAGGCTACAGTTACAGAGTCCTTGCCTCTCATGATGCAACAATGTCATGACACCACGAGGGACAGAACTCGCAATGGCTGTGGATCTCTTATAATCAGAAACCTGCTAGTTACATCAGTTCTAATCATTAAAAACTCTTTTAGCCTAAAAAACTATGTTAACTACGGCCGTCGGAGAAAATTCTGAATCTTGTGACTAACCCTACTAAGCCGTACTCATTGTTATCTACTCTTATTCCCAGAATCGAACCAAAATCTGCCCCAATCTGAAATGATGAACACCTTAAAGAAGAGGAAGAGGTTTTCTGCGCCATTTAAACAAAAGTTGTAGCCTATCTAACATGACCTCACAGATTTAGTTAGGCATTTCATGTGCTAGGTGAAATCGGTAACACGCGGTACTGACACGGAAGCTTCGACGCAGATATTTGATCGGGGATTCCTTACATGCTGACACTGCGCAAGCTAATGTTTTCCCACGTAATTTTGTAGTACGGTAATATGAGAAATATCCTCTAAACCCAACCTCAAGAAACGCGTCGCACGCCAACAAGGCTTTACAAACACTTTGACCATATGAATAGGTCAAATGACCATTAACATACCCTTGTATGGCTGGCTTGAATGTGTAGTCTGCTTCCACTAATCCGTCCAAAGAAACTCACAAGGTTCTAGATTGCCACAGTTCAAGGCGTGTTTTCTACATGTGCTCCTGTCCGAAACCGGAGTTCTTTCGCTTATACTCCTGACTTCGTCAGGGTCAATTGGTTGGACTGAGAGATAACACCACATGAAGGAAACGTTTGGATCCTACAGCAACGAAGAAGAATTCGAAAAGTCCTGGTCAGTTGATCATGCGAATCGCACCCGCTCATTCTACCTGGTGCGCGAGACGCAATAAGTAGGACAATAAAGTCGTGGGGCGAGTTTTCCTTAAATTCGTGGCATCCTCCCACGACTATAATTAGCAGTCTTTTTATGGAATTTCAGGAGACTTGATGTAAGACGATGTTGGATATGTCGAACGTGACGGGCACAGATATTGTGTACTCCAGACCTGCTTTTTCTGCTTTCTACTTGTAACTTCGGGTAGTTTTATTCTGCCCAACGTGGCGCGTTTTTCGATGGGCCCCGTTTTGTTGACTTCGGCCTTTAGGTTCAGCAGCACCAACAAAGGGGACCACGTGTTCAACTAGTATAGCATCAGACTTTTCCGCTTTTGAATTGCTGGCCCGCTCCTTAGGTTTACATGGTTTATTTACTGAAAAAGGTCACCGCACAGCAGCACAGGTTGGAAGACAGAGGCCGTCGGTGGCTAAGGACCAGACATAGTCATCGAGAAACCGTAATACCTTTGGGTTATGGAGGTTGGGTAGAAGATTTTGAGGTCGAAAAATTGCATCTAAGGTGCCTCGAAGACATTACGGTTGGCTAGCGACGTTGCTGGTAGTGTACACAGGAACAATTCAGCAACAACTTGAGAATAAGTTATGTAAAAATTACCGGGTGCTATATGAAGAACGGGTAACCTGAAAGTGTTGCAGCCCAAAATTCGTACACGCCGATCTCAGAAATGATCATTCTATTAGATCACGCCGGCTTGATCGGCAGGGTAGAAGAATAAAAGCAAAATAATAATGAAAATAGGGATTTATAGTCTCTAGCTTATCGATCCTTATGGTTCTTGCAATCATTTGTACCTTTTGGTTGCTTTACGCATTATTTAGGGTGAGCTATATTGTGAACAATAACGGAAATAAGCAGATGGCCTTAAATAGAGCCCAATATAGTGCGCATGTAGACTGCGATGCTTGCCTCAGCAGGCCCAAGAAAAGTGGCTTCATCACCACGCCTGTGGTTTCTACGCTACGCTTTTGTGTTTCTGCCTTGAGCCTCTGCCCACTTGATTTTACTTTTAGTCTATCCTATGTCCTTGTCCTTCTATACAGGTGAAAAATACGGTTTTGGAGCATTAAAGTGGGCAAAATGCATCCAAATGCATCCTAATAAGACACGTCTGAACACCGGCCTCGATGTTCTCCTTCTAATTTACTCTCCCGTTTTCCTCTGGTCACCTTTTATTATCGTTAAATCGAGCAGCCATTTATCTGATCTGCAGTGGAAGAGGTTACACAGCCTCAGGAAGTGTAAACGTGTAAGACTTACCTCGATCCCTTGCAAAAGTGCAAATTGGCGGGTTGGAAACTTTTTGAAGAAAAACATCGTGAAGGATATTTCCTTTAGCCCGACAGGCTTTTAGATCTGCACGAGTAACTTACCCTGTTTCGCTTCACCTCCATCCACCATAAGGTAAGAAAGGATTGATTGCTATTGCCTTGGACTTGTGGTTGATGTGTTTATTCATTGGACCTGTTGAATAAGAATGATGGGCAACTGATAATGGCGGGGCGGCCACAAGAGTGCAGGTGTCGGAACACTGAAGAAAGCTGGCTGATTTTGCTTGATATCGCTTTTTGATTAGACTCGGATTAAACGCAGCAGGGTGAAATAGTTCTTTAGACTTAAGTGCCTTTGAATATTGGCTTCAGGGCAAGTAGAGGTTGAGGTGAAGAGCTCTCTGTTTTGAACACTTATTGCGCCGGCATTCACAAATCAGAAAGCTTTCACACATAGCAGTGCGTGGGTTTTAATATGAACTGATGCAGGACAAATAGATGTCCGTAGGACTTTATGACTTAGTATGGCATCAACACCTTCGCCACGTTTCAAGACTAACTGAATTCACATGGTGGACTTCAGTTTGTCATCTTTATTGTAGGCCGCTTACACCTGTCATGGACTACCTCCGTACCGATTTCAGCTGAGCCACGCCCCTTTAAAAAAACGTTGGAACGACCGCTAGGTTGCTCTGAGTAGAATAATGACCAAAACCGGATAGATTATTTCAAAATCTATACACTTTAATTGCCTGGGGGCCGCAAGAAAAAAGTCTGTTTAGAAGCACCCCTTGATTTATTTTTAAATGTTTCCTCACTGCTTGGGGTCTGAGTGATGAGAGAAGTACCCACAAGATCCCTAGTGATGACGGTGTTTACCCCAACTGGGGGTGGCTTACCACCGGGAAAACCCATAATGGTAAAGTCTGGATAAGAACACGACTGACGTAAGTTGCGGTTTCCAATTAATACGTTGAAGTGGGGCAGTCATATAAAAATGGACATTGTCTAACAAGGTAGGTTGCTGCCAAGACTGGCGCTGTCCGGTGGACCTCGAGGACAGTGAAAAACCCTTAATAGGTTCTTCCGGCTTTTAGAGAACATGCCATCCGATGCAGGAGGAGTCCAAATTAGAAGATGGCCTTGAATGACGCAACGGCTGGAAACAAAAATCACCTGCCTGTCAGGTGATAAAAAGTTGTAGATTGCGGAAGACAAGAAATTAAAACAATGAGGCTTGGGAGGCTCGAGCAGTACGGTGATAAAACCTGTCAACTTGAACTAAAACTGAAAAAACGTTGCCTAGCCTGGGTGAATTGGATGGTTGAGTTACTGGCCTGAATCACAGCATAAGTCGGCACAGTGGGGTAGGGAAATTCGCAGCAAGGACAAATGACAACCTGCCTCCCAGAATTATGTTGTGTACTGAAACCGGATGGACCCGCTGGTGTTGCTGTTGGGGTGATGAGGGTTCCCTGAGAGTCTGAGCTAATACCGGCACATGGTATTAGAAGAGAACAGTAAAAATTACTGAATTTGTAAGTAGAACAACACGAAACAGCAGCAAAGCAACGAGATGTTTAAATTAGAGGGGGGGGGCTAGCGTATTCTGGCGATCTTGTCCCGGAGGCGGTTAAGGTCAGACATAAATTGTACTTACTTGCACTCGGGGGTCCGAGAGGACGAGAGCGGACAGTTGAGAGTATAAGGCGAACAGTTGCACTGTGTCATCAGATTGGGCGTGGCACACTTCGGTTTCTGGATAGCCTGTGAAGGACATTATGGTCAACGTGTCTGGCCAGGGGATTTGTAATTCTGTGGTCGGCGGCATTTAGGTTAGCAAACGGGATCAGCACAGGTGGAATCTCCACCTCTGCAAGTGGGCTTCTGTTTGGTGACCCTGGAGATCAAGATGGCAATCCAAGAGGCCAGCATTAATAGTGAATGGGGTAATTTCGTGTTTTGCACTGAGCGTCAGTGCAGACGTGAGGTCAGGGAAAGGGACCATTTAAGTAAATTTTGAAGAGTTAGCCAATGTGGCGACGAGCAAGGAGGCTAGCCGTTAGCCTAGCCGGTGAAGGCATTTACAGTGTGTGTTAGGCAGGGAGCGGTGGTAGATTGTGTATCTGTTGGGGTATTGACAGAAGGACTACGTCTTGCCGGGAGTCGTTAGTGTGATAGGAAAAGGCAGAAACATGCGGACTGACTGAAGTAGAACTTCCAGTTGATGGACGGTGCCCAGCTTAGCTGGAAGTTGCTAGGTGAGCTGAACGGTACCACATTTCGGGAGAAGTGAAGGTAAGTGTGTGGTTCGCCAGTCCCCGGGTCACCGCGCTCAGCTCCAAGCAGCTAGTGTTGCATGATGAAAGAAGCAATGTGCGTCGGCTGTAAATGCTAGTAATGCGGAAATACTAATGCTAATATGTCACCTTCATGCGACCATTCCCGACGGCAGGAGGGAGGAGTGTGTGATGCTTATGATAATGTTTATTCCCAACTTGTGGGTGGCATGCCGTCAGGCATGATCATCAGGTTAGAGTCAGAATAAAGGCATGACTGGCGGGGATTGTGGGTACAGGGATTTTGGGAAAAGGGACAGCGTCATAGGCGGGGGGCTTTATCCGATGTAAACGTGGTCATCACTTAACCGGCACTGGCAGGGAGGCACAGTTACTATGTTTTTTTGGAGAGAACATTGAGCAAGATCCGGTCGGTAGGATTTGAAGGTGCATTGAAGGCCAGCCTAAGAACCATAGGCGATGCAAAAGCACTCGTGCTACGGAAAGGGTGGTGGTTATACGGACACAACATGGTGCAACGCAACGGGGAGTCCATCTCTTAAGGGCACAACCGGGCACCATATGAGGTTTCCATCCCGCGTGCGGGCTGCTAGATCTTCAAAGTGGCAAGCCGTCAGTTATAATTGCAGCTTGTGCGTCAATGAATAACTCCCACTTGCTTATATATTGCCCTGTCGAGAGGAAAGCTAGATCGGTAAAACGGCTCCGTCCTTTCGACAAAGCAATCGGCTAAATAACCGCCGGGCGAGAAGGCCTTGGGGAAGGCAAATGAAACAGCAGCTACCGTTAAGGCAGTTAGAATAAAATAGAAGTTCTCCGAGCACTTGAACAAAGACTAGGGGACGGCCGTGCTTTGGTGTGGGCTTTCATATCAAGCAGCAGTGCATTACATTTTCGTATGCGACCTAATTGGCTGTGGAGTCGACCGAGAATTTGGGCCATTCATCATGGGACCAACTATTTCTACATGCGTGTAACTCGCGCTTTCAAAGGTGTGGTATGATTTTCAAGAACGGGAAACCGTGGTTTTGTTTTGGTTAGCATCAACTAGAGTTTGGCAAAACAAAGCAACATGTACCTGACAGAGCTGACAGGGTGGTGCGGGATGGAACCTGACTTGAAGAATCGAGGCACAATACGTCTGGGTGACAGTCATGATGGTAACACGGCACACCCACAGCATGTAGGCATTCAACAGACCGTCGTTGCTTGAAGCAACTCAAGAAGGTAGCAGGATATGACAAGGGATCGCATTATTTTGTGTATACTAACTCTACCGTTGATTCCGGGGTTATCAGCCATGGATAAGTGCTAGGACCATGACAATGAAGCCAGCTATACAGACAGACATTAGGATCCTGCCTTTTGCTTCTTGCGTGTAGCGGTTAGTCTCAAATCCCCCGGCACTGGATAGGCCACCCGTACTACTGTAGGGGTAGAGTGTATATTTATGCGCCTGGGTGCAACTACGCAGAGAGAGCATTCATGCAGGAGGTACCCAGCCACCGCAAGAGTTTACTTTGCCAATGCTTGCACAAGACTCGCAAGATGGCGAACTATCCAACGGTCTTGTTCTAGATGCATGCGTTGATGGTACCCAGCTACCAGACATTTATCCGGTGAGGGAAACCCAGGCCAGCAATACAGTGCAATCAGAATAAGCAAACATACGACCCGTAACTGCGGTTTAAAACAAGCAGTTGGATCAGTACTGGATAAATTGGCTGTCAAGGCTATGGGATGCAAAAAAGGACAAAATAGAGTGTCTCATTGAAAACGTCTGAGCCACATATGCTCAGCTCACCGTGACAGAACACTGTACACCACGCTTTTGACCGTGTTTGTGATGTGGGGAGAGGAATGGGGAAACTTTTGTTATGGAGTTGGCATGTATGGACGACCGTAAGGGTGTAGTGGGAGTCGGGAGGAGGAGAAGGATTTTAATCACTTTCTCAGAAATTAAAATTTGGAGACAGTGGTGTGGCATCGCGTACAGAAACAACTATGTGAAAGCAGAACTCTGAGCGGTAAAACCTAATGTTCTTAGTTAGCCTAGAACATCACATTACTCGAAGGTAGAAGGGTAGAGAAAGTTGATAAACCAAAGGTGATTTCTACCCGATTCGTAGATTAGATCGAAGGTGGGTATTTATCCATCAGAGTGGTAACAACTTCACAAGTAAGGAAGTTATCTACAGACTGCGAAAAACTATAATGGTGTGTGCTAGTTCGAAACAGCTCGGGGGGGGACTGCACCAGATTCGAATGTGGCAAACCAGGAAGAATTTTTGCGTGGGATTGTATGATATGTAGAGCACACTGAGGTCATTGCGGTTGCCGAATTTACAGCGTGGACTGGATTCTAGGTTTGGTCTAGCCGGTGCTATAAGGGTACATTGGTGCATCAGACAGTGTAGGAAAGCCAGATTTGTCTTAAACCGTCTGAGCCACAATATTTCGAAGCCGAAGATTATGCAGCAGGAGCGGCAGGGAAGGAGGCATTTTGTAGAAATAACTTTTAAATGAACGAGTGCCGGACATTTCCAAGTGCTAGTCTGCAACCTTGTATGAAGGAAAGATAATTCTGCGACTGGTCGCTTGCGTTGCTGAAAAGGTGCGACCTTTGTGACCTCGAGATGGAAGTAGTGCAACATTAGAGAGCAGATCTTTTGTGCTGGAAAACACTGAAGGTACAAAAGTTCCTGAGTCCAACATCTCCGTTCTCCGTGAACTAGGCGAGAGCTGACTTTAAGTGTGAACGCGTCAGCAGTTAGGGAGCATCTGCAGACAGTTATCTTATGGTGATTACTTGGTCCTGTGAATGGGCAACACTTCGCCCACTCAATGGACCTCTGAGTCTGACTGCATTCCAGCAAATAAACTACTGGGCTTTCGAAGTTTCATTACATACAATAATCGTGAGGTGCAGACTGCTACTTCTCCCTTCTGCGAATATCTCCACCCAAACATCTGTAATCACCCATTCAATTTCCCTAAACAAATACAAAGCTGCCTAAGACTGCCCGGTGTCAGCAATGGTTTTAAATTTTGGTTCAAATCGGTTGACTTTTCAGCACCAAAACGCATCGATTTTTATCAGGCATCTGCAATTTTCTCAAAGACATTTGCCTGTCGAAGGACAGCTTTTGCTTTAAGGTGTCGTATTTATCCGTACGTATGCTGAAAGAAAAAACATTACAATCTGCTTTGCTTTTGCCGCAATGTGTTTTAATTTGTTTTCATCCGTAGATTTAGGCGGGCACTTAACTTTAAAGTTACGCCGTTATGGCTCGGCAAGATGTGAGCTTGAATTCATATTTGTGTGTTAAGAGATTGATGGCTGTTCCGTTTTCATCCTTCACGGCGTTTGAGATGTCCGATGAATACATGGGGGATAAACATGTGGTGTTCGTGCGCACGGCGCCACTGCTGTTTTGAGGTATGAGTCAATGTAATGCAAACACAAGCAGTACGCGAAGCATCGGTTGCACCGTCCCGTTTTAGCCAAGGATGCACGGAAACAATCTTCAGTCACTGCTTATTATCCTGCTCAAAAGCATGTGACTATGTTTTTACACAAAAAAGCCTGTGAACCAAAGGCTAACCGAATAGAAGTTGGTCATTTATATGGCTCCGCTGAAGTATAGAAAGCCGCAGTGTGAGATGCGGCCGCTTGTAGCCGATGAATTCGGCAATGTCCTTACAACTCAGGACACCTACGACTACCGCCGGAAGTGTCGTCTATGCCTGTTGAGTAAGTGACGGATAGTTGGATATTATTGTAGCGAACCATATGCTTTCGTGGCTAAGCTTTGCGAGTCCCTGAGGGTGCATGTGCTGCACTCGGGAGAAGGTCATCACAGCCACATTTAATTCACCAGATCGCAACAGACATCCTTGTTTCAACGTTTCGCAGATATCATGGATGTCGATGGAATACACTCGATGGACCAATTTGGATGAGTCCCTTTAAAGCAAATAATGTGTGGCATATATAGGCTCTACACCTCCCTGATAACAGATAGCATGGGTAGCGGGAATACAGCCATGAATGCCTTTGTAGAAAGCGAGCAGTTTGGCTCAAAGCGTGAGCTATTTAGCCAGTTCAGGGAGATGAAGCGTTAACAACATTAATTGAGGAATTTCGTCGTGGACGACTAAGCGGCGCAATTGCGGGAAGCCAGGTTGGTGTTTGGCTGCAATGTGGCGTTATGCTAGTTCAGTTATCGCAATGCCCTCAGGAAGCACGAACCACGCAAATGAGCCTGTTTCGCCCAACCGTCCTCTATGATCGACGAAAGTTGCGTCTAACCATTTGATTAGGAATTGTGTACCCCGAAACGCATGCTAGTTGTGCAGCTCAGCCAGGTTTTCTGTGCTGTATTGTAGAAGTAATGATAGACTGTTCGAATAATTTCGTCAAAGGCCTACTTGCTTCTTCTTGAATTAGGGCGAGGTTTAATGGTTTGCGTCATAATTAACAGCTTCCGATACATATGTGTATCCCCAGACTAACTGGCAACTCTCCTATGTTGACTGCAAAAGCCCCGTCATTCCTCCTATTTGTAATGGATGACTCTCCTGACTTGAATATTTCCAGCGTGATATGAAGCAGAAAGTTTGACCCACATGACAAGTAACATACATTTTATGACAAGCTTTACAGCCTCTATCCGCTCAACGAAATACTGTGAGTGCAATTTATATGTCGAAAGAAGTATGTTCTTCAGACCTCATACAAGCTATCAGGAATTACTGAGTTACTACCACGTCGATTACTCGGAATAACACTCAGCGAGAAGCCTCTACATCCGTCTGTCAGCACAGGGGATCAGACAAAATTTGGGTACAGCAGTGATGTCTCAGCATATTTTACGTCAAAGGGTGGCTGTGGCAAGATCCCCAAATTATTGTTGCTGCATACCCACCCGCAACATTATCATACTTTGGCCGAATCACACCTTCCGGCGAGTTCAGATCTTATACACCATTAAGCACTGTTTTCCAATTGGGGACATTTGTTAACCTTGAAAAATCGATCAGTTAAACAAATAAAAAATACGAGAAGTTCGCGAAAGAACGGATTGGAGCTAGAAATTTTTAACAATGATGTAGTAAACTTGAAAACATCGTGGTTTCCAGGAGATCAGTTTTACTTGCCAACTGGCGATCAGCTCATGTTTCACGGCCTGTGCACTCGGCTTGCCAAGTTGAACGCTGTTGTTGAAGAAATATCTTCGCAAACACTCTCTTCTATGTCATAGAAATCATTGCTTGCTTGAGTGGTCAAAAATCGACGGACTTAGTCCGAACGCAGTGTCTGAGGCCTGCGCTGCGCCGCAAAATGTAGATATTTGACACAATGTATCAGGTAAGTGGATCCACCAAATGAAGGTGGGTGAAAGCGCCTTACATTCGATTATTTCTGACCGAACCCACCTTACCAATTGAGTTGATCATTTTGTTTCCCACGTTTTGAGTTCGTCACCTGTAAAATGGGCGCATTTGGAGACACCGCTGATACTGCTGAACGAAAAATCCGAGTGAGCCGTCAGGCTAAAATGAAGGATTCCAATCCATTCCCCTAATACCACTTTGTTAGTTGGACCCGCTGGCCAACCATTCAAGTCGTATATATAATTGGTGCTCTCCAGTTCGACGTGCTATGCACAACAGTCAAAACACTGAATTGGCGCTCACAAGATACTGCACTGCTTCTCTCGGCTGCGATACTCTTCGGATTGAAGTGCTATACAGAGGCCGTGCCGTGTTTCATTTGGTGAAATATTCTAAATATCGGAATTTATTTTTGTAACACGAAGTCGCCGAAGTACCTGTGACAGTCAACGACCCCCTTTGCCCCGACTGGTGGGCTGAGTTGCCAGAGTTCCCAAACACACATCATGTGGCTGCGTGTTGAATGGATCCTCAAGAGGCGAGTTCTCAGACGGAGTTTTCACTCATCTTATGAAATTATCCATCCTGCGAGCCATATACACACTTTTGGCAGTGTGGGGGGATTTGCGAAAATTCAGTTGAGGTTTCGCGGCGTAAGTGAGACCAACCTATGCTAATGTGCCGAAAAGCTGTGTACAGCTGTTCCGTTCTTACTGGGACTTATCAGTTACGTCTACCGGAACTTCAGGGAGTTTCGAACCCGGTTAGCATTTGGAACACTAATTTCCCAGCTGGAGTGTTGCATATCAATTAGTTCACATTCTGTTCGTTGCAACCCAGACATGGTGTCACACAGCAGGAAGGAGGGGAAGGTAAGGCAAGAGCAGGATTTTTGTTGCGTGATTATGAATTTTACATTGTGGAGAAAAGCCAGACCATTGGGGCGGATCGGCATGGTCGAAAAGCGTAGTGGTCTGGGTACCCAAAAAAGCCACTTTAGGAAGATTGTGTGGCAAAGAAATAAATATAATTAATCTGAATTGAGTACACAATAATAAAAAGGGTCGAATGGAACAGACCCACTAAGAATTGTTCCTTTTAAAATAGTTCCTCGTTGGCCCAGGTTAGTGAATAAATAATAATCCGATCGTGGAAGTCCAGGGGTCTTCTTTCCGGGAAGCTCTCATATACAATAAACTCCGAAGACAGTCTGAAATGTTTTGATACCAGAGTTAGCACATGAAGCTCGCGAATAA
>SJOL01006342.1:427408-446308 GCA_004794785.1 Opisthorchis felineus | reverse complement strand
CAAAGTTATTTGATCCTGTATTTAAATGACACAAGGCACTGAATATAAATTCGGTAGTGGATCGGAACCACAAGGTACGCACGTTTGTTTAAACAGGCGGCTAACATGGTTCTTACTCGAATTTCCCGCTGCGTGGTGTTTTGTATTGATTGCGGATTTTCCAGGGACACCCTATGTAAGGTTCAGTTCTGTTGCGTTATCACTGATTGTATACACGGTTCCAGAGATAGGAATGGCGGTGTAACTGAGCGCCGGCCTCATACTGGCGGATAATGTGCTTTTCTCTAAAAATGACGGATTCTGAGCTTTCCCCCCACCAACTTCGGTTTTCCGTGGGTTCGACTTTATGGTTGCGCGTCGAAAGTCGGAGGATGGTGAACTCGCGGTCTAAAAGGAAAATAGACGGAAACGAATCCCTTCTATGATTTCGGGTAGTCGACTACGATCGTTTGGGCACAAAAAAGAAGAGAAAAGAAAATCGTTCAGCGGTAACAATCTTTCATTGCCTAGCTGCCATACCACCTAAAGGGGCTGGGATACTGTCAGGTTGCCCAAGCCCAGACGGGAATTCGAGAGACAGAGGTCGGATTCGAACCACGGACCTTCCGGTCAGTAAATTCGCGCTGTAACCACTGAGCCATCTCGCGTTTGGGAACAATTAATCCGAGTGCGACTAGCAGGGTTTGCGCAAACCTCGTTGCATATGCGTTCACATATATACATGCTTAGGTGACTAACTCGATGGGGCCCACTTGGTCGGATATTCGGGGCCTTTGGAAGGCTGATTTCAAGGAGCTATTGACTTTCATGCAGAAAATTGAATGCCGCATGACGCGGTAATTATAGCTTCAGTGTCTTGCGAAATTCAGCTAACGACGCTAATGGTGGCGCGCTGTGGCGGTCGGATGGGTTGCGGTCATTGATAAGACCTCGGTGTGTACCGGGTGTTCGAAAATAATTATTTGACAAACCCAGTAGGTATACGGACCTCTAGTTAGCTGATAACTCAGCGGGATAAGTAAGCAGACGACCGGCAATCAGATAGTGCTCCACAGTCGAACGCAAATCAAACTTGCGATGAGGTTCACGTCGAAACAAAGACACACACTTAGTCCTTGAAGACAGGAGACGCTTTTTTCCGCGTGCGTAAGCTGCATACCAACAACCCGGAGTAACAGCACTCGTTGGGGTCAGGGAGTAAGCATCAGTAGCCAAAAGTTTCGCGATTCTCTTACGTAAGGTTTCAGCTGGAGATACGGCAAGGTTCGTGTTTGGTGTCGAGACATTGTGCACCAGTGGCCAGGACGTGTAACAAGGCCAACGGCGATTAAGTGAAGTTTGTCGGCAGTATACATCGTGGCGCGCGGGCCAGCCGGCGTGAAACAGCGTGTCAGAAGGTGTGGATTTTCACAAAGGCCCAGATAATAAGTGCTGTGGAACAATCACACCATTTCAACTGTCTGCCTGAGATTGCTGTAACCCGAAGCAGAAGAATGAGCGCGAAAGTGGGCCAACTACAAACCCATTCAGATAGCGGACCAAGTTTGAGAGCACTGGGCCTGTTTATCATGGTCGTATACGGCGGCTATATCGACTTCCAAAATTAGGAAACTCGAGGACATTGTGAATACATCTGTTCAGTGCGCACTTGATAGCGAAACACTGCTCTGGGGGAATAAAAGCGAAAAAGCAGAGGCGAATGCATGCATTCCATGGAATGCATGGAATGCATGGAAAAATGCGTGGGATCGTATGAGGGGACACAGTGAGACCGAGTGAGTTGCAGGACCATTACTCTGTGAAGCGTCGATACCCTTAATGGAGTTCGAAATCACTAGGTACGACCGCAATCGGTAAGGGCGCCGGAGGCACAGCAATCGACGGCGAAAGCGGCGTTGAAACAGGCTGATCTGGGTGGAATGGCCGGAGATATTGAACTAGACGCTGCAGCATCGTCTTACACACGGACACACTAGGACGCACCACCAACTTGATACGCACTGACGATGTCACGTCAGTTTGTGACGAAACATTTGCCACCAGATTCCCCAGCTCAGCGAACAGAACAACGACCGTGCTACGGTACAAGGCACCTCAAGTTAAACTGATAGGCTCTACTCACTCAACGCCCTTCGGTGAAAATTATGCCCGTAATTTGTACTGCCCTAAGGAGGCCCTCCTATGGACGCCTTACTGGTTTCTGGGACCTCTCAGGACGTGGGTGCATGTTTTCAGGTCCGGTGGGAACAAGGTATATATGTATGGTATGCACCGGTGAGTTGTACAGGTTATCGGTCTGGTGCTCGACATAGTACTAATACCCCGTGGAACCCTACTGTTTACGGGACGCTGATTATACTCCGGCAGTGGGTCCAGAAATCTAAAGAGATGGAGATGGTGAGATGCTCTAGGAATGTGCCTGAACTGTTCCATGTGGCAAGTACACAAGGCCCAAAGGGCTTCCCAGTGAACAAAACATTCTATAATATCAAGAACTCGTCTGCTGAAAATTTCAAGAGGCTTCTTGCAGTTGTCCAGTCGGATTCCGTACCCGCAGGGTAACTCCGACGACTTCGGAAATAAGCGAATGCATTTTTTCCCTGAAGCGTCACCTGCTGGTGTTTCTGGCGAACTACCGCCCGCTATGTCCAAAGATGGAAATGAAATCCTCAGTCTGGTTGTCTAACATGTTTGCCTCTTTAGGGGCGAAAGAAACCGTCATAACTAAATGGATTGAGTCGATAGTGGTGCCCATTTTCATCAAGGGTGCTCGCAGTGAGTGTGGCAGTCACAGGAATTAGCTTGACCTCCGTTGTAACCAGACTCTGTGTCGCTTATTTTTATGAAGACACATGAAGACGGGACTCGGGAATGGCAAGCAGGGTTCCGGCCGGAAGGGGTCTCTGTGGATCACATCTTAACACTATGTCAAGTGTTAGAGCAACAGCTTGCGCCTGGGTGCCCTACTCTCTTGGTGTTACTTGACTTCAAGAAATGTATTTGGTTGACCGGTTCCCTCGTTTCAACGCGCTTGCGCAACGGGGTATGTATCATAAGTTCGTGAATGTCATGCGCTGTTTGTATTCACATGTGTATGGGGAGCTCTTCGAAGGCTCGTCTAAAAGCAGTGGTGTCTGACAACGACGTCTACTCCGTTTTTGTTTAATTTTGTCGTTAATTAGGTAGCCAGGCAAACCCCGGAATGTCTCCAAAACCCTGGTTTTCAGATCTCTCCGAGCGAGAACCTCGTCGACTTGGAATATGCAGACGACATTGTTTTTATTTTCGGAAAAGAGCAAGTTCTTTCAGTCCTTTTGCATTCGTTTTGCGAGCATAAGTGCAAAGCAATACTGTGAGACGTACAGTCTTCGAACATGCCTCTGAGAATTCAAAAAATGACACTGGAGGTTGCGAATCACTGTTCGTATCTCGGAGGTTGCATTAGCTACGACGGTAGTGTGATAGATGAGACGAACACACGAATCTAATATCCAGAACTGCATTTCCCAATCTGCACCACTTGTGGCATCAAGGTCTCAAAGGACACATATGGGATGGCTCAGTGGTTAGAGCGCCAATTTACTGACCAGAAGTTCCGTGGTTCGAACTCGACCTCTGCTTCTCGACTTGTCTAGGTTTGGGCAGTTTCCCAGCCCTCGTACTTCGTTCGACAGTTAGGCAACGAAAGGGTGCTACATCTGAACGACGACAGCCGAACGTATGTAAGACTACAGTGCTGGGTGTATTGCACGGCTGCGGGACTTGGCCACATCGAGTGGAGAATCAGAGATATTGTCAATTCTTTAAACACCGGTGCCTCAGAATTATGGTTTGAGTCGGCTGGAACCAACAAATTCGGTCCTGACTTAAAGCTGCCATCATGATGCGGTGATCGGGTTTTAATCCTGCAATGATCCCACAGGCTCTACTAGTTGAAATTCCGTTCTACACCGTTCCGTTCTACCATGCCGGGGAGGCCAAGGGGGAGCAGTCAGACCATCATCCTATTCTAAAACGAAACATCAATGTTGACACTGATGCTTCACTGTCGTACAACCATAAGGTTTATTTAGTTATATTGAAAGATTTATAGTGAAAAGTAGAGTGAAGGTTGGGTGAGAGAGGGAACTTTGTGCTGACCTATCGCAAGCGTTCTGAGGTGCTTACATCTTCAAGCGTTCAATCAAACAACCTGGGAAGAAACTAACAGCGCGAACGTCACTGACGTGGATCAGCCGCCATTTCTTGTAATTTCCCCAGTCAAGCGCAGGAGGGGTCATGAGGACCCCATCCTGGCAGGAGGACCGCACCAACAACACCTAAACTCTTGGTGTCTCTCACACGTCAAACGTTGTCGACATCGCAATGTGCGCCATTCCGACGGTGGTACGGAAAACAAGATAGGTCTCGGTATTCGATATTTTGGCATATGTAACACATGGTCGGGCCACTGCACTTGATGGTGCTGGTTGTTTTCTGTGACCCGTCACAACCATCTGCCGCACAACCAAAAACCCGCTTTCTTAGTACATCGTTACGAATTCGTTGATGCCATCCGACACCAGCAACGCTTCTGAGGCATCGGTGGTCCGAAACTTGAAGGCGCCTTAGTTCATCTGTCTGGCTTTGTTTCGTAACCACGCAACAACACAGCCCTTACTGTAGCCTGGTACACGCTACCCTTGAAACCTAATGATGTGCTTTTTTAACAGCAAAAGTGATGCAAATTAACAGACGAGATTCGTGCACTGACTTCATCAGGTACAATTCCGTCAGACCTAATGCTACTACCGAGGCATGCAAAATTCTCCGCAACCTCGAATGATTCTCCCTGAATTGCAAGGAGTGTGTTTGGAGACTGCACCTTCCTACGCATGACTTTACATTTTGAAGGTTCAAGGCGGATGTAGAAAGATGGTATGACGGTGGTCGGTATATTCAACGGGGCTCGTGCTTTGCCTTCGTCTTCAAAGATGAACATACCGTTTGCGTACTCCAGATAGACAAGGTTCTCACCGGCAACGATTTGAACATCGGCGATTTGGAAACCTTCCAGAGTTCACCTGATTATTTCACCGACGACGAAGTTGAACAAGAACGGAGAGAGTGGACGTCCTTGTCGGACACCACTTTTTGTAGGGAAGCTTTTAGAGAGCTGATCATACACTGATGCGCCCAGAAGTATGTGAATATAGGGACCAAATTATGTTCACAAAGTTCTGGGGCATTCCCTGTTGAGCAAGTATGGTTAATAGTAGTGACCGATCGGGGGAATCGATCGCACCCTTGATGTCAAGGGACACCAAGATTGTGGGTAGTCTGTACGTGTGGCGTTGCTCGAATACCTTACGGAATTTGAAGGAACATTAGGTAGGAGTAGCCTCTGCCCAGTCGAAATCCCGCTTGATGCTCACGGTTTAAGGATTCGTGTGTCGCCGTAAGACGCGAAGAATCAATGATGCCAGAAGTCTTGTTACAACGGGTTACGACATTCACCACAAGTGCCCGTTTTGAAAATGAGCACTATTATTGACACCTCAGTTGTCTGGGACGGTCTCTTTCTCCCAGATAGACACAAATAGGCTAGACAGGTGCGAACTGACGAAGTCACCGCCATTCTTGTACACAACAGGTGGAAGGTCGTCAGGACAAGCAGCACGATGAGGCTTGAGTAGAGATGTGCACTCGGACACTTCTGAAGTTTAGAGGGGCTCCATATTCACGGTCTACCTTTCTGTTGGATGCTAGGATTCCAGGTTTCAGATAGCATGTGGCCAACTGAATTATTGTTCGAAGTACTGTGCCCGGTGGTCCAAGCGTTTGCTAGATATCAGAAAGCCATTTTAGTCCATGGTGTTTTCTCTGGTGAGAGGCTTTCGAGGACCAGTTGAGCGAATCAAGTAGAACAGCCTGCGGACGTTTCCAGCGTTTTTTACCTCTTCTATTTCTTCGAACTTTCGGGTCCACCAAGCTTCTCGTTCTGCACGGACATCCAGTTTTACCTGGCGTCGGATGATGCGTTCGGTTGAGTTGTGGTTGCGGTCAGGAGGAATCTGTCGCCGGGCCTCCAGTAAACCCACGGTCCTATCAGCGATCCAATGTTTCAATGAGGTTGGCTGGGTTATACCGCAAACAGAATTCCCGGATTTGAGTAGCGCTTTGGATTTCTATTCCCAGTGCCATTACTATCTGACGTCGACCTCCGGCAGCGTTCTGCTAGGTTCTGGGTTCACTAGCTTCTCAATCGCTGAGCGAAGTGTGAGTGTTTTGTGCGGACTTGAAGGCCTCAATGAAAAGCAGCAGCGTACAAGTGCATGGTCAAAGTCCCTGCTGGTATTCCAGACCAAGAGTAGCGGGACCCCGTACTACGAGGCGGTCTAGGGGTAAAGGCATACTGTCCTCTGCGATTGGAGTGTGAAGGCAGTAAGGTGTTTCCCCCAGGCGACAGGCATGTCCATTTTTCTGGAGGCAGTGATGCTGCTTTTCTTCGAAGATAATCGTTCAGCTGTAACACCCTTTCGGTGCTTAACTGCCATGCCACCCAAAGCAAGCACGAGGGCTGGGATACTGCCAGGTTGCCCAGGCCTAGACAGGGCAAGTCGAGAGGCGGAGGTCGGGTTCGAACGACGGGCATTCCGGTCAGTATATTTGTGCTCTAACCACCGAGCCATCTCGCCTCTTCTTCGGGGAGGGACGGGTTAGAAAAGGTGTGCCCTAAAATCCGCACATTCCGATCGCCCAAAGGTTAACCATGACCGCCGACGCATTATTCAATATGGTCGGAATACTTCTAAAATCTAATAGTCTGGTGCTGCTCAAATGTGCCTGCTGCGCGCAGCCGCATAAGGAATAAGACGTTCTCGAAAGGCTCTTTTCGCACAACCTCGTGAAGGGTGGAAATGAGCTAGGGGAGGTCAAACACTGACTTGGCAGCGAAGTGTGAAAACCATTACCAGCAAACTCAGTTGCGCTTGTCATTGCCGTCTCCCTGGATGTGACCCCGATCAATGGTTAGAGTCATTGTCATACATGGCCCAGTCGCGCCCTCAATGGCGCTCGTGCATCCAAGCTATTGCCTTCAGTGCTTAGCTCCCTTTTCAACCCCCCCCCCCACTTAAACATCCACTGTCAGCTCCCGCATCGAATGCGCAGCTACCTACACCCCCTCCCCAAATCATCGGTGGGCGAAATTATGGCAGCCATAACCACTGTGCGACACGTACGCGTTTTTACAGCTGGTAGTGATGATGATGATGATGACTGAGCCTGAAGGGGTAGATCGCCTGCATCAAGAAACGATAGAGACCTTTTTAGTTATGAGATCCAGTGGCTTCCATGTGTGTGCTCTGAAGCACCACAAGCAAAGCTCCCGGTATCTCGCTTAACCGTGGTTATATCATTTCAGTAGGCCGCTTATAATGCACTACAAGCTTTGTCCTGTTTCCGTAACTCGTGGCTCACAGAACTTTTCTACTGCTAAGCGGAGCTAACTGGGACCCTGTTCATGGGGTTAATGGAAAGAATTCAATGAAAATCTGCACGTACAAGGACATGATCTGTAGAGGTGGAGATGGCTCAGTAGTTTAAGCGCGAATTTACTGACCGGAACGTCATGGTTCGAACCCAACTTCTTCATCTCGACTGCTCCCGTCTAGGCTTGGTCAACCTGGCTTGTGTCTGAGCCCTCGTGCTTCCTTCGGCTAGCAAGGCAGCTGGGCACCGTAAAGGTGTTACATGTAAACGACAACTATTATTTCTGATCTATATATTACAAAACGATCGCCAGTCAAAGACGAAACCGGGCCATCGGTAGGTGACGCAAAAAGTAGTCAGTTTGACCCGAGGGCTGTTCATTTGTAGGGAGAAGCCAGGTAGCACAACGCCGACTGAGTTTAAACTCGTTACTGCTGGGAAGCAGGTGGTCGTCAGCACAAAGTTGTAAAAGACGTTGAGCATTGTCATAGCGCTTCGCGTTGAGGTTAGACGGACCACCAAGGCGTGCTTCTGACGAACTGAGGCGTCCCACATGTGCATTGAATTCTTCTGTTTTTATGACTATATTCGAGCTCTTCGTGGTGGACAGGAGGATAGGCAGTTTTCCGTAGAAGTTGCCTTCCAATAAATCGGAGCTACAGTTCCTTAGTGTATAAATGGACACGACAAAGAACTTACAGTATCTCAGCCAATGGGAGATTTTATCGAAGTGGAAAGTCGTACTGCATAGTCGGCTGCTTACAGGTAAGGGGTCGAGCAGTGAAGCCTCAGTTCGCGAAATGAAGGCCATATCAACACCGACTCTACCCGCTGCAGGATAACCGAAATTTCTTAGTCTGTAGCATCTAGATAGAGGGAGGCGAGTTGCGGATGCTGATACTCTGACCAAATGAGCTAAGATAGACACGAAGGTTCCATAATCGAGGGCCTCAGCTTTCATTTTGATCACTCCAGTGCCTAGGCTCGAGATAGCTCAGTGGTTACTGACCGGAAGGTTTGCTATCCGAATCCAACCCCGACATCTCGACTGCTCCTGGGCGACTGCTTGGGCGACCTGGTAGCCCTTGTGTTTCCCTCGGGTGGCATGGCAGCTGTGCACCGAAAGGGTGTTGCAGCTGAACGATTATTTATTATTTATTTAGGCCATCACGACGTTCGTCATCTTCCGAAGGTTTTGTAATGTGAACGGGGTCGTTTGCAAGAGACGATAGCATTGAACTGTCGTTGGGATTTGCTACGAGTTGCGTCCTCATCACTATTCTTTTTTTGCCCTCGAACATTCAAGGAGGATCTGCAAGACAGCCGGGGACGGATAAGGTGGCTGGACGGCGCCGCCGATTCCGACGGTAATCTCATCCCCTCAGTCCACCGGATCTACTTACTTTAATCACTGTTTAGAATAAGGATTTCGGCAACTCCTTCAGATGGACAGTCATTTGACCGGGTGCGAAATTAGCATGCCAAGGATACGGATGAATCGACCTAGTACTCATTCTATATTACATAGAATTGACAAAAGACAGTAGTTTTGGACCGTACTGCTACTGACTATGGAGCCTGAGTTTTAATTCAAGAGATTCGCTGTACAAAATAGATGTGTAGTGCTGCGTAACTCTAATAATTCTTGAGTAACTTTAGGAAATCGGGAACCAATGTATGCTTCACGAAGATTCAACCCGTGCTGTGCAGTGGGCTTTCTACAATTACGTTGGGTTGTGATGTACTGATGAAGGTAACTTGCAGATCCCTCTCTATGTTCTTTGATAGCACTTCGACTAGATGTTTGAAGGACTTAATTTTCCAGACTGACCATTATGGTCTGATTGGTAACACAAGGCAACCTAATGACTTACGATGCAGACAGCAACAACTTCGGAACTTACCATTGGTAACAAATGCTGAGTTGGGGATTCCAGTCTAACTTACTTTCATCATACTGAGCCTGCGAGTTGCACTCGGACTTGACATATCTGCCTGGTAATCCTCCATATTTTGTATGACATGGCTCAGAAAAGCTAACACAGTCTCGCGAGTATTCCGCTTCTGTGATTTCTGTCCTGCCACAGACGCTGTGGTGCTGACAAAAATACTTTTTAACGCAGCAGCCCAAACAATACAAAATCAGTTAACAGCCGGATCCGAAAACGTCCGTTTTAGTTCACTTGATCACGGTATTTCCTAGTGTGTTTTTAGTATCGCGTGTTGAATGTAAAACAGCGTACGTGGGCTCACTGAAATGAAATAATTGTTGTCTTTTGTAAAGCGTTCAGCCATTTGATGGAGAGCAGGCAAAATAAAAAGGGAAAATCTCGCAATCAGTACTAATGAACATACTTTCAGAGGACACTCCCCATATCAGTATGGTCTAAGGATGTTCACTCATACTGCGTAATTTTCTACCAATATTGGGAACCCGTAATTACTATATTGCAGGGTGATCCAACTTCACTCGGCAACCAGCTTTCACAGATCATGCCACCGACCGCCAATCTGGAAGGAGGGGGCAAACATGAGTAACAATCAGAGAGAGGCAGCTGCGAGACTTGGTGTCAAAAAGTCGAAAGGGATTAAGTCGAGAGAACCACGCACGAGAGGACGGTTCCAATCGGTCCTGTAAGCTTAGTCAAATGAATCACTACCGCAAGTAGCAAGTTGCACAACATCCATTGCTTTTTAAATTGCAGGAGGCAATTCTGAACTTAATGGAGGCAATTTGCGTATCAAATGGTTTGACCATGATAAATCTGTCCAACAGATTTGTGTCTCATGCTCACCTTCAGAGGTAACCATATCCTTTTCATATTCCTGGTCAAGTTTCCTCTCAGCAACCGGGATTCAGTAAACCCTTTGGCGTCCACGTCATCATCTCTTCAGTATTGAAGTAAAACAGGAATGGGAAGAGTCTTTGTCAGACAAGATTGTTTGTTAAGATAATTTCGGCGAGCTCCTGGTACTGTCGCATGCCAAGGATTATGCAGGTATGGGGAGTTGTCCTCCGAACTGCCGCTTTGTGTCGTGTTGAACAAGCCTAGTTAGAACTGACCGAGGGAAATTTCCCGGGGTCTAGGGAGACCAATATCAGGATTCCCCTGTTGTGTCGCTGCTGTTACCCCTAATGGGCTTTGAAGATTTGGCTGAATTCGTGTCAGTTGTTCACACATCAAAGTTTCGTGCGAAATAACTTGTATGACCGAAAGCTTCGTTGTTTAGAAATCTCCGGTTGCCATTTTGCTGTGCACTCGTGTTGAAGGTGATTAGTATAACCGGCCATCAGCAGTCTTAGACGATTGTAGAGATAATCTCAATATGAATTGGTGTTAAAAAATTGAAGCCATTGATTGGAAGATCCGCACTCCAAACCTTACCTTGACTCTTCGGCTGCGTCCCTCTGGGCTGGCAGTGTCTTAGTCATTCGGGTTGCTGTGCATTGAAGAGTTGACTATACTGGATAGATTTTACCACCATCCTTAAGCAGGGCAGGTGAGAGGTCTTTGAAACCTGAGGAGGTACACTGTAGTAACCTTAGGGCTGAAGTACGTTCTATCTGCAGCCCGGATTTCTCTTGCAGACTGTTTATCCAAGTAGAAAAAGATCACATTCTGCAAAGTCGTCTCGGCGGGTGGACTGGACTACTATCGTTTCCTAGCAAAAATCTCTGATTCTATGAACTGCGATGATTTAATCGTGTGTCAAGCATGGTTTTTTACGTTTGTCGAGGTGATTGTTGTGTTCGTCACCCCCGCCGTAATGCAGTCGCAGCTTGTGATTTGATACAATTATATGAAGGGTATGAAGAAAATTGTGGGTGGTTTTTCTGTAACTTGTCTCCCATGATGGGGTCTTCGTGATCGTGTGTGGACTCGACTAGGTACGTGATGAATATGGCCGCTAATCAACGTCGCTGTTCGTTTGATCAAGCACTTGGAAGGTTAAACACGCCGGGATACCTGTGGCAGGATAGCACTACCGAATCTACCCCTTTCTATCTGATTCTTGAAGAGCTTTTAAAAAAAATACATTTGATAACTTTATGGTGGGGCAGCAACAATACAAATGTTGGTATTGTTGTCAATATTTTACGCTGAATGCATAGCAAAAGCTGAAAAGTACTGCTACTGAACTCTCGCTCTGATGGGTGTAAATCGAACGATCGTCAACCTGGATTCAGCTCCCCTGTCTAGGCCTGGGCAACCTGGCAGTATCCCAGCCCTCGTGCTCCCTTCTAGTGGCATGGCAGTTAGGCACCGAAAGGCTGCTGCAGCTGAACGATTTCGATTTTTTTTTTTTCGATTCAGCTCACTAGGGGAGTTTTACTCCACCTTAGCAGCACTGATGACGCACGCAAACCGAATAAATTCTACATCAGAAACAACTTCATCGTACAATCCCCATAGTCTACCGAGCTATGCTGTAGAGCCTCCAGCCCTCTCGTCTGGCTTAAAGAGAAGCTCGTGAACGGGAGGTTCGTGGTTTAAACACACTGGGTTTTCGGTTGCTCTGGTTTGATTACCTGAGAGGAGACTTTGTAGGATTTCTGTACACCATTGATTTGAACAGTGCTGTTGTGGCACGATTGCTGGACCATGAGGGGTGGAGCACTGAATCCTAGTTCCGTTCTCTTTAAACTCATCAGCATTGCATTACGTTGACATTCAACATACGAACTGAGTGTTGTGCCACCGCTGTACAAGTGTACACTGAACGCTCCTGAGGTGTTAACATATTCTTCGTACGTTCTGGCTGATTGAACATAGCGACAGTGCATCCGTTTCGACGAGTCTTCTTGATTTTAAGGACCCCGTCACCGAGCAGTCGGATGCTATCTGTTGCACTAACTCAGGGATCACTGTCGATGCGAGCCCAGGCTGTTTATCAGGCCAAGCATGCCTGTTTGGATAACCTTGTCTGCAGGCGTCAGCTGGGAAAAGTTGTAACCTTGTAAGGGGCTCAAGTCCAATAGTGGTTCAGACCTTGTTGCGTGAACAGGTAACCGAGTTCAGGTAGTTAACTAAACCTCACAAAATTTGGTAATGTACTTCAAGCTAATTCAATTAAACCTTGTGAAAAACCTTTTTGTTTCCACTGAGGCGGTTTACTTCACTAAATCATTGGGAATAATTCTGAATATTCTATTTCAGAAAGTTCTGGTACGGTACGAATAATGCCATTCTTACATGTATGACAAAAGTATTTAGTGAGAACAGAGACCTCGGTGCGTATATATTGGTCCACATTATCTTGACGTATGACGGATGAGCGTTTTTCAGTTTCCTTCACTATTTGGAATTCCTCGCTTCTGAACTTTCAGAATGCCATGTATTGATGGGAAACCATTCCAGAGACAACTCCCACCGGTTGATTTGGATCCGAACGAGTCGGTGTTCTTCTCACCAATTACTTTGGAGATATTTCGAAACTATGAGTGAGTTCCCGTCGGCGCATTCTAAGACGTCTAGTATAGTACTTATTAAACTCTGACCTCGCGGCTAGTTGTACGTTCCCTGGATAGTGTCTTCGAACCCTTTGGTACGACATCCTTCAGTCACTCTGTATTCATCCCTAGCATAGGCTACTCGTTTTGGATTCAGATGTTAGCTAGTCAGGTTCAAGGGAAAGTTTATTCATCCTCCTTGAACTTCTTCGGGAGTCTGCAGCGGCCCAGGGATCATTACCCGAAGAACTTGATTGCAAGGAGATACAGCTCATGGTTGTGTGTATCACATATAGCAGTCTGTGATTACTTGAGATCAGGATTCGGTCAGCCCTCTAGGTAGATGATGCGGTAAAAATGCAGTCCACCTATCTCTGCTTTGCTGATTAGCGGAGGAATTTGAGTGACAGGTCTTCAGGAGTGTTTTGAGAAAAACGGGGTGCGAAATACTCATCTCACCTCATCCTCAACGGTAGATGGACAAGCAAGTACCTTAACATTGTCAGGTGCTATGCAGAGCTGTGCCGCTAAGAGAGAGAGGATTCTCTATATGTAGGTTGCTAGGTGGGGCTAATAATACATCAGTAATTCCTTTCATGGATCCGTCTGTTTACTTTTCCGTCGGTCTGGCTCTCACCTCTTGACCAGCCCCTATTCGGTGCTTATTTCTAAACTACTCGCAAGTAGGCAATGAATAAAGCCAGCTAGTTAATCACCAGTAAAGTGTGACGGTCCTGGTTCAAATCCCCTTCACGAACGCTAAAGTGAGTGGCTGTTGAGAAGGTTAGTGTGGTGTTAGTAGGGACGAAACGGAATGAGTGGATGTAAAATAACCTTCCTTAGGAAATAAAGGCGCGTACACATGAATGTGCAACAGACGAAAGTTCTAACTAGTACAGAGGAAGAAAGGGAGGAAACAATCCACTCACCATGTATTGCCTTGTACGTGTTGTGATTGATCGTCAGGATTTTAGCCTCATGCGAGTTGGGCAAATTGACTGGATGTACGAGACGCAGTACGATTACGTTGTCAAACGGTCATCACACAACTGGTGGGGTTGATCGGTATACGTAACCACAGCACCGTCTCTCCTTTACTGGAAGTAGACGAGGGTAGGATGGTGCATCGTTATCTGTGGAGTACTGGAGTACTGTATTCCGATCGTTCGTGGTGACGCCATATCACGTGTTGCAAGAGTTCGTGGTTATCTTATGGTCATTGATTTGTCGGATGATGCCATTTATATATGGTACTAGTAAGCTGCCTTTTTCGTCCCTAAATAAATAGGGACCAAACTTTGGGGCGAGGTTCTGATATACACTCAATACTTGGTATGATATTTAAGGAAACCATGATATCGCGACAAGGCATCGCTCTTTGGCGTTTTGCGTCAAGGCAGATGTTGGTGGAAGACAGAATACCTCTTCCGTTGTAGTTCTGTCTTAGAAATTATACAAGAGCCCTACGTGCCGCATCAGCCTAATGACTGAAACCCGCCCACAGACACTGCACACATTAACTGATCATGGTGAGAGACAGGTATGTGGCATTTGGGTGAGGTTTTGCGATGCGTCGGAGCTGTACAGCAGGCATTTGACGCGAACCATTGCTTCCTACAACAAACAATGGTCAGTTATTTTTTCCTGGATGACTGATTTGGACTCCATCGATTGACAGGATTGTCACAGTCTCCATGGATCAGTGGCACCTCATCAAACTTCGTTTCCTGGCTAAAAGTGGTCCATGCCGCCTCTCGCGGACGTATAGAAATCTACGGTAAGCTGACACCTTAGTTCATTACAGTCACTGTATCTACTACTATCTGTCTCCGTCATGCTATCGTATGCTGCTCATTCCCATTCGCCGCTTCCCAATGCATGCCTTCGTCTCCACCTAGAGCTCTGGTTGGTTGAAAGTCACTGGTGAGCGCGCCATGCAGTGACAATGGCACATGACTCTGATAACAAAAGTTGAGCTGTGTGAGTTGCTTGCACACCTTTGTATGAATTTGTATGATGAAGTGACACCCTGTGGGACGTGAAGCACAACCGTGTCCGATGACGAGTACATTGCTACTGCTCAGCTCAAGTTTGGCCATACCAGGAGCTTGTTTTGGGCTATATCCGGCATAATGATGTGCTAGTGAAGTATGTGAGCAGTTTGCTGTTCTTCGAATACTTCTTCAAATACTGTTCTTTCGAATACCTGATATGCATCTCGCTGCTGTCCGATGACTGTGATTATGATGACCACTACAAGATCGGGATATTAAATGAGGCCTTCAAGTTTTTTTACTGTATTGTTTCAGTTTGATGCGATTTCATGCATTGTTGCTGTGACCTGCACAGTCATCCTTCACTGTGTCCTCTAAGTACCAGGAAAGGGCGCGCCTCTTTGAGCCATTTGTGTTGCTATTACCCTCCAGCCGGGGGAGTCCTATTGTGTATGCCCGCCTGTTGTTCTTTTCTGATTTCGCTGTTTTCGTTTTTTATTCCACTTTTCAGTGAGTATTTTGATAGAACCGTTCTCGTGAGCAGCCTCGTTTGGCACTGCCAAGTCTGCGGTCGCGGCCAAATGACATTCGTCGATGCTGTTTCCTGTGAGCGCACCCATCTGAGCACATTTAATCCCTCACTTTCCGCTGGCCTGCTCTATATCATACACAGTTCCAAAAGTCGACGATTGGGCGAGTTGGTAGAATTATTATCCGCGTTTGCGAATCACCGGTATTTCATCGGAGAACCGGTATGGAATTGTGTGTTGGGTTACAGGTGTGTTTCCAAGTCCGCTACGCAAGTGTCTTCTTCTTAATATAACCGCACTTTCAAGATTTCACTTTCTTTTTCAACGTCATAATGAGCTCAACTATACCATTAACCACAAAAACTTACAGTCTGCCACTGGTGCGTGTAGGGCATTGGCTCCTCGTTGGTTTGGACATATTTCTGGTGGTTTATTTATTTCACTGAAGGCCTCGCTTGACTTTGTCATCATTCATCATCTGGTCCCATCGATCGTTCCAGGTCATCTAGCTTTCCCGCCATATCACTTTACTTCTTTTCCCACTTGAGGTCATGTCGCAAATAGATGCGTAACCGATGCGGCGTGAATCAACGTGCAGCCATTTGAGTTGTCGAACCTGTATTACCTGTATTACTCCACTCTGTGTGTTCGAACTGCTAATGAAATGAGCCGTTGGAGATCTATTGTATCAGCTGTATATCTGTTGTGGATACTAAGTTGGTGTCTGCGCGTGTTTTATTGAATGGGCGCCCATGAGAGACAACCCGGCAGCAAAAGACATTGAACGGATGGCATTCACAATTACAGATATTCGATTAGGACACCTAAACTCCGTCCACCCAGTCCAACCATGGAACTAGTTAAGATAATTGGTATTCGGTCTCAGCTCGCATTATTGCCTGGGACACCAATCAAAATGATTCTCAGGCCCAGCAATATGCTGTATGTGTTTGGTATCCTACTGCAACATGACTTCAAATGAAAAGGTGTAGGTAGGTGACACAACACGAAGTCATATAATAATGTGGGTTGAAGCGATCGATAGAAATGTACGATGATATACACTAATATGTTACAATTCCTTTAAAATTGGAAAGTGTAGGCCGCCTAATGTGACAAGGTCGCCAAAGACCATGAAGTAGTAATCTCGTTGTGTGAATCTTTTTGTGGATAGTATAGCCACCCGCACTTCCACACACTGATTCTGTTTTCGATTATTTTATCTGAGGTTGCAACCCGAAAGTTGTGGAGGACTTCGAAATTATAGCCTTATGCTAAAACAAACTTCTCATAATTTGCTTAGTTCATCTATTATACTACCAGTGATGGTGAGCATTGAGGTGCACTACCTATGATAGCTAGTACCTTCAGCTTTTGAATTCGGGAATTGGAACGAGTTTTGGGTATTGGTGAGGTAGTTATGCTTCCAATGCGTGGACGTCATTGGATACTTGACTGGTACGTTTTCCGACGCCCGAACATTTACACGTCCCTTCCTTATCAAGGAAGACTGAAACGATCGACACTGCTGTCAGTGGCCTTCCACCGCCAAGTCCTTGTAGCTGTGAGGCAGCTGCTCACAAGGATTGGTACTTTCAGCGATAATGAGGCAATGGTACTAGCTGATCAAAGTGCCTTTTTCACTCAGTTTTCAGGTGCACCAGTTTTTTATGTTCATTCTGGGATTCTTCCCCAATCTGATTTCAGAAAACGCACACCTGCCACGATTCGGCGCGTTTTGTGGGCAGCCTCCTTACCCGACGCTGGTCTCGGTCTCGACAGAAAACTCAGTATGCTGCAGGTTAGTGACTATTCTTACTATTATTGTTATTAATATCAAAAGCTTTACGTTGCCACAGTGCATCCATATTTATCTGTTGAGCCTGTTTATGATCTGAAATACGAGTGAATACTGTCAAGTATTTTTTCGAGGTCTTTTATTCTTTGTTTTTATCCGTCCGAGTGTTTTATCGACGACCTCTTGCCTTATCTACTCTTTCCTCTTCGGTTTTCTAGTTTGTGGCTCTCACGGAGCTTTTCCTATGCGTTGATCAAAAGGGAGAATGTGACAGGAAAGGAGCTGTTTGGCTTCTACAGGAGTGTGCGTTCTCCACTTTGGAGTTTTCATTAAAGAATTACTCAGTGATGTCACAGTAATGGGTTTTCAATCAGTGCAGATGTGCTACCGCTCATCATTCACCTTGAGGCACAGAGTGGAAGGTTGCATGAAACCACCAAAAAGTAGCACTCCATTCCGAGAAATTTCAAAAAAAGACTTTACGCCCAGAAGAATATGTTCACAGTGTTTGAGATGCATTACAGCCGTAAGACTTTGGAACCTGTACAGCTTCCTCGGTCCGAGCAGCCAGCATCCTTGGGACCAGCCGAAGTGGAAGAGAGAGATGAAAGCATTAAGCCTTACGACTGCAGAGCTATGTCAGCACGTGTATTGGACACCAAATAGTGGCGTTAGATCCATTTAGGAATAGCTACTGCTGAAAGAAAGTGCACATCCTCAATGTAGAGGATGGGTAAAAGGAAGCGATAGTTTTGTTGCACGGGAGTGGAGGTACCTACTGTGGATTCCCGACAAACTAGCAAACACAGTTTGAGGTAAGCAAAAAGGAAAAATTCAAGACACTTTTGGAATGCGCCATTAATCTTGTGGTTGCAATCTCGTCTGCGGTCTGTCCTTAGCTTTCCATCTTCATGGGATGGCCCAGTCCTTTCCCGCCTTTCATGCAACTTCTTGTCGTCGCCCGTGAGTTGGCTAGGAAAATTCCCTTAACATACCTACCGAAACTTGAAAGTTAGGCTGCACTTGCTTGTACTCCGTCTTGAGGAAAGCATGATCTTTTAAGACAGTCTCATTTGGTGTTGACTTGGGTCGAGCTCGTCCTGAGACTGTTACGGTCAGAGTTCGTACATTGCGGCTACTGGAGGACATGAGACTAAAGTCAACAACGCTATACACTTTAAAATACATGGGATCGTCCTCCACCAGCTTCATCAGGTCAATCCAAGAGATTGGATAACGTCCTTCTTTAACGGTTCAGAGCTAGGAGTGACACTAAAATCCCCAACAACATCAAATGGAATCAAGAAGCTGCTCAGTTTCCCACGACGCACTGTCTTTGCAGAACCGGATGAAGGTTGAGGAGAATGTAGAGGTGTTCAGGATTATGTGGTATGGATGTCGTATCCTGTAGACTCCCCTTATACGATCCGAAGGACTGTAATTGGCTGGAAATGGCGGAAATGACTCAGATTCGCACCAAGTATCGAAGGTGTATCACTTTTGTTGTTGTTCTGAACGCGCCTACAAACTCTTTCCATAGTTAACCTTTCCCTGCCGCCTTCAGCATCGGGAGTGTCCGAGTGTATTTCTCTACTCAAGCGTCATCGTGCTGCTGGTCCTGACGACCTTCCACCTGCTCTTTTCAAGGATGGC
>SJOL01006342.1:399017-425616 GCA_004794785.1 Opisthorchis felineus | reverse complement strand
TGATTTGAGGAATCAAGACAAAACTTGCAGGAATAAGGTCGCTACCAAAGTCCTCGTGTATGCGGGATTTGGTTTGGAGTGTTTGAGAAAAACACAACGGTTCGAATAAAACAGAAATCAGGTTAATCGCGACGTTTCAGTCCACTCAGGTCCTTAGCAAGTAAATGGCATCCTATTTGTAATGTGCCTACAATCAACAATATTGGAAAATTAGGGTAAAGGAGTGGACGGGGTGGGGATGAATATATTTCCAAGTTAGCCCATGTTTGTGGTTTACAGTGATCATTCGCTTGATTACTGCCCTCTGAGAGAGTTGAAATGTTGCAATTGACTTGAATTCTGGTTTATTCCAGCAGTTTTTCTGAATCAAATACTCTATCCTAATGTCAATCAGCATAATATCCTATGTGTTTATGCACGCCTGATCCAGTTATGGATCGGAAATCTCAGCGGTTGCATGATTGCTTGTCTCATTCTATGGATTTGTGAATCCCACCTGTCTTTAATATCCCGCGTTTCAGTTTGAAATCGACGATTACCTGAATGAAATCAACATGGAAACTGAAAATGAGAAGATGTTCAGCCCACGTGGACTAGTGTATCACGTGGTGGACGACAAATGTTCTGGTGTTCCGTATCGTCATCAATTTCGGCCCCGGACCATCTTATCATATACTCGTCTGGAACGCCGTAATCGAGATTTGTTGACAAGGGATCGCATAAAGACGTTTATCAGACACACATGTGAATTAAAAAATGGATTTTTTTCACCAAAGGTACGCAGCGTATCAATATTACCCGTTCGTTGACTTCTCACAAACGATTTCGTTGTTGTCCATACCGTGGGTTGGAACACCTGTGACAACCCATTTCTTAAATAGTGGACTACTACGCTATTCTCGCGCTGACCACCACTATCTTTCGGCCAGGATTTTGTTAGGAGCCTGGTTGAGTGCTTTGACAGTTCTGCAGTTTAGGTTTGGTTATCCTGACGGCTCCCCAGCCCGCTCACAACTGTGACCGATCCACCACTGTTTCACCTAACCCACTCCTGGTTTGCGTCTTTTTATCTCCTTGTAGGTTTGTGTCATGCGTCAGTTCAGTCTCTCTCCCTATGGACCAGTCACGTGGGCCGACTTGTTCCTTCCTCCTGAACCAAATTGGGAAGAAGTCGTGAAACGATTGCCCGGTAGGTTTTGAGCATGGGCCTCCTTTCGTCACGTTGTTACCTCAGCTTCACTATCTGTGTTTCCGTTTAAATTTAAAATGTTGTTTTCTCGGAATGCAGACGCAGGCCTTCATTAGCAGCTTGCCCGTCACGAAGAGACTGGACCTTACCGTGGTGTGGCGGTTTGCGCACCTCAGCGACCCATTGAGCTATACTGGGGGGTGTCCCGCGACACTCGCAGAGTCTCTCATACCAGGTTGGTCAATGGGTAGAGGTCTGACGAACACAGTCTCCTGGCCCTCCAGGTTGGGGGTTGGAACATGTGTGGCGACGTGTTCCGTAAAATTGGTAATGTACTTGCATTTCCAGCCCAACACCGCTGCCTTGCGGTTAGGCTTTTGAGCCAAAGGCTTTGGTTGAGGACCCTAATTGTCCTTCTGTCTAGGTGTGGGCGCCCTGACATTATCCCAGCCCTCGTACAACCATGACATTTTACGGCAGTGAAGCATCAGTGTCAACACTGATGTTGCTGTCTTTGATGATGATGATGATAGCAGCTTGCTGCAATTTCGTTGTAATGCACTGCAAACGGGTTTTGGATGTGAACTACGATAAATTTTCCGGTAGGTGACCACCTTAGGTCAGTCCCGTTAAATGGTCGCAACAGTTGAGCAGAATTTGTCCCTATATTCTCAGCTACATTAATACTCATTTACAGTTACTGGTTGAACGTAAACAAAATACAAGTTTATTTACGGGCTAGCTTCAGAACTTATTACAGTTTTAAGGACGTGGTCGTTAGCTTGTATACCCACAGAATGTCTCAACTGATTTACGACGGTTCCCGGCGACCTGTTTGGGCGTGACGTCCAAATGTATACAGATCACTATGTATTCATTATCTTCCTTCACAGAAACACCAGCGTCGATCATTGTTGCTTCAACGTGACACCGACGTGTCATTGTAGTTAGGCCAGGCCCTTGTACACAAAAGAAAACCGTATTGGCGGGGCCATAGTGACAGCTCGTCATAAGTATTCGATTTGCCTACAAATCCAACACTAAATCAGACAGTCTGCGGAAAAACGGACAGCATAAACGCTACCGATATCGTTTAACCGACATGTCAGAGTGAGGACATCTCGAAGGACATGTGTGAAAATCTTAAAAGGAGGAAGCTTCAGTCCCCTTCGGGTGCAAGAATCTGTCATAACATGATGTTATATGCTCTTGATCGGAAAGATTCACTTCCCTGATCTTTCGATTATTTTTGTCTAGACTCATTCGTTTAAGCAAACTATTGAATCCCATTTTCCTGCTATATAACATTGGGTTTGTATACTGGCAGAACAATGGAACGGAGTGGTAAATTGAAAAAGCGCAGTTGTTTTTTCCGAATACACTTAGCTATTTTCTAAAACACTTGCGTGACCCGAATCCTGTCTGCGTTTGCCATAAGGATTGCTATGTGATACAATCCACGTGAATGTACGGCAGCGAAGCATCAGTGTTGAACATTAATGTTATGCTGTCGATGATGCTACTTGCCCGACTCGTCCATTGCGATAACGCAACTCCTTTGATGGTCTTCAGCCTACTGTTCTGCCCACTAGTGTGTACCAAATAGCGCAACAGTTATGTAATAAAATGGAGTGCAATTATCTAGGCTGTACTCGCATAACAAATCACTGAAGTCACACCACAGCAAGCTTTCTCAAAGGCCGGAAATATAGACTTTCCCTAGCACTGATTCGGGGCTCTAACGAGGGGTGATATAATCTACTGAATGGAAGCGGTAACGGCATTAGGGATTTGTTTACTGTCCTATATATATGTGATCAAACTACTTATCTGTTCTGCTAAATCAGGTTACCGCGCACACACTATCCACAATGCATTATCATGCATGTTCATTTACATCAGTAGACCCGTAGACGATATATTTTGTGCGTTTGAACAAACCTAACCTAAGTCTGAGCCCGTCCGCTGCTCACTGACGTAGCCTGTCGTCAAAATCTGGACAATAGCGATTTGGCCTATATATCTATGCTCCCATGTTTCGTGGAATAGGCTTCTCCGAGAGCATTATCAGTGTCCTGCGTTACGCTGGAATGAAAACTATTCAACATTAGTCGACCAAGTTTGTGGCACCTGCAGAACGAGGTATGATTGCGAACGACTGAGCCAGCACCCTTATTCCTAATGTTTTGTCAATGCTATTCTGAATTGTGACAAGTTACTCTTTCTCTACTTGCGTTTCCGACATCATACTGAATGAAATATCCTTCGAATGCAGTCAGCAGTATTCTTCCTAACGTTTTAGACAGTCTTCCTATTTCGGAGCTTGCAGATCGCAAGCGTTTTTCAGTGAAAATCAACTGATATCAGTCTACCAAGCTCATTTGGCGTGCTTAACTTCTAGCACTTTATATCACTCTGATCTGATCCGTTTCAGTCTTGCTATGCATGTAATGTATGTGAAATACGAAGAGTCAGGATAGGCGGGAGGTGATAGTGCATAAGTAAATGATAAGCAAAAACTTGAAAAACACTGCGAGGTGAGAAGCCGCAAGTCAAAAATGCCTCATTGGGACAGGTCAACGTCACAACCTATCAAAGGGTGGTGTATGACCAGTTTGCCATACAGTCGTCCAGTGGAATTGGCGTTTCGCCATTCCATGCAGTCTGTCCGCAGATACGGGTCACCCTCTTTCCTGTCACAACCACTATAAACTATCCAACACTCCTCTGGTGAAGTTGAAGTGAAATGAGGTGTTAATGGACTTTGCACTTATGGAGTTTTCATAAGTGCATCCAAACAAGCACATTTTAGTTGCCTTCACTCACCAGCAACAACAAAATTATGTTGTTTATTCGGGAAACGATAAAGACTCAGGTGAGACAGCCATCCTATTTCAGTCCTTTTATATTAGGGGTTTGTTTTGGAATAAGATGGGCGTAGTTGTTCACACTTTTGCTTCCTCCACTTGCCCTTCCGCAGTTATAATGGACATTGATAGACCGCTATCCTGGAAGTGGACTCAAGCTGGAACAATGTCCAACGTGGACTGTAGTTGGCGTTCAGTCTCACAGCACCAGCTAGGTTCCAACCGGCCAGCCCGCGCAAGTCCACATACACGAAAGCAGATGTTAGGCAGCCGGAATTTCCGTTTTGTTTCAGACACTGGACCTTCTTCCACAGCGCCGTCAGGATCGCCTGACCCGTCAAGTAGGAATTCGCTGTCTTTTTACCTAGGAATTTCACATACATAGTTTCCTTCTTGAACCTTTTTTGGCCACCATGTTTTGCTGTTAGGCTTCTTTGCCGTCATGCTAGGGATATCAGTTGTTTGGTGTGTTGTTCTTCCGAAATCAGAGACCGGCAGCGGAGATTTTCAGGGCTCCCAGACATTTGAGCCCCTTTCGGGGATTAGGAATCACGACTCCCAAATGTTCACGATTTAAGCACCGATTAAAGCTAACATGCAGAAGTAGTTACACTCCAGAATGAGTTAGTACAGAGTAACTTAGTTGGAGTGACGGAGTGAAACAGGTAAAACGTGAACCATTTGTGTATGCCTCGGTAACCATAATTTAGATGCATATCTCTGGCTTGGCAAGGTGAAAAGGCTTCATAAAGCATCCGACCACAGTTCGCCCAAACCCTTCCCCCGTGAACGCTGAACCCACCTTCGTTGGTTTAGGCTCGCCATTGACTACCATTAACTACCACACGGTACCAAAACGAACAGATTTCGAACAGACCCCTAAGTGGTCGAAAGAAATTTCCCAATTGTGCTACGGGCCACGCTCATGGCTCGAAATCATATCACCTCTTTGTCACTCCATTTTTAGGATGCACGGATTGTAAAGATTAGGTTTTCGCCTGCCAACGTCGGACCTTGCCATTGTGTTATGGCTGCAACGTACGGCGAAATTTCGCGAATGACATGATGACTACTTTACTTCAGTGATGGATATCCAGAAAGCATTGTGCATACCTGTTGGTGCTGAATTTCAGCCAGAACCTATCGTCGAGGAAACACTTGGCCACACAGCGCACCATCCACTGTGAAGTCCCCTGAGGAAACAGACTTCCACGTAGATGCCCCCCATACCACGCTTAACGGTTGATGTTGTAAGCCTTGCAGATCCTCTATCTCATCACTTCAGCGAGCTATGCTTGACTAAGTTCGAAGTGCCTTGCCGGACAAGTTAGGCGAAGATATACACTCGGCACCGTTCGTCGGAACGGTATTACGGAATGGCTCGATGAGAACTCGAGATAGCTCAGTGGTTAAGGCGTGACACTACTGACCGGAAGGTAATGGTTCGTATCCAACCCCGACTGCTCCTGTCTAGGCTCGGGCAACCTGGCAACCTGGCGCTTTCTTCGGGTGGCATGGAAGTTAGGCACTGGAACGGTGTTACAGCTGAATGATTATCTTCGACAATGACTGGATGCTCCCATAATTATTTTTCACTGTGTGCCCTCTTGATCAATTATCCTGTTTTTCGGTTCCTAATTACCTTAGCGAGATGACATAAAGGTTAGATAACACGGCTCATGATATGCTTATTAAATCGCATCAACTACAAGATTGTCGGATACACTGTCCCCTCCCGAGTACTGACTACCTAATGGTCCTGGTTGAGGCATAGGTCCCTGAGTGGCACTTAGGCCGAGCATGTAATTTCTGGAAGAACGTGTTGTGTATATTTACTGATTTCCATTATCCTCCATTTATTTGAGCTACCGTGGATTGCAATTTGCGCACCATCATCATCTTTTTGAGAACGTCGTTGATCTCTCAGGTACTCTGAGGTCTTTACGTGGTCGTGGAATCAGTTCCTTGTATTTTTTCATTCGTCCCTTAGTTTTATTTTGAGCTACATGGTTAATCATCCTTAGATTTCTGTGTCATTATATACCAAAATCGGCAATTGGTCAGCTGTTGTACCTTTTGTAGTCAAACGAAATTCAACTACCAGATGACTGGCTTTCACCCCGAAGTCGTGTTTGCTGATGGATTGCATAACCGCAACTCCAAACTGAGTGAAACCAAACCGAATTGTCAGTACTTTCGGATTACTAGAGTAATGGAGTTAATCTAACTCGATTATTAGTGTTATTATTTGCTCTTGCCGCAATATGATCAAAGAGGATCAAGGATTGACTGTACTCGTGTGGTATCACGCATTCACTAAAGCGCAGAATAACGTACTACGTATTTAGCAGTGCAACTTAAAGATACCCACAGCTGCTTAAACTATGCTATCAATTCACAGTTGAACTATTGCAATCATCGTTTCATTGGCTCTCCGGGCATCCCTGTCTTACTCGACAGGAAGTTGACGCTAGAATAATTCTTTTGTTCAGCGCCCTAGCTTCCTTGAAGTGAATCATGGAATTAGTTTTTCTTACATTGAAGAGCTGAACCGTGATCCCATCTAAAACTTCGCTCCGGCTACATGTTCACTAGAGGGGTGAATTCCAGCTTCATCGGAAAGAATACTTCTCAAAACGCACTTCAGTTAGCTGGAGCTATATGACCTCAGTACTCATTGACTGCTACAGAACCTGTTCTGCGTCTCGTGATGTCTTTTGGGCTAAGGTTGACAATAAGAATTTTAATATTTGAAACAGAAACACTCCATTCCCTGTGACTTGATAACCTAAGGATTCGGATCACTATAATTGTATTAGCCGCCCCGCTCGGCTGGTCTGTTATCAAGTGATTCAGCTTTGAACTGTTCCTGGCGTTGACTAGAGCATTCGGGCCAACTGGGATTGAGCCCAAAAGCCTTTCGTAACCCGTAACCCGTAGAACAACGTCTTTGATCGTTCAACTATGTTGGCTCACCATAAGTAAAAGCGAAACGGATTTGCATTTGCCAATTTCTGCCAAATGGCAGTCCCTGGTGGCGAATAACGACCAGGATTTTCAACATTTTCCCGGGGTTGGCGTTGGTCCCATTATTCTAGTGGTGAGGTTCAATGGAGTCAATGGTGTGCACATCAGGGTGTTCAGTTTAGTTCAGTTCGGTTTCACTGCCGTGAACTTCATACGTACGTACGCCAGTTTTGGTCGCCACAGCTTATGGTAGCGTGTAGTGTAACATAGAGGAAGTACAGAACCATATTTAATATTTAAAAAATAGAAATAAAAAACAGCGGGTTAATGCTGAGGAACAAGAGAATGGATACTGGTTGCCACTGATTACGTGGCATCTCCGTATCGGTGAGTACCTCTAGCTATTGATGTGGTGGGTCTTTGACACTCCCAAACCCGCAGACGACATGCACCAACGCCACCAAGGCTATTTATTGTGTTTCTCTTGCTCCGTCTGCAGGTCATACTTTGTCCACCTTGTGTCCTTCAAACGAAACCTGCCTCAGCAAGCTGTGCACTGCGAGGCGGTCGATTGCCTGACATACAGAACACATGGCCGAGGTAGCCTAGATGGTGCAGCCGAATCAGTCATCCATTGGACAAGCATTTGATTTGTTGTTAGAACCTTTCGTCGCATCGTCAATCTGATGTTCCCACGATTAATGCGCAGTACTTCGAAGGCCCCGATTGTCATAGACAAATTATCTTTACCTATCTTCAGCGCCTAACGACCAGGCTTCGCAGCCGTAAAGCAAAACTGCACGCACCGTCCCAGTGTCCCGCCCTAAAGCTGTCACCTTGATGTGGTGGTCGGGCTTGAGCGCTGCAATGAACCTGCGGGCTACATTGTCTGGAACTTCGTTCCACAAGGTGCAACCATGCCAGGAAGGTCAAAGGGGAGCAATCAGACCAAGAGCGGCGAGACCTTATACTACGAGTAATCGTTCTACGAGGCTGTCTGGTGGTAAAGTCGTACTGTCTTCTGCGATCGGAGTGTGAGGGCAGTAAGGTGTTTCTCCCAGGCTACCAGCATGTCCATATTCAAGGAAGCGGCGATGCTGCCTTCCCTCGAGGAAGGACGGGCTAGAAAAGATCGACCCTAAAAACCGCTAACTCCGATCGCACAAAGGTTGACCGTGACCTCTGGCGCATTATTCAATGTGCCCGAAATACTTTTTAAACCAGACTCTGGTGCTGCTCAAAAGGCACCTGCGGCGTGCAACCGCATCATGGGTGATACGGTGATGCCTTACTCCCTGCAACTTCGGGTTAGGCGAGCTCCCTAAACTTGAGCTGGTCTGACTGTTGAGTCAGTGGCTCCGGAGAGGGTCTCCAAAGAAAACCCGACTGCACCCTGCCTCACGGGTTAAACTGAGAGGCTAGGGGCAGGATCCCTGAAACAAAAGACCCCACATTCTTCTACTGGCTTGTGGATCGGACTTTTGAATCAAAGGCTCAAGTTGGGGTTTCTCAACCGAACCCCCTTCCTCGACGTGGGCAACCGGGAAGCATCATTTGCCCGCACAGCTCTATGTCTACCGATGTCCCTCCCCAACTCTTTTCCACCACACAAGCAGACGTTGCTGGGTCATTTGATTCTCAGTTATCTGACCGATGTGCCTCATGCATCCCGCTGCCTATCAACAATAAACAAAATAATACCTTGCTGAATCCACGAGATCCTTTCTACGTAGGTGCTTTTGACGTCCGTACTCTGTGTCAAATTGACATACACGTAATGATCGCCGAAACCTTATACTCCCTTAAACTTGATGTATGCTGTCTCCGAAACACGCCTACAAGAACTGAGCGTGGTTATGCATCTCAGAACGTCAAGGGCGAACTCAGCTCTTTCACCTTTCTCCCTCCGTGTGTCCGGTGATCCAGAAGCGATGACTCGCGGAGTATATTGGGTGGGAGTTGCACTCAGCCCCAGAGCTGAACTCACTTTACTGGATCGTATTCCAGTGAGCAGTTGTCTTCGCGCCATGTGGTTATCCGGCTCAATGAAGCTTGATGTGTTTCGACATAAAAAGCGGCTCTTGTTTGCAGTGTCGGCATATGCCTTAACGAACTGCAGTTCTGACGCTGAAAAGGATACTTTCTATCGAGGGCTAAGAAAAGACCGAGAGCTCTTGTGGACATCGAGAGCTACCGGAAATAGCCGTGTCCTGTACCAACTGATACAATTTACGGGCCCTAGAAAAGCAACGGTAAGTGAAAAAGGCGGCTTACTAATTTGCTCTCAAAAACTTCAACTGGAAAGGCGAGCCGAATACTTCGAAGAACAGTTTAGCGAGCCTCCTGCAACACAGCCTGTGGAGATAGTGCATACGGACAGATGGAATGTGAACCTTAGTTGTCCGTCCGGAGAAGAAATAAAGTCCGAAATAACCGTACTGAAACGTGATAACGCACTAGGACCGGACGGTCTGTATCTAGCCCTGTTCATAGAAGGCGGAGAATCCCTGGTGACCCATCTTACTAAGCTCATTGGTCTGAAATGGAGTGAAGGGAAAGTCCTTGCAAAATGGAGCATGTTGACAGTTATTCCTGTGTTCGAAAAGGGTACGCGGACACTGTGTGAAAATCACCGTGGCGTCAGCCTGGTAGCTGTGGCATCGAAGGTGTTCTCTAGTCTTATCCTTCGAAGGTTGAGTGGACACAGGGGTAGACAGATCCGTGAAAACCAAGCTGGGTTCCGTCCTGAAAGAGGATGTATCAATCACGTTCCCCCCATGCCAGATTCTGGAACAGCGACACTGCTTCCGGCGACCAACAATGGTTGCCTTCCTTGACTCCCTTTGACTCTGTGGACCCTCAGGTACTACGGCCATGTCTGTGGAGCAAAGGCGTGGTAATGCAAAGAATAATAAATAATCTAAGTAATTCTGCCTCACTGTTAGGCATGCGCTGCTGCAAGATTGGATGTGCTCGAACCCCAATCCCATGCTTGCGGATGAGCCGACTGAGATAGTAGACAAATATGTACTTGGGCAGCTGTATCAGTCCCGGTATTGTCCCCAAAGATGACATTTCCATCCGGATTGGGAAGGCTAGAGCAGCTTTCGTGAGCCTGCATCACCTGTGGCGTAGGCGTGACATCAACTTATTTGTCAGGGGTGGAGTTCACGATGCTGCGGTGCGCTCCATATTATTATACGGACAATGCCCGCGGGGGACGTCAATAGACTTTCTGTGTTTGACCATTGATGTCTACTGAGCATTGCCCGAGTCTGGTGAGCGCACCGGATCAGTAATGCTCTAGTAAGTCGAATGGTTTTCGGAAGAAATAAGTCAATCACGATAAATGAATTGATCACACTCCATAGGTTGCACTCGCTTGGCCACGTGCCCCGTATGCCAGTCGACCAACTTTCTCGAAAGGCTCTTTTCGCCCAACCTCGTGAAGGGTGAAAACGAGCCATGAGAGGTCAAGCAATCACTTGGCATCGAAGTGTGAAAGCCCATACCAGCAAACTGAACTGTGCTGCTCATTGTCGTCTCCCTGGATGCGGACACATCAATGGTTAGAGACAGTGATAGATATAGCCCTGTCGCGCCCTCAATGGCGCTCATGCGTGAACGCTATTGGTTTCAGTGCATAGCTCCCCTATGTATCTCCCCAGTGAAAGGTCCACTGACAGCCCTGTATCTATGCATCAATCATATCAGCTACCGCCTCCAATGCGCAGTTATCTACCCACTTAATCATCGGTGGACGAAACTGTGGCAGCTCCAACCACTGTACTGCAAACACGCGGTTTTTACATCTGTTGATGATTATGATGATGACAATACTGACCGTTCCGTTGTAGACGCCGCCTTTCACTAACAGACTAATGTCACGGTGAGGTACCAGAGGTGCCAAGCTTATAGAAAATCGGAATGGGTGTTAGCGATTCTCACTCCTCACTCCTCACTCACTCCGACTGATGCAGTGTCGTCCGCGTACTTCAAGTCTTTGAAGCCTTTCCCGGGAAGACGGGCAAGGTGGTCCTTATTCGAGGAGCAATATAATAATGCACTGTATCTGGAAAAACCCTAATATGGTTCTTTTTGGTCAGCTTCCATCACGAAAAATCCCAGAGATAAGTGCCGTATCTCTTCCCTCATTCTACAATGGGCACTCGACAATCGGTTTCACAGGCTTGGTCGCATTCTCAAATATTTTTCTCATTGATAGGTCCCGTTGATGAACTGATGAGAAGGTTGGTGCTGCGTCTGTAGCTCTATATAATGTCTTAGCTATGTTGGTGTATGTCATTCGCCAGAATGGAGAGATGAACACTCAACCAACGGCTAATTTGATGTCCTCACTGATTTCGTAACTAATTGGGTTGATTTGCGTGCCTTGTTACGTTCACTAAAATTTGCAATATCTTCCATCATTCCCGATTTCCATGTTAGCTACCAGAACCACGGGACGCAGTAGGTTGAAACCTGGCCTTGCTGTACACAGTCTGTTTGTTAACTAACTCTTTCCTCTCATCCCCGTGCTTGACTAGCGTTTTCAACCTTTGATTCAAGTTCAAATCGGCTCACCGAGCATTGGGAACGTCTGGAATTGGAGCGCGAATGGGGCGCAGTACGCCTTTGTGAGGATCTCGATCTATCCGACTTGGTTCCACTGCCGGACTTCCCCGAGGTACATCTGGGTAGATATCAGCTTGCTCGTTTTTCTGTTCCTCACTTTTCGCCTGTTCACCCTGTTTCTCGTCTTTTCGTCGATAGTTCACATCATCCATTGCACCGGAAGACATCGGTTCCGCTATTCAACTGTTTGAATTTCTCAATGCGTTTGGCGTACATTTGGATCTGTTTCTTCCCAATGAGACTCCTGCGGACTGCCGTTGGATTAGCACGTCTTCTGGTACTGAACAAGATTCCACTACCTCCAATCATCTCCAATGGTCTACTCTGGTCAGGAGTTTAACTGAATCAGATCCGACCGGTCCGTTGGCTGATCTGTTCATCAGTCTTCTGTGCGCCATTCGAAAACTTGATGTGGGTCTCTTGTGATTGTTCTGACTGAGGGAATTCACACTACTTTAATTGGTTTAAATGTCTTTACTCTTCCGCATTAATTAGTTTCCACTGATGAAAGAGCATTCAGGCGTTTCACTAATATGAAAACACCACACATCTCCACTCAGCTTTAATATGCACATCCGAACCGTGTTCAAAATGATGCGGTTCACATATCTACCCTTGTGTTTGCTTCTCTTTGTCCTCTCATGAGAAGGAATTCGCTGTCCATTTACTTTCAAATTAGAGTGGTGGACTCTCATTCCGGAGGCAATTCACTTTAAGTAACTGAACACCAACGTCGATTGGACGAGTGCGTCGCTAGTTGGCTTTGGGCCATACAAAACCATGCTTCGATTGACCAGAATGTGAGCCCTTCAGGGTCGAGCACTTTTATCCCAGCGCCTCTCGCCTCATCACTAAGATCCTAGCTCGACTTTTTGGAAAGTCTCGTGGCAACCCAGTAATTACAGTTTTAGCAATTTTTCTTAGTCTCAAGCTATCGTGCCTTCTGGTATACCATAGTGGCTGGAACAGCAAGCGAAGGGCTGAAGTGAGAGTTGCAATACCGTACGCATTACACATCACCCTCCAGGGAGGAGAGGTCACTGGTCACGTCCAGCCTGATGACAAAAGAATATTGTACACTACCCGTTCAATGTACATGCATGAATGGCGGCTATCCACTGAATGACATTTGTAAGGCGTCACTATCACCATGCTGCAACACAGTGAGTTCGGCGTCCTCTTTTCTTAGAAAGAAACAACTACAATCCTCAAATTAGCGTTAGTCGCCAGTATCGAGCGAATGGATGTAGCTGCATTCTTATCTCATTTTGCCGAGCTATATTCACCCAGGCAATCCAGCTTCGCGGCTTACCTGATAGTGGGCAATGATCAACCGGGATAAAGAAGATGACCATCAAGCAGTGGTGTACTTTCAGTTCCGTACGCACAATGTCGCCAAGACAGCATTGAGGATATATATGAATTGCTGTATATTTGCCGAGTCCACCATTTTAGTTTGCAGACAACGGCAATTGAGATGGATCAACCCAGGTAGAACTTCACCATTCTAACAACCATCAGCGTCGCTATTCCGTCGTTGCACGTTTCGATGAATTCGATTCGTAAGTGCCGATTAAAACAGTTGGTCAAATTCGGAGGTGATGGAGTAGTGAATTCCAAAAAATCTGGTTAAATTGTTGAGTGGTTTGGACCTATTCGAAGAAGATTGAATCCCCCCTTTAGAATGAATTACTCGCACGTGAGGACGTTCGATATCGTTCCCGTCCATTTCCCTTTCAAAGGCGTGGTTTCCTCAGCCTTCACTTAACCGGGTGTGAGAATTTTGAGCTATGTATAGCTTGCTGTGCCCCAAAAAACCAGTGTTTACCGTATCAAAAATAACGAAATGATGTGGCTAGGTCCCTTATTACTGATCTGCTCAATGAGAAAATTGACATCTTCTTGAAGTGCTAGCACCACTTGGCCACAAGCACACGGTATTAACCCACCGTAATTCTGTGCCAGTTGCTCTCATTTCTCTTGCTTAATTTTTTATGATAATTTTCCTTCCATCCTTTCACAGCTAGTTCCAACTCTCCTCATTTCTTTAGGTTGATGCAAGCGCAAAGCAGATGGGACCGACAGTTCTTGCTGCTACGTACGCTGCTGCAGCGGCCGTCGCTGCCGCTGAAGCGGGCGTGAATTTCGGCTCTTTTACAATAGGTCACGCGTCTGACTACGAGGAGGTCTACGAAGAGCTTATATCAGGTGAGGATGGCAAGGAAGTTCTACGTGTACTGGGCGAAGCCGGACCAGCCACGCGCCTGAACGAATTGGTCGGTATTCCCAGTTTGGCAGGTAATCAAGCGGCTGGTAAGGCTGGCATGGTGATTCGGAACCTTGAGGATTTCGCAATGGATAATAGTGCTGCGTCAAAGGAGGACCAACAAACCCAGATCACACTGAGTCGTAACAGCACGGCCCGTGCTGCTACAATGGCGATATTGGCTGGTGCAACTTCATTGTGTCCTCTGGACCGAGCAGGCCTTTCGAAAGCTTTGTGGCTGCACATTAAAAGTTCACCTGCCCGAATTTCTAGTTGGCGAGGTCAGACTCGTGGTATTATGCGGCCATTGGACGATCCGGCCTTCATCGTTGCGCGGGATTCACCTGAATTGTTGGACAAGTTAAATACTGGTACGTGTTTTACTGTGATTGCATTCTTCTAGGTTCTCAGTGATCACAATGCCGTGCTTTTCCACATCGGGGGTGCATGTAAGTGGACTGTTCGCAGTGACTGCAATATCTGAATCATTGTCCTTCCATGTTGATGCCACCAACTAGGAATGTTGCAGCCCATATACAAGTGTTTTGCACATTTTTATCGAGATTGAATGCAATAATCCTACCTGGATCTTTTTACGAGGCGATTGCAGTCTCGTGCTTTGTTCACTTGATCCGGTTGGAAGACAAAGATACCTCGTCGAGCAACTAGTGTTCAACCTTTCGATTGGTCAACCAGTGCGAACAAAGCATTTGTTAACTGGGTTCAGCCAAACGAGCGTGAAACCAATAATGTTTTTGGACGGTCATAAATTGGCGTGCTTGACTTCCAAGTCCTTAAATTAATAGGTTTTTCAGTATTTTTGATAGTTACAGGATATGTAAAGTTCATATCTACATGGTTCTTGTTTGAACAGTCCTTCTGTCCTGATACGGTGGTTATGTTTGCTGCCCACCCAAGTCGTGTCCAGCATGTGTTAGAGAAATGGCAGAAAACGCTCGCCTCGCATGTCAAATATCTGGACTTTACAGCCCCACCAGTCCGGGGTCATGTGCCGCTGTTCAGCGCCAATAAGAGAGAAAGTCAGGTTCAGTGCTGTCTTCTTCTGGTGTAGACTAAACAGAATATACGCACATGAGCAAGGGTGAGACTCCTCAGACGGGAGTGAATACTACAAGTTCTGCGTTTGGTTACTAACGAACTGCAGGCTACATTGTTTTGCTTTCCTAGAGATAGAACTAAACCATTTTCACTTCCAACTTCCCGCTGACGGTGAAAATTTTGGGCTCATGTTGTAACTTTGTATTCTTTTTCACCCACCCAGTATCTGTCTACGAATTAACCGTCCGCGAAAAGCTTCAGCTGCTGTCGTGTCTTATGGATCAGCTTCTACTCTATTCGTACACGCGTGATCGTTTCGAACATAGCTTTAATCGCCTCCGTGTACTTCGTAGCCAGTTACGTTCAGTGGACACAGTGGACGAGACCGAACCTGAGCAGACTGCTGGAACTTCGAAATCGGGGCAGACATCTTCCAAAGCAAAGCCTGAAAACACAGACGATGACAATCGGTCTTCATCTGCGCGTGAACGAGCCAAAAACGTTCACTGTTATCGTTCATCTAGCCGCGGTGGAGATCCTGAGATTCCTAGGAGCAAGTCATCTCAAACGTCTGCTGAGAATGTTTTGAGGTATGTGAAAGAGGGGCTTGGTTATCTTTTACGATGCGCATGTGATATATTATGTTATCATTCCGGACATCATTGTCAGGAAACTAGTAGTCAGTATCGGAATACCCACTATCGACGGATATAGAAAACCTTAACTGAAAGTGACACTGAAAGGGTAGCTGAAACCGTGAATTTGTGCAAAGTAGTCGTTGGGCTACGTGAAGATTAATTTAAAAATTGTGCTGAAGCATCCATGACATAGTATTTCGTTCCGTAAAGCAATTTTCTTTTTGACACGTCACCTGGTGATTACTAATGTGCATAGTAGATGTGATTGTTGGTCGAAACGGATGAGTTATCCAGACTATTGAGCCCAGGACTTGCAATCGGGTGTTTCTTGATGGATTTGGAAAGTTTAATCGCAATTTTGTCCTGTAACCGACGTCAGTGTGTGACGCATAGCCGAGGAGCATTGTGCAGCTGTTTCATCCTCCATCATCATCACCCGTGTTGGGAATCATTACCAGTGCACATCACGCGAATCTCCAGAGGGACTCGAACTTGCAATTTTTCGGTCATCGGTGGAAAGCTAAACTATTCGGCTACGAGCGGCTGATCAGCAGTGTGACTCGCATTTAGTTCTCTTCTTCCTTCACTCACATAATCCACGTCAAGTGGTCACGTGTTGGTTGGCTCTTCGAGTGGTGACTTCACGCATTGAAGGTCCACTAGTAGTTTAAATTCTTCCGTCTGGACCACTTATACTCTAGCCCTAGGTGGTAGCGAGATTTGTGGACCTTGCTTTCCCATCATCCTGTACACTTTCTCTCCTGTTCCGGCGCAATTATTCTGGTTAGTCAGCGCCGAATAGGGGAAACACTGGGCTCATGTATCGTTTTTATCGAAGCCCGTCATTAACACATCTTTGGCCGTGTCGCGATCTGAACCCTGGAGATGACATTATCATCACTTTCATTCGAACGTTCTCTTTCTTGTCTTTTTTTTATAGTATGAGAGGATTCGGAAATTTCATTCGAGATTTTGTCTTGTAGGTGAATGAAATTTTATACAGATTATGGTCGAACACTTCAGTTTTTAAACGCTGGTCTGAAGGTCGGGGGTTCGAGTCCCCCCTGGGAATTCGTCAGATGCGCACTGTTGACGATTCCCAATAAGGATAAAACCGCTGTGCACTGCTTTTCGGCATAATTTTCGCTCACAAGATGAAATATCGGGTTTTTGAGAGCTGCTGTGGTCACAGAATGGTCCTAGGCGGCCTTGTGTCTTTATTGGACCTCCTGAAGCGGGCGTAGACTAATTCTACCTATCTTCTGCATCAGCTGTTCAGCTGGATAATTTCGCCTAAGTATGAAACCCATTGATTTCTTCAGACAACCGTCTCAACACTGATGGATGGTCGTTCATCTTACTTTCAGCTGCAGTTCTGGTTTCATTTCCTCTATGTATTTACTCCGTCACGAAGAGACTGGACCTTACCGTGGTGTGGCGGTTTGCGCACCTCAGCGACCCATTGAGCTATACTGGGGGGTGTCCCGCGACACTCGCAGAGTCTCTCATACCAGGTTGGTCAATGGGTAGAGGTCTGACGAACACAGTCTCCTGGNATGATGATGATGATGATGATGATGATGATGATGATGATGATGATGATGATGATGATGATGATGATGATGATGATGATGATGATGATGATGATGATGATGATGATGATGATGATGATGATGATGATGATGATGATGATGATGATGATGATGATGATGATGATGATGATGATGATGATGATGATGATGATGATGATGATGATGATGATGATGATGATGATGATGATGATGATGATGATGATGATGATGATGATGATGATGATGATGATGATGATGATGATGATGATGATGATGATGATGATGATGATGATGATGATGATGATGATGATGATGATGATGATGATGATGATGATGATGATGATGATGATGATGATGATGATGATGATGATGATGATGATGATGATGATGATGATGATGATGATGATGATGATGATGATGATGATGATGATGATGATGATGATGATGATGATGATGATGATGATGATGATGATGATGATGATGATGATGATGATGATGATGATGATGATGATGATGATGATGATGATGATGATGATGATGATGATGATGATGATGATGATGATGATGATGATGATGATGATGATGATGATGATGATGATGATGATGATGATGATGATGATGATGATGATGATGATGATGATGATGATGATGATGATGATGATGATGATGATGATGATGATGATGATGATGATGATGATGATGATGATGATGATGATGATGATGATGATGATGATGATGATGATGATGATGATGATGATGATGATGATGATGATGATGATGATGATGATGATGATGATGATGATGATGATGATGATGATGATGATGATGATGATGATGATGATGATGATGATGATGATGATGATGATGATGATGATGATGATGATGATGATGATGATGATGATGATGATGATGATGATGATGATGATGATGATGATGATGATGATGATGATGATGATGATGATGATGATGATGATGATGATGATGATGATGATGATGATGATGATGATGATGATGATGATGATGATGATGATGATGATGATGATGATGATGATGATGATGATGATGATGATGATGATGATGATGATGATGATGATGATGATGATGATGATGATGATGATGATGATGATGATGATGATGATGATGATGATGATGATGATGATGATGATGATGATGATGATGATGATGATGATGATGATGATGATGATGATGATGATGATGATGATGATGATGATGATGATGATGATGATGATGATGATGATGATGATGATGATGATGATGATGATGATGATGATGATGATGATGATGATGATGATGATGATGATGATGATGATGATGATGATGATGATGATGATGATGATGATGATGATGATGATGATGATGATGATGATGATGATGATGATGATGATGATGATGATGATGATGATGATGATGATGATGATGATGATGATGATGATGATGATGATGATGATGATGATGATGATGATGATGATGATGATGATGATGATGATGATGATGATGATGATGATGATGATGATGATGATGATGATGATGATGATGATGATGATGATGATGATGATGATGATGATGATGATGATGATGATGATGATGATGATGATGATGATGATGATGATGATGATGATGATGATGATGATGATGATGATGATGATGATGATGATGATGATGATGATGATGATGATGATGATGATGATGATGATGATGATGATGATGATGATGATGATGATGATGATGATGATGATGATGATGATGATGATGATGATGATGATGATGATGATGATGATGATGATGATGATGATGATGATGATGATGATGATGATGATGATGATGATGATGATGATGATGATGATGATGATGATGATGATGATGATGATGATGATGATGATGATGATGATGATGATGATGATGATGATGATGATGATGATGATGATGATGATGATGATGATGATGATGATGATGATGATGATGATGATGATGATGATGATGATGATGATGATGATGATGATGATGATGATGATGATGATGATGATGATGATGATGATGATGATGATGATGATGATGATGATGATGATGATGATGATGATGATGATGATGATGATGATGATGATGATGATGATGATGATGATGATGATGATGATGATGATGATGATGATGATGATGATGATGATGATGATGATGATGATGATGATGATGATGATGATGATGATGATGATGATGATGATGATGATGATGATGATGATGATGATGATGATGATGATGATGATGATGATGATGATGATGATGATGATGATGATGATGATGATGATGATGATGATGATGATGATGATGATGATGATGATGATGATGATGATGATGATGATGATGATGATGATGATGATGATGATGATGATGATGATGATGATGATGATGATGATGATGATGATGATGATGATGATGATGATGATGATGATGATGATGATGATGATGATGATGATGATGATGATGATGATGATGATGATGATGATGATGATGATGATGATGATGATGATGATGATGATGATGATGATGATGATGATGATGATGATGATGATGATGATGATGATGATGATGATGATGATGATGATGATGATGATGATGATGATGATGATGATGATGATGATGATGATGATGATGATGATGATGATGATGATGATGATGATGATGATGATGATGATGATGATGATGATGATGATGATGATGATGATGATGATGATGATGATGATGATGATGATGATGATGATGATGATGATGATGATGATGATGATGATGATGATGATGATGATGATGATGATGATGATGATGATGATGATGATGATGATGATGATGATGATGATGATGATGATGATGATGATGATGATGATGATGATGATGATGATGATGATGATGATGATGATGATGATGATGATGATGATGATGATGATGATGATGATGATGATGATGATGATGATGATGATGATGATGATGATGATGATGATGATGATGATGATGATGATGATGATGATGATGATGATGATGATGATGATGATGATGATGATGATGATGATGATGATGATGATGATGATGATGATGATGATGATGATGATGATGATGATGATGATGATGATGATGATGATGATGATGATGATGATGATGATGATGATGATGATGATGATGATGATGATGATGATGATGATGATGATGATGATGATGATGATGATGATGATGATGATGATGATGATGATGATGATGATGATGATGATGATGATGATGATGATGATGATGATGATGATGATGATGATGATGATGATGATGATGATGATGATGATGATGATGATGATGATGATGATGATGATGATGATGATGATGATGATGATGATGATGATGATGATGATGATGATGATGATGATGATGATGATGATGATGATGATGATGATGATGATGATGATGATGATGATGATGATGATGATGATGATGATGATGATGATGATGATGATGATGATGATGATGATGATGATGATGATGATGATGATGATGATGATGATGATGATGATGATGATGATGATGATGATGATGATGATGATGATGATGATGATGATGATGATGATGATGATGATGATGATGATGATGATGATGATGATGATGATGATGATGATGATGATGATGATGATGATGATGATGATGATGATGATGATGATGATGATGATGATGATGATGATGTATTTACTGCCCATTTCTTTCACTTTTGTGGTATTGCTCCAGCTTTTCACTTACTCCAGGTTTTTTATTATTCTTTTTAGTGACATGCCCTGCACCACTGGGCAAACTTCCGTGAAATCCAACCTTTTGTTACTGGATAGCCCGGATGCAGATCTCTTGCAATCTGTTAAAACTTTGCGAGCTCTGATGGAGGCATCACGAGGTTGCTGCTTACTTCCATTAGGACAAGATCGCTTTTATCGGTGAGCTGTTGTTATTATCATTTATTATTACCATTATTACTATTCACGAAATTCTCAACGTGTCAGTCAATTGACGATGAACCAGATGAAACTGGGTTACAATCCGGGGATTACCAATCAGATGTTTAGGTGTAGTGAACAGGTTTTCCCTTGAATCGAAGGGATTCTATCACTTCGGTTGGTGATACAACGTTCGCAACAAAATTCCAAGGTCACTTAATATGCCAGCGACCAACGCCTTCCTGTACAATAACTGAATTTCTATGGCCATCTTATGTTTCCGCACAACTTTCGGGATTGTGTTCACCGAAATTGGGAACATGAATTATTGTAGCCAAGACGCCAACTACTTGCAGAATTTTAACTTGTGCAAGACCAAAGTTTCTTCCAAGTGTCCGAGCTAAGTACTAAGTAGTAGCTTCGCGCGAATTATAGCGTTCCTCGCGTCAGCGGAGGGCCTAACCTATCTTTGAATACACCAAATCGTACCGAGCTTGATACGCCGAACAGAATACCGTTAAATCTGAGCAAAATGACCGACTTTGGTGTTCATGTCATCCAGAGTCCCAACTACTCCCTCCTGTTTGATCCGTATAACCCATTCAGTGTTCAAAGTCCCTTGCCCTTCATAGGAAATACCACCAATTAAGGTCGCTTGTCGATGTGACTTATTTTCAGTTGTTGCCCGACGAACGCAACGCCCTAACAACGCATGAGAATGTAGCCAGTTCAGTGTTGTCTCAGACAGCTGTCGATTTTTACTAGCGGAGTCCCACAACATTTCTCTCAACTGTGGCATATTGCTTAGAAAGAACTGTCGTATCAATGCAATTGTCTGAAGGAAATCAAGCTTAGGGCTCGATGGTTAAGGAGAATACGTGACGTCACTTGTCGCAAAACAACAGACAGTGAGTGTACCTTGCCACACGCTGTACAGCAGATCTCATAAGAGTATCCAAGTCCTCGTATTCCATGAGAAGTAGACTAAGATGTAGACAAGGCAAGTCCCAGACAATGAGGTCATGTACGTTCTTGTCTTTGGGCTAAAAATTCAACATTTTATGGTTGGACTTGACAGGATTATGCTGATTTATACGACGGACGCTGAATCAGAGTTGATGAATTTGTTTCTCGGAATTACTCCCACCAGAACAGTCCTTGGGCAATGGTTACTTCTCGTATTTCAAGCAGTCTTCTTTGCCCAGGTTAAATACATCCTCCTTTTCCATTTTGCAGGCACTACTGGTACGTACCGTCCCTATCGTCAGTTCTTATTGAAGATGCTCCGTTGTCGTGTGAACAGGATGAACTTAAAATGGCCCGTCGCCAGTTTTCTTCCTTCTTTCCAGAAGTCGCGGAGCGCCTGGGGCTATGCTCATTTACCAGCGCAGCGCAAAAGCTCCGGGAATGCGTGAAGCGGTGGTCTACTGGTAAAATACCAGTTTCCGATCGTGAAAAGCTGACTACTCGACTGGCCTCCCGAATACCCAAGGATGTCGTCTTGGATATCAATCAGCTTCGATTGCTTGTCAGACCGGTAAATACGCTGTTCTTTTTTTCATTACCTAACCATTAATGCAGTCAGATTGAGGCTTTTTGTTCCAACTTAATCTTGTCTTTTTGTTTAACTGTTTGATTCGTAGCATGTCCTTACTCCGTGAGACGCACACAGTGTAGAATTGGCAAATATCCTTCGTTCGGAGTAGTTGCGGACTTTTTTCACATCACTCACTTGAAACAGTCTTTCTCGTTTCCCGGGGCGATTATTTTGCTCAGCCCATAACAAAGCAGGGAAGCATGAGCCTAAAGCGTAGTTCTTGTTAAAGCTCGTCCACAACACATCTTCCGTACCGGGATTTGAACTCCGGACGTACGACATGGTGGGTGAACGTGTTGCCACTGCTCCGCACCGGACGCACTCGAATTATCACATATGAACGGGCGAACCTGTTCACGATCGGGGAGTGTGATTGGTTCGCACGACCTCATCGATGAACAATGGATACTGTTGATAAGGGCATCGATTCTCTCCAGGTTTACAATCATGCGTGGCGTCGTCGTGCTCAGTCTAGCGGGCGATGGGGATATTCATTGATCAGGCGAAAATGTTCGATCGAAACTGTTTAACATCTTTTCTGCCGTGCGAGTCGGTTCAACCCTGCATGTTCAAATTGTCTTAACCGTGATCCTCACAAGGACCACGATATTCCCGGCTGTATCTTTGTGTAAAAACCGAGCCAAGTTAAGGCTATAGGAACGCTCAGATCACATCGCGGTTCTTCAGTGTTCTGTTGTTGATTATCTCTCAAAGCCACAATGGTTTGCTTTGGGATACTACCACTGATTATCTACGCAAAATAACTTATTCTTGAAGACAACCTGGAAGTCCACCCTGTTTTTTACACGGTTGGTGCGTAGTAACCACCAGAGGTGTTTCTATCCGGCAAAAAGGAAGGGAACGTAGTTATGGCTTGGCAATTCGTCCACCGATTATTTAAGTCTCGCCAACGCTTTCCTGGTTCTCTAGTTTGTGGATTGAGACGGGTTCGTGTGAGAAGTAGTAGAACTTAGGAGCGGGATCACAATGATAGTGATGCTTGATAGCCAACTAGTTTCGCCGTCTGACAACTTGGCCTGTCTTTATCGTCGCAGTGTTCAGCGATAGCTTCCCTCATTTCAAGACTTAGTAGCGAGGTTACGCTGCAGCACTTTTGAGTGGACGTGCTTTTGGCTGTTACGCTCGTCTTTGGTATTTATCATATTACGATACTCAAATAATATTGAAGAACCAACCTTCCATAAGTATTGCGGTTGTTTTGACTCCTCGTGGTTCCCCAACGAACCTCCTCCGAGACCTGTCTTTCCACGACTTAGTCATTTACTAGGGTTCTGTCACCTTCGCCCGACCATGAGTATCTGGTTGGTTTGGGCACTGATGAACGTATTTCGCGATCGTCCGGATGTTGGAGCTTCGGTTAGCTCAGCAGTTACGGCGTGAATTTACTCACCTGGACTTCCATGGTTCGATTCCATCCCAGGCCTCTCGGCTAATCTTGCTTAAGCTTGAGCAACTTGGCACTATCTCATCCCTTGTGCCTCATTTGGGTTGTCCTTTCATTTTTCCTTTCATTGTCCTTATTGTCCACTGAACTTTCATCAGTCGACTCGCTAAATGGTGGGCAAAGTGACCGATTTAGTCAGCTGCACTGGGATCGCCCTTGTGGACTAGCTTTGATTGCCTTTTTTGCACATTGTTTTATCTCCTAGTAGTTAATGAAGTCGCTTCTATTCATTTGTGATTCTGTTCCTCCTAGTCTATCGTTTGTCTGTACTTGCATCTGTCGGTTTTTCCATCCGCTGTAGGGACGGCTTCTAGAGTCTGATAACGCCAGACAGAATTCTGGACCAGCAGTTGTTCAGCTGTCCAATTTGTTGCGTACGCGCCCGAATAACGCCGGCTGCAATCAGGTTCGTTGGTCAATTGTGACTTTATTGCCGGGACCTCCACCGGAGTCTGTGGATTCGGGGAAATCTGTGTCACTGGGCAACTCGGCACCACATATTCAGTCTTCATCTTGTCCGGGTGAAACGAAGTCGGATAACGGTTTGCATCCATCCGAGCTGGCAGACGTAAGAATAAAACCTGAGGAATGCAGTACTCAGGCCATCCAACTCAGGGATCACCAACTCTGTGCTGAAAATGATACCATGGAACCTCGTACCAACTATGTTGCTTCATCTCCTCAGTCTCCCGGGACCCTTGATTTGTGGAATCAAGCCGTGTGGACACTGGACTGTCTAGAGGCCTCGCTAAATCCCCGGGGACTGCGCGAATCACATTTACGGAAGACAATAGGTGAACTGCGTCCGTTACTCATCAGGTTAATAGCTCAAAATACGTTTACTGGGCCAATGGAAAAGGGTTTATGCAAGGTTAGTGTTCTCGTATATGTTTTCTAATTTATTGTACTGCACTTGCTTCTTGTTGACCTTTACTATCCGTAGATGTGTGTTTCGTAGGATGTATGTTTTTTGGTACACTCCAAATCCTCTCAGTTAGGGTCGCTAGTTTGAGGGGATGGTAGCCTCAAAACGTCCGAACAGTCGAATAATGTCTGTAAAAATACATAGCAAATTCTCATTGGGGAGCCTCACAGCATGTTCGTTCCGGGAGATCGGGTTTTCTACATTTTCCGAAATATCATCGACCTTACGTGTTATACTGCACGCAAAAGAAAACCTCGTTATATCGAATATCAGCCCTTGAGTATCACTCTTCGAAACACCTTGTACATTGCACTTTGGGTTGGAGAACTTCGCAAACTAAGGATTCATTCACATCTCGATTAAATCATCCATTCACACCTATCAGCGCACAAATGGTGTTTTATCCAGTCACTAACTGTTTTCAATTATTTAAGAGCGCGCCACAGGAACTGGGCTAGGAACACTGTTTTCACCATCTGAAGAAATCCGTGAAAACCGCACAATGCTCACCTAGCCGATTGTCATATGTAAACCCCTTTGCATACGACAACAGCGTTTTCTTCAAATAAGACAGTGTCACATGCGATCAGCTGATTGTCTGAAATTCGAGCACTCACTTTTATGTGCATTACTGGAACCGAGGGAGGAAAGTACTTTCCGCCAGCCGATACGAAAGTTACACCAGTCCCATACACTTATCCGAGCGGTACTGCAGAAGCTAATCAGCACCACTAAGACGCAAATCGCTGGAGCAATGCATTGTATCCCCTCCCACTTAACTTAAAAACACATTGTCTTGCTTAGTGTGATGTTAAGCGATCTTTTCCCTGTGAATGTTCATGTTTTTGTCCATGCGGTGTTCACTTAATTTGTAACCAGAGGCGCAACCGCATCAGCGAGCTTGCCTAGATAATTCAGTTTACGTGTCGACCTGCCAGTTGCACGTGGATGAAATATCGTTGGGGGGTTAGAACATGTGTAGCGACTCGTTCTGTACGACTTATTCTATAACAATGGTAATGTACTTTCATTTCTCGCCAACGACCACTGCGGTTAAGCTTTTGAGCCAAGGGCTTTGATCGAGGACGCCAAACCCTGCCTAGGTCTGGGTGCTCTGGCAGTATTCCAGCCCACGTACAAAGATAACACCTATAAACAATACTCTCATGCCACATCGGCCGTCCCATGGTGGCACCAGCCGGGTCGCCTTACTTGCTGCATACAGCAGGGTGGGTAAGCGGTAATATGCTACTGCTGACGCTTCCCTTCTTACACTTTCACGTTTTCCCTGTTCTACTCTACCCACCCAAATGGGAATACTCTCCTCACAGGTCCCAGCACTAGGACTGACTGTTTTCCTCGTCATGCATCACACTCAGCTGCTGCTTCTGTAAGTAATAACTGTAAACACTTCAAAGTCTGTTTTCAACCCCCCGAAAGTCTTTCTCC
>SJOL01006342.1:386147-398626 GCA_004794785.1 Opisthorchis felineus | reverse complement strand
TTCAATCACGGAAAACATCCAGCACTATCGGCTGCGATGTTTCGGCTATGTTCTAGGCATACCGAAAAACCGTCTGCCGAGATGAGTGTTGTCCTCCATGCCTCCTTCTGGATGGCGCAAACCCCCAGGTGGACAACGTATGACTTGGCAGAAGGGTGTACAAGAGATTACGAAGATTTTGGATGTTGTTGGTGTTGTACACCTTCCAGGATCGGGTCTCCGTGATGCCACCTGCGCTTGGTTGGAGACGTTGCAAGAACTGGCGGCTGATCGATGTCACTGGCGTTCCAGATTGTCTGATTTATCTCTTGGAGGTGTAGGCACCTCAGAATGCTTGACATAGGCCATCGTAGGTCCCCTCCCTCATCCACTCTTTTTCTCTTTTCACACCAAGGCTTTAAATATAATTAGTTGAACTTTATGTTTGTACGGCAGTGAAGCATCAGTGTCAACACTAATGTTGCTCTCTTTGAAGATGATTGTGCATACCACTCATCCTCACTGTGGACTTTGGAACAGTACAGGATCCCCTATAAGGAAGCGTTTCTGTCGAGGAGACAATTTCTACAGCATGGAATTCGTTTGCTACCCGTCCAAAGAATCGTTACCCCAAGGCTGCGGTGGAGAATCTTTGTTGTCTGATTTACTCTTTGACAGGGAACACTACAGCAAAACTACTTTTTGTGACTGGCCCATATTTACTAGTCTTCTGTCACGGTAAACAGTTTTTGTCATAATCATCGTTTGATTTGGTAGTCTAGTTTACGTGCGCAACACTACCCCATGGATCGCGTCACAACTGAACATAGGATTGAGGATAATGCGGCTAGAACGCAGCATAAGAACGATTACGCGGTATTAGTCGAGTTGGCATTTGTTCGTCACCGTGGGATACGTCTTTGTGACATATCAAAACGTGATTTACGTTCAACCAGATGTTTCTAATCACCGGCTGACAGAAGTTCATGACTGTTATGTGGGTTCACCACGTTGCCAGTGATACAAAGGATCATTACGCATACTTACAAAAGCTCTTTAACACACCGACACGTGACTAAAATCCCATTATGACACACTTCCTCCATAAATGTGTCTCCACAGGAGAGTAGCGGGAGTACAAGCGTATGAAGAAAAATCTGTGAGTTAGGGCTACATATTACGCTGAACTTTGAGGCCATAAAAGTGCGCACTATCTGAGCCCATAATTCCCGCAGTTAACTTCATTACCATCTGGTTAGGAGACCGCCACCTGTTACCATACTATGGTTCGGTTTTAAAACGAGTGGTATGTAGACTGAAGATTGTTTGTGACTGCTGGGAGTTGCATGTGTTCTACTTAGACAATGCACGTTGACCGCTTTTGGTGGTGATGACAATGATGGTGATATAATGTCTTTGGTTATGTATCGGATGTCTTGGGTATTTATGGACTATAGCTCTAATCAATTGAACTTGGTTTATCTGGCAAAGCTCTCGTCCCCTCTGAGGGAAGCGCTCTTATATTTAACAACGCCAAATAATAGCTAGGGTGCGCTGACTCCCCAGCGATATTTTTCACCACGTTCAGGTCAGCCTTTCACTTCGAATTTCTCAACGGATTTCGACTGTCTTCTTACTTCCCTGTAGACCACGACACAACCTTCTACACAGTATTCACCGGAGGCTGTCCAGCTCTCGTGGTTAGAAATTTCGTTACGTCGCCTGGCTGCCCGACTTCGTCTCCGTACAGTGATTAACTCTTGCTTAGCAATGGGGTGTTTACGTGAGACAGAACAATTGAACGAGACACACGCAGACAGCCATCTCAGGTGGGTGCCTCTGATGTAAATAATTTACCGGATCTAACTCTATGCCGTACCTTTTGCAGACAATCTTTGCTATGCGTGTACGGTAAACCCTTCTGCAGTGGCTACTTTTGGTCGGCTCGTCAAATCGTTATTATAATTCTCATAGGAAAATTTCTTACATTCCCCGTCCCACCCACCGCGTCAGAAAGTCTCCTTCACACTGCTCTCCTTTTACATCCAAAGAATAAACCTAACTTTCTTGTTAAGAAATGTTGCATTTCACGGAGGATCTAACGTTCGACATCCCCTTCAACTTACATTCTCTAAGGTGACTATTTTCGAACCGACCATCAGTAATTGCTGTAGGAAAGTGAGTTACCGTATTTAGTTTATTAATAGACGTGTTGCATAGTGAGGTAATTGGTTGGGACTGAGTAGTCTTTGCTCTTGGTCACTTTTATCCAGGAAAAATGACTTTACCGTGGAAGCATCATCCTCTGCTTCGGTTAAGCATGAAGAGCTCCGCCACAAGAACTTCCAACCGATCACAAACAGCTTGGAAACTTCCGCCCGCTTGAAGAAATTGGCCCAACTTCTGTTGGCTCTCGGTCATGCAGTCGGCCCTAAGGCCGTTTCTGGGCCCATAAGTAAGCTTTTTCTGAGTGTGTAGAGTTTTTTGAAAACAATTTTATCCTTTCAACGGTTTTAGCATTATCTCTAATGCACTTGTTGTATCGCGGTAAAGTCTACGTCAGGCCGCTTTCGTGCATGTCACTTTCCTGGCTTCTGTGTAGTTCACCATATCGGCCAGACGACGAGACCGTTCAGGTGAGTGCCTGAACATAATCCATCTTGGATCCCCAAACGGATAATGCCGCCCCCAACTAATCTATAAAGTCATTCTGAACCTGTCTAAGTTGACAGGACCTCGCATTCCGCGTATAGCGGAAGCTCTCACCATTTCGCATCTGTAGGCCAGAACTTTGTGTTCAGAAAAGCTTTGTCCAAACGCGGCATTTACGGTGATCTAGCCAAGGTGGTACAATCACCACGTGCCAACAGATAGATCCGGTGCAATCAAGCGATCTCAGCTATACGTGCTCAACATGTAACTAACACGTAACCCAGTGATCGATCCCTGCTTTAGTCACTTGCGAAGCCATTCTGAACTATTGTTGTCACTGATTGGCAAGCTCTGTTTGTGCATTTTAAGATTTGATGCTCTGAATGTCACCATACTGTATGTCACTCAGCTCCAGTGCTATTTGAGTACAGCAGAATTACAGTGGAACTGGTGTATTTTTTCACCACATGCCGAAGAAAATCTGTCCTGCACTGCCTTAACTTCATCAGACGTTTGTGAACAGCTCATCTCGATCCACGATACGAATAAAACAGCTCGTTTCATTCTGTTATTCACCTGAACAACTGCATGAACCTGGGCGGAATGGCTCAGGCTCAGATTGAGGTTTTGGAATCAGCAACAGCAAGGCAGACTTGCTTTCATCACTATTAAAACCAAGCTTAAAGGGAACAGCACAACTATCTGCAGCAGGAGAATAAGGAAAGTTGTATCGCATGATGAAGACCGACCCCCTGATTTGCTTTCTGCAACAATTTCTGAAGCTGTGGGGACGTTGCTTGTACAGCCATATATAAGGCACCTTTCCAACGTGTTGTAGTGAAACTAACACACTGATTAGACTACACCTACCTGATGAGCCCCATAAAGGAATGATATAATTACCATATAATCCAGTAGAAACCAATCTAGTTTTGCTGTCCTGATCAATACAGCTGTTCTTTCGAACACAGAAATTGCTGGATTGTGGCCTTTAGCCTGGAGTACAACACTCTCTCTGACGTAATTTGTTCTGCACAGGTCAGGAAAATAGAACCCTGCGTACCGGTCGCTATTCTTTGCCGTTCGGAGAAATCGCGGCCTCCGGTGATTCGATTATAGCATCGCAGTCCTGCTCTGGCCAGTTACCGCCACGTACAACCGGATGGCAACGCTGGTGCACTCACGTGGAACAGGCCAACTCCTCCAGCGAACTTCATCTGTTAGCTCGCGCACTGGAACGTGGTGTTCGACGCGCAGCCATTGGTGGACGGCGAATTCCGTTCGCCTCTTCCACAAAAAAACGTTCGTTACCGAAGATCCGTTGTACGGCATGTCGGTATGTTTGGCAAACCGTAGTTAAGCATGTTTGACGGATAGCATCGCCAGAAAATGCGTTTTATGTGGCTCAATATGCCGATTTGTCATGTGCTTGCTTCCAGATATAAGATTACTGTCAGTGTTTGAGTTGCTCTCGTTTAAATGCGTGTACCACTCGTTCTCTTCCCATTGACTCTAACCGGGGGAAAACACTGGGCTAGAAGCCTCTGAAGAAGCTGCAATGCCAGGTCAAGATGATGTAACCATTGAATAGCCCGGGCTCATTGCCTCGACAGTTTCTTTCTCGTCTTGTTTCTGGCCTTGATTGAAACTCAAGTAAACACTGCTGTCCACTTCAGCGTCTCGATACACACCGGTCATTTTCTGGCTTTTCGATTACCCTTATCCATGCTGTTATCCCAGGTTTTGCATGACATATACACACCGAAAGGTTGCCTCAGCTAAGAAATATATTTTGCACCGTTCAACTTTTCATGTTAGTTCTCTCCTGTAAACGCACTGTATTTTCATTCGGATAATCGGCCACAGAAACATGGTCTGATGTTGTGTACCACTCATCCACAATCGTCCAAGACGAATTTGCTTGTTTTTATGTGGGATTGCCGATGATCGGCGCTCCTAAATTTTTTTCATAGTAATAGTTGAACCCACTAATATTCCACTCCCCCCAGGGCAATTAACCTTTCGAATTCCGTTTACCCTCATACACCCAGTCTCCTACTTTCTGATAGTAAAAGTTCGAGGACTATTGTCTCCACTTTACAATTATTGGTATAATGGAAATTGTAAACTGAGATGTGTTTTATTGATAAACAAACAAACGATACCCCATAGAGCATCTACCCTTGGGTGGTCAGTTTCGATGGCCGCTGGAAGTTGCTGTGGCGGCCTCATAGTGTACTTTTTATCAACTTTTCGGTAATTTGAACGCAAGTTTGTCAGCCACTGCAAATTTGGTCTTGTACGGCAGCGACAAGTAAGACGAACAACGGAGTGGACGGGTTATGGAAGCAGCTGGCCCTAGCAATTCCTTTCTATGTCCATATTGTCCTCTGCGTGTTCGACTTTGGCTTCTGCTGTGGGCTTAGAAGCTGTAGACAGCTCAGCAGCTGAGGTGTGAACTGCTGACAAAGGGATCCTGGCTGGCTTTTTTGTAGCTCCTGCACACCCTGGCAGTTTCTCAACCCTGTTTCCTGTTTCAGGCTATATGACAGTTATGCATCGAGAGGGTGGACAAACTACGACTGCATTTTCAAACACCTCCACAATTGTAGGAATTGTTTCTGAAATGCAATTAGAAACTACAAGATATTCTGAGTAAAGTTTGTGTCACAGAGTTTTGTTCAACGTCGATTATTCTGAGTTTTGTACAGGTCCCTTTTCGGGAGAGACCACCCCTTTTTGTTGGTAAACTCCAATGCTTCCTGTAGAGGCACAGCGATACTTCGGTTTTAATACCAAATTTTGCACATAGATTGTCCATGTTTTTTTTCAAGAGTAACACTATCCCGTTTCCCGGCTTTTCTACAGGTGGCCACCAGATCCTCAGCCAACTACTCCCCAATTCGTTTCACACCCAGCTGCACACTCGATCCATTTCGGACCCCATACCCCGTTGTCCACATGCGCAGGCTGTTCGGCTCCGTTTCACTTGGATTGCTTGTTAAACAGTAGATCCCGTGTACACCGTTCGTCGCTCCGATCACAATCCAACAAACTACGTCCACCCTGTGCAGTCCAGCTCAAAGGATTAACTGAATCGGACCTACGTATGACTGGATATTGCGGTTTCCACTCCTCATTGAACAGTATCACTGCGGCCCGAATGGAGACATGTGGCGCCAGTGTATACTTGTGTAACGCCTGCTTGCGTGCTGCTGGAAAGAAACCTCAATGTGATCTTGCCCCTCATCAGTATGACCGTTCTTCCCATGATCAGTTAACCGGAGATGAAGAGTGGGAGACAGATTCAGAGGTGTCAAACTCGGAGGTTGAAGAGTTTCAGTCAGCGACGGAAATCAAGGTATTTCAACGTCATAGGAGGATGACATGACATGAGTTGTGAAAAGTGATTTTTAGTACTAGTTTCAATTAAAAAACTACGTTTACTGAACCACCGACGAAAACCTAAGTTGGGACTGTCCTTGTGACATAGTGGATTTAAATACCGAAAATGTTTACTATTTATCCCAAGTATTTATTGATTTGTGGAGCAAATATGTTTGATTTTTGAGACCTTTTTTAGACGTCTGTTATACCGACTACGTATGTTCGCTAGCATGTCTTTGCCGGCATGAGATTTGTAGAGACTTCGGGCTTTTACGAACATGGTCTCACAAATTGCTGGGGTTGCTATTCGTGGTTTATTTATCTAAGGGGTAGCGCAATCATGATCGTCATCATTAACAGGTACTTCCATGTCTTCTGGCTCTACATGGCATAGAATTAAGCCATATTGATAACAATAAAGAATGAGGATTCTTCTTACTAAAGATATCAGAACCATGGTTTCAGTATATTCAACATCCCTTACATCTCGTGTATGTTTAATGCCAGTCACTTGCACACCATGGACCTTCATTGGTAAACGCGGCGTTCATCCATGCATATCTGAACACTACTCAAAGTTACAATCTCTCAAAATGTCGATTCGATCGGTGCTCCTAGCTGCCATACATATCTGCTTGATTCAGCTGCTACTCACATGGGGTGAAATCGTTAGGAAACGTAGAAACGGAAAAGAGCATTATGACGAACCTCCATGTTGGCTCCGTGTGTTGAGTACTTGTTCAATTTATTTCGGCCTATTTAATAGTCGTGGAGACAACCCGTGATTGTGATCACTCCATACCAGCGTCTTGAAAGGAAATGAGTTGGTGATTAGCCTGTCACTGTGTTTTGCCGGTAACGCCAATTGACTCCAGCTTTTCCGCCAGTTGGAGCTGTTCATCCACACCCTCACGAAAAGGAGCGAGCAGTATGTGCAATTAAGCTCGAGATAGCTCAGTGGTTAAGGCGCCAGCTTACGAACCGGAAGGTCCGTGGTTCGTACCCAATCTCAGCATCTCGACTGCCCATGTCTAGACTTGGGCAACCTGGCTGTATACCAGCCCTTGTGCATCCTTCCGTTGGCATGGCAGCTAGGCACCGAAAGGGTGCTACAGCTGAACGATTATTATTATTACTTAATTAGGCGAAAAGTCAACAATTCTTAGACGCCCTGTTCCTTCTAAATGTTTAATGTACTATGACCGGGCCTAACTACTGCGGAAATTCCAAGGATGAGCTCCAAATATGACGTCTCTCTCCAGTTTTAAGTGTGCTCTCCCGTAGTACGAACCTGTTCTGAACGACTTATTTGCTGTTGCTTAACTGTCAAATTTCCTTGCGGTAGTTACCTCTGTTATTTGGTTCAGCTCAGTTCAGTTTTGCAGCTCACAAACCGTGCATTGAAATGCAGTGGTTCCAGCTGCTACAGCATCGTTCATTGAGGATAAGGATAATAAGGGGATGAGAGCCACGCTTCGGAGGCGATGGCTCAATTAGTTGATTGACGCCGGATGCAAGACGCCATTGGCTGCGTGGTACAGCCACATCTGTCAGGGTCACTAGACATTGGTTTGTCTCGTCACGCGGTCCCAATCCAGGGTGACGAATTTTACCAAAGCGACTGGGTTGACTGGTAAGGGCATCTGCACTTCGTTGCCAGATCATGGACTGACCACCCCTGGGTCATCTCCACCCGACACAAGACAGAGCGAAGAGGACGGTTTGAGGCAAACGGTAGTCTGGCATACGAAGTACGTGGAGTGCGGCCAACACACGCGGGTTTCTGGCGTAATTTCGGTTTATCGTCGCCCAACCGCGGATGCACAATACATCGTCGCCTGCGGGAATGAATATCAGCGAATCTGATAGCGGTATACTGAGAGTGATTTGTACGATTTTCTTTTGAAGGTTGTTTGTGGTCTTGATTCGATTGTTTACTAACGGTTGACTTCGCTGCTGAGGCCAGTCAATTTCAAGAGTCAAACCGTTAACTTAGCCGTTACGGTTTCGTTTGTCCAGGACGCGGTGGACCATACAAACTTGTTCTTGTCGTACAGCTGGTCTAATAATAATAATATTATTAATAGTAATAATAATCGTTCATGTGTAACACCCTTTCGGTGCATAACTGCCATGCTACCCAAAGAAAGCAGTTTGCTTAGCACAACATTGTTGATCACAGGAAACAACAATCTTTTAAGACTTGTTTTATTCGAACGCATTTATCAGTGTGTATCTGCGCTTCTGTTGTTACGGATGTATAGATGTGGTTTATCGAATGTGAGCGCAACACACAGTAATCTTTGTCATTTTTGGCATCAACTTTACGGCGAGATGGCTCAGTGATTAGAGCGCGAATTCACTGACCGGAGGGTCCGTGGTTCGAACCGGACCTCTGCCTCTGGACTTCCCCTGTCTAGGCTTGGGCAACTTAGCAGTAACCCAGCCTTCATGCTTCCTTCGGGTGGCATGACAGTTAGGCACCGAAAGGGTGCTACAGCTGAACGATTTTTAAAAAATTTTTATTCTACGGAATCTCACATAGTGTGTCCAAAATGACTCCTTTCAACCTTTTTATCAGGTTCCTGTTATGGACGATTTGTTGACTGATGGACACCGGCGTCGTGGACGCCCGGTGAAACTTGGAAGTCCAGATCAACCGAAGTCGTGCACTGAACCTCGGAGACGCCGCTCAGCCCCTCCATGTAGATCCACGAGCACCACTACTGTCCGAGTTTCACAGTTGTTGCGTGTTGGACGTCCACATACCCATCGAATACTAAAACGGATGCATCCCAACCGATGTTCTGAACGGCATTTACGCAGCTCAGCTAAACGGATAAAATTTTCTGCTGGAGAGGATCGGTACACCAGACGACCGAGACGTCCAAATCGCCGTTATTTTGAGCTTGACTTTCTCACCCCTTCAATGAGTGAATTACGAGTTGAGCAATCGAACGACGGTGATCATACTGACGATTTGTTTGCTGATAAGATGAACTGTGGTTGGGATGAGGAATCTATCCTCCAATTTCCTGATATTTTCTGTGAGTAGTTTTCCTCTTGCAGTGATTTACAACTTTCCATTGTTACTTAGGTCCGTGCGGGATACTAGTGGTCCTTCCGGTAACACCATTATTATATTCTTTACTTTTATCAGCGTTCTTATTGATGGATGGTTTACACGAATGGAAATGAGTCAAGCAGTAAGCTTCAGTGCGTTCCTACTGCAGATCAGGATGAGCAGACGACTTTTTAACGCATGGTGGCTATCTCCGATTATAGCGTAAGCCGGCAATACTGACATTTTAGATCGTACTATCTAAGCTCAGCGATCGAAATCGGAGTTGTTGCATGTATCGATCAAATATTTCTTCCGTCGATTCCTCCGATGGTACGTTAGTTCGACTTCCAGGTGCTTATTGTTTGATCCAAATTTTTCGGTCATCTTCAGAGTTTCCGATGCTTGGAGACCTCGGACAGTTCGAAATAAGAAGCCACCATTTAGAATTACCGTTTTGGTAACCTAAAGCCCTGCATGAAGTGCGTGAATGTTGCGTTCTCGCCTTGGCGTTGTCCTGGTGAAGGTGAGATTTGTTCACCGAGTGACAAGGTTCACATTTTCTGACAATTTCTTATATACAGAGGGGATTGAGCGGTCCTATTGCTGCCTGCTTTCCCTCGAACCATGAGTTTTATGAAACATTGACACTATCAAATCAACCGTTAGTTCCAAATGGTATCTGAGGTTTGGAGTTGTATGTTCAGATATAGGGGCCTATCATTTCCTCCACTTATCGGTGCATTTTACGAGTCACTTGCACCTAGCCCGGGTGGTCAAGTGCACAACTTCCTGGAGTATCCTTTTGACGGCCGTGGTTTTATCACCCACGTATCTCCGCTCGCACTGGCTTCTGGTCTCCGTCCTGATTTTCTACGAGCGTGTTGTTCCAGAATGAAGGTGGTAAAAAGGAACTTTAAGCATTACACGAATTTCCATTTAATTACCTTGTTTACTTTCTGATGCATCACTCACGGGCCAGGAAATCGTTTGATGCCATTCTTTTGTATTGGAGTTACGTGGTACGAGACTTACTTAGCCCAAAGTCTAATTTTCCTAGATAAAGCAGAAAATCGGACATATAGACCCGAAATTATTTGCCCGTTGCTCATGAAACAGCAAGTCGTTGGACCCTGGTCCAGGGAAATTGTAACGTACCTTCTACACTCACTCTATTTGACATCTCACTTAGTATGCACAACCACATACTTTTGGATTTCGCTCGCGAGAGTGATTTGCTATTGCTCAATCCTCCCTCAATCCCTGTCATTAGATACCAAGGGAGATAAACGTTGTGGATCTTGTCGTTTTTGTGTTTGGAAGAAGCTAAACGTTTAATTCACACGAAACCATTCATACAGATCAGTCAGGCGATAACAGTCTGCTGTGTTCTCTGTCTTCAGTTGAGCAAACGCCTTTGCTTCTAACATGTGAACGAGACATGCGGCTCTTAGACTTTCTCAGACGGGCATGTTTGCAATTTTCACTAACTTGTTGAAGGAAGGAGGAATGTGCTTCACTCGCCTGTTTCATCCGTAGGTACTTCCACTTCGATGTAGCCTTAATATACTATCCTTTTTATCCCGTTTTTTTTAGTGAAAAGAGCGACTGTGGTTGTCGTTCCATGTGATCTAAACCAGAATCAGCCCCCGATACCACGTCCGTCTCTCCGCCGTTCGTCCAAACCGGAATGTACTTCTTCCTCCGCAGTAAATGGGTTTCCCGAAAAGACCGACACACAAAAATGGGTGGAAAAACTGTTTTCGGAACTGTGCCACAGCACCTCCGCCCGTCCGTTGTTACGATGTGGCATAGGTCGCCAAATCACTCTTATCGACCAAAAAGATCGTCGGGTTTCCCAACTACCCAACAGTCGTAGGCACTCGGATCGTGTCAGGGTTGCAAGTCACCGCCTTTGTCCAAATGACAGCCCTCAAACGGTCAAAAGCTCGGAGAAGCTCTTAGCTTGGGATCTTTCATCGCTGCAGGAATTGATAGTTCGACAGGATTTACCAGGTGGTCCTGAACAGGCGATCGATCAGCTCAGGTTAGTTTTCTACGTTACTCTTGTATTCTCGTTTTATGGTGACTGTCGATCATTCTCGAACACAAGTTGATTTAGATGGCGTTCTCGTTCAGTACAGATTTCCAGTAGGATTCCCTGAGCATACCAAGGAAAGGGACTCTCCACGTAGCCTTGAGAAAGCCATATGAACATAGTGTTGAGGTATCCGATACGGAAATTTAAGTCGCTCGTAGGTTTGACGATCCAGAATATCAAAAGGAAGAATTGGGTTTAAAAGTCTCCGGTACTGTTTTCACAAAGGTAAGCAAAATTATACAAGAAACCGCAATTGTCCTCCTTTGTGGCGTCAACAAGTGCACAAGTCTGTCATTGACCGGCACAGTGCAGTGTCGAGGTCCGCACACCAAACAATGGCGAACTGAATGTTGGCTGTACAGCGTGTGTTACGTTCGTCCCTTCCGAGGAGTCTCGTGATTCTGATTGGCGGTGCGATTTCACGGGAATCATGACAGAACAAGTCAGGCCAGGCTCAGCAAACGGGGCACGAACGCACATGGGTTAGCAGTTCGGTTGTGCGCACTCACACATGCTAATACACAAGTTTCGGACGGGACGGCTTTTGCGACAATGTGAATGGCCGACACAGATGAGCAAAACAATTACATGGACGAAGTAAGCAAATGAATGGGGGGATTATCATGAGGTCAAGTTAGATTCAATACATAGTAAGACTTAATATGACATACTTTACAAGTGGCCCTTCCGGAGAATATTGACCGCAACTGAGAAGTGATAATCACAGTTATTTGTGACCAGGACCTCCGAACGCTGTATTTCACTCCTTAAAACCGTACACTAGTTCAGTCCATTATTCAGTTACACATTTGTATCAGCTCGAACAGAGCACCTGTATGGACGGAGAGGCGTAATAAATCCAGAAAATTTAGTAAGTCGGAGGGGCTATGCGGTGAGAAATACACGGGTTCTCTTTCAGCTAGCGCAGCCGAATCAGGAGTGAGACAATAATTCCCTACTCCATGCGCCCTCGGGTTGGGCCATCTGGGTAGTCGCTTCATAGTTGATGCTCGTCGAAGAGACAACAGTGAGCGACTCCTTCCTTGTGCGTCGATCACCAGCTATTTCTGGCCAGTACGAACTTTCAGCACAAACTTTCACATCGCGTTACCTGGCGGCCACCAACTGCTAATCAGTCGTGGACCCAGTTGGATCACGTGGTCATTAGCCACCGGTGGAGAGCCACAATTCAAGACTGCCGTTCCTTCTGGAGTATACAGCTTGATTCCTATGAAGCCATGGTGCGAGCTCGCCTGACAGTTCGTTTCCCCTCAAGTCAGCAGGAAGCATACCAATTCG
>SJOL01006342.1:364027-384188 GCA_004794785.1 Opisthorchis felineus | reverse complement strand
GGACCATGAATCTGTGTAGCAAATCATGCCTAGAGAAAGAATCATAAGCCTGGATTACCTGGACGGCATTATTGTTTTGAGGATGTATTTGTCGGGGCAAACTACCTTAAGAGGAACATAGGTGTTTAAGCGTTTTGCATTTTACAAGTACTACTTCAGGATTTACCATCCTTTTTCTCTTTTCTCGAACTTCAGAATGAGGAGTTAGACTTCATTGAGAGATTGGTTCACATATCTTGGTTGTTGCTTAAGCCGTGGCCGTACCACAGCTGTCCCAACTGAAGCTGGAATCAAGCAGGATTATGAAACTTGCTAGCTTGCTAACCATTTGTCATTAAATTCATGCATTACTCGTATTCCGCTGGACATACTAAGTTGCACGGGACTACCTACATTCTGTTATCCCCCATACTATTCTGACATTGCTCCATTGTTTCATCCTACCCTTATTTTCGACCAGGTGCCACACCTGACAGTAGTCTGTAGCGTTTGCGTGTGTAATCTTGAGATTTCCCTGTTCCCTTTTACCGTAAAGTACAACCTTGATTTTCAGTGAGAGCCTGACTGGTGAAGTAGCAGTCGTAGCACAGGCTTAACAAACACGGCTTACATTCAACCACAAGCTGATAGCCACCTGTCAAGGGTCCATTGATCTATGGACCCAGTTGGGGGCACTGTCATGGATGAAATTGCTGGGGCCCTTGAGATTTGTTGTTTTATTTCTGTTTTATTGTTCCTCTGTGGAGCTCAATTGTCCCTTGTTCAATCTCTGGTGGATTTTATTAGTATTTGGAATTTACTCGCAGAATTTTGGCGGTGCCGGTCGAGGCCTTATCGAAGATGGTTCTTATCATTAACCGGTGTTTGTGCAAAAAATGGTTACCTTCAGCGTGTTACTTAGCCTGGGGGCGATAAGTTGTTACAAGGAAAAGCGGCTCTTTTTGCGCTGTAGAAAATGGGGAGTCGTCAAAACTTCCAATAGCCGAGCAGTTTCCTCGAAGTTCCTTCTTAAGATGGAGTACCGTATCTATGCTTTGCTCCATTTCGATTAAACCCGCTTCATGTTGAATTTCTCATAAGTGGAACTTACCAATGAAACTGGATGAATATCCATAGTGTTCGTCAGCTCATGTCATCTAGGACAGCACAAACAAAGGATTTTCATGCCACCTAACGAAGCGCGGACAAGAGCCACATAATCACATTATAATGCAATGAAATTGATGGAAGACGGTTAGAAATCCATAAATGTCGAGCTTCTTGTCATGCTTCGTATTCCGTTGACTTCGGTACTTAAAATCCGTATTCTACTAGTGATCTACCCTAACGATTAGTGCTTTGTGCGTAACCTAGGCCTTGCCCTCAGCCAGTCCATCTCGTCCAGAAGAACCTCATGGAGCGCTGAGCAAGTGCGCCAGGAGACCTTGGTTTTCAGGGTTTATTTTCTCGAGAACAGACTGCAATGGAACCAACTCCTTGCCGTAAAATTGTCTCCCTGATAATTCCTAGTGTGATGTGCTGTTGCGCAGGAATTGATCTCTGAGATCACTCTGCCCAAGTAATCCCATTACCGTTAATCGGTTATAATAACTTGTTAAATCAGGGTTCGGCTAACGTGCGTGTGAGACGGCAGGTCGCGACATAGTCCTATCTTTACATTGTCATCCGACGTCGTAATTCCTGTCTCTGATTTTTTTCATGTAGATTGCTGATTTCCCATTGGTTGACTTCCAATCGTCCCGGGAGTCGCTTGCATCAGTGTGCCTTGGATCTATCTGGTCAGCTTGACGCGAAACTGAGTGTATTCAACCAACAGAGTAAACCTAGTCCTAGTAACTCATCATCTGGTTCAAAACTCCCACACATTTGATCTCATCTCTCTTTGATTTTTGGGCCTCAAGGCTCACGTGTACAGTGTAAATTGCTAAATGTATACAGATTTTGTAACACATGCGTTATTTTGATACATGCCCAATCCGATGTCGTTTGTAAATGCACCCACGATAAGTATAATTTTTCCAGTGAAAATATTTTTGTACGTTATTTTTTGCCTGAGCAGACGATCATTTTTGCACAGAGAAGAACTGTAATCCTGCTTTTGGAAAACTATCAGATTTTGATTGTCTGCTTTAATGAGATTTTGTTTTGGAGGCGTGCCCAAAAATCGTCCTACTTCATCTGTCCTGAAGATGCGGGCTAGGTTTTAACCCTCCAGCACGTGAGTACGTCGGTCCTTCCAGGGTTCACTGTGAGCAAAGGTAATCATAAGGGCGGCAAACGCGATCTATTGATAAAAGATTTGATGCTTGTATGTAGCTCTGCTGCCTGTACGATGACATCACCAAGATCTTCGTTTTATTGAGTTCGCTTTTTAGCCGAGAAATCACCGGCGAAATCGTGTGTTGTCTGTCACCGGGACTCATTTAAACGACCTAGGTGCGCCTGATCAGCAGTTGATCTGGAGACAACAACTTCAAAAGATCAGTCTAAGAGATCCTACAAGATGCCTGCTTAGAGCCTTTTGGTATGTCGGTTTCACTTCTATTTGACCAATGGTGAACCACTACAACTACACAGCGTGCAGTCAAACGTATTACGATGTATATGGTGCCTGTTCTGCACGTATGACGGCCATCCGTACCCCTTCAACGTAAGTCATCATAATGAGCAGCCTATATCGAACTGCCACATGTAGAAACGGTTTCGGTCTTCTTAGTGATACCAACGAATTGTTTTTGGAGCCGGAGCCGACTTAGAAGTCAGTGCAGTGGTGCAATATCTTCTCACAGCGGCCACCAACTGGACCCCTCCAATGCGATCAGTCCTCAAGGGGAGCGTTGCAGAGAGCGCTATTCACAGCTTGTGATTAGACCAGTTGCCTTAAGAAAGAAAAGAAATCGTTCAGCTGTAGCACCCTTTCGGTGCCTAACTGCTATTCCACCCGAAGGAAACGCGAGGGCTGGGGTACTGCCGGGTTGCCCAAGCCTAGAGAGGGGAACTCGAGAGGCGGAGGTCATATTCGAACCACGAACCTTCCGGTCAGTAAATTCGCGTTCTTACCACAGCCATCTCGCCATCTGCACCAGTTGCCTTCAGAAATAATGATGCAGTTAGTTGCATTGCCTTAACGATTGCCATGAGAAATGTGGGAACTCACTGTATAAAGGAGCACAAGAGAAATTTGGCAGAACAGATCGAAAGTAACTAGAACGATGTTCGCCCCGCTGAGGGGCGTCTCTGTAATGTGATGGACATGCTGCAGAATGCACCAGGAGCCGGGTGTGGTAGAATGGCGACAAGTATGAGTACCCTCGTCTTGCTCACTATACAGCCACATAGTAGCTCGAATCCAAGAACGAGCTCTCGACAGACTTCCAGGTGCATACTGTTGGCAGTCTACAATTTTTGACGTGGTGTAGTTCGTACAGTTGGAATACAAAAATGATGGAGCTTGCTAATGATTAAGTCAAGAGGGTCATAGTCCGCCTCGGGATTTAACGGAAAGCTTACGGATACGTTGGTCTTTCAGGAGGTTTGTAAAGTCTTTTGCTTCGTATGGATGAATTTCTACGCAAATCTTTTCAACAAAGTATGCTTTCTGTTCATTCTCTAAAAGTTCTTTGCCTCGTATCCGGTTATGCCCTGCGTTTCACTCCGATTAGACTAGTAGCATACCGTTGGGAAGAAAACCATTTAAGACCCTGGGAACTGCTTCTTAAATTGGCTGAATAATTTCAGTTGCTGTAAATCTCGGCCACAACAAACTTCTCGATAACCTAAATGAGGTCATTTCATATGGAAACGAACATAATCATCACCATGGATAGCAACATTAATGTCGACCTTGGTGCTTCACTGCCGTATGATCACAAAGTTTACCTAATAATTAGAGAATTAGTGAAAAGAAGAGAGTGGGTGAGGGAGGGGACCTAATGTTGGTCTATCGCAAGCATTCTGATGTGCCTGCACCTCCAAGCGTTCAATCAGGCACTCGGAAAGAAAGTGTCAGCACGATCGCCACCGACATCGATCCGCCGCCTTTTCTTTCAATGTAGTCAGGCGCACGAGGGGTCAGGTGGACCACATCCTGAAAGGCGGACCGCATCAACAACACTTGAACTCCTCGTAATATCTTTCACATCTTTATGCCATATCAAACGTTGTCCAGCTCGAGGTTTGCGCCATTCTGAATGTGGTACGGAGAACATTTGTCTCGGCATGCCCAGCGCATGACTGGGCCACTGCAGTTGATAGTGCTGGATGTTTTCCGCGACCCACCGCACAACCAAAACCCCGCTTTCTAATTACCTCATTGCGAATTCGTTGATGCCATCCGACACCAGCCTTTCTGAGGCATGGTAGGTCAAAACCTGAAGATGCCTTACACCATCTGTTATCAGATGCCATCTCTCACAACCACGCAAGAATACAGGTCCTACTGTAGCGTGGTACACGCGACACAGAAGCCGAGCGGTCTGCCTTTTTGACGCCACAAGTGACTAGTAACAGTAGCGGATCTGTAAAATCGAGCGCCTACTTGAAGTCAACGAGCATCAAGATTATGGGTCGTCCGTACATATGGCGTCGCTCTGACACTTGATGGAGTGTGAATAATTGGTCCACGCAGCCTCTACCCGATCAAAATCTCGCTTCAGGCTCACGAAAAAAAGGTTTTCTAAGACGACGAAGAATCTGATGCCAAAAGTCTGGTTACAATAGGAGCCAAAATGACGTCCCTCTGGTCACCATTCACTGCAAGTACTATTTTTGAGAGTGGGCACTGTTCTTGGACGGTCTGTTCCTCCCAGATAGACGCAAATAGGCTGGAACGGCATAGACTGACGAATTCTCTGCCGTCCACTGCAGATGGGAGACCGCCAGGACCAGGAGCACGATGGCGCTTAATTAAAGATATATAATCGACACTTCTCCGGCTGGAGGAGGTTCTATATTCACAGTCCACCTTTCTGTTGAATTCCGGGAGCCCGGATTGAAGGTAGCAGGGGGCCAACTGTGGTGCTATGTCCAACGGTCCAGGCATTCTGGACCATTCAGAGCCATCTTGGTTCTTGATGGTTTCGCTAACAAGAGGCTTCCGAGGAAGAACGAATCAAGTTGAACAACCTGCGGATGGCTGATGACAACGCGACGGCCGTTGTGGTATGATAGTGTTTTTAGTTGTGACATTCATGGTTGTACGCAGGCTGAGATACTGTCAGGGTCCCTTCAACTAGACGGGAGAACGATTAGAGTCCTCAACCAAATCCTTTGGCTCAGAAGCCTGACCGCAAGGCGGCGGGTGGATGCCGGGAAACTATTAGAGTAGTGTAAGCTTTTTAAGAAACAGTGGTCCTGACTGTCCTAAGCCTTAGTCTAGGATCAGGAGACTGTGTTTATCAGACCTCTGTACATTAAGCAGCCTGGTACGAGAAAATTTGCGGGTCTGAAACCCCCTAGTAAAGTTCATTGCTTCTTATGAGGTTGATGAGAACTCTTGGTCGAGATTAGGTCATTTCTGCTAAGACAAGGTGACGTATCACGTAGACTTATGCCGAAGCTGGAAGAATATGCATCCAGTTGTAACTTATACTCCACCCTACGTTCCGGCTTCGTCAAATACTGGCACTGTCACGCTACACCCCTGGTGCTGCGTGATTATATTCGGTTTTATTGTGTGCTGAAACAACCTTACTCCAACCTAGAAAAACCCGCCAACTCTGCGGGATAATGAAGCAGCCGTCTCTTATTAAATCTTTGCAGCGATGTGGAATGTCTCCTTTTTTCTTGTGAATTAATTCAGCCGTTTAGGTGGTGGCAGGTGTCAGAATGCATCTTCTCCGCTCATGAAGGACTAGGAATTTTTTTGAAGAAGGATTTCGGTACCGCGGATATTTTCTCGACAAAGATGTCCAGATTTCCGGTGGCGTGGAGGATCGCGCTAACAACCGCTTCTACACACGGGATACTGGGATTGCGAAAACCTAGAAGTGAACAGGATCTTTGTAAGTATAGCTAGGTGACACGAGAGGTTTGTCAAGTAGTAGTGTCGAGGACAATAAGTTGAGGACTGCCAGTGTTTCTGTGAAGCGTTTTAAGTGCAAGTGATTTTAGCCGCACGAGTAAAATATCACGGTGATCAAGCCTCCCATTATTTTCCCCATCGGCCATCACTGTTCAGGAAGGTGCTTCTTACAGTCAGTTTGTTTCCAAAAGTTGTTAGCTTGAGGAATCGCGATGAACACGCTTTCGAGAACTTGTAGGCTCAAATCCTGTTCGTTTCGAGGTTCCACAAAAAGGTGATGAAATCGGATTGCATGTTGATGAGTATGAACGAATGTCAGTTGCGTTCGCTGTTTATTGGAATAAACAGCTTGATTTCTTGCTTTCAGTGGTTGTGTGGAAAAACGCACAGCGTTTTAATTCTTATGCCGGACTGTCATCTAAATTTCACTTCATCCAGTAAATTATCTCCCATAGAGACTAGCCGTCCTCAGAGTTGCTCGAAGCACAGCCGTGTCATAAAAATATTCGTCACACCAGAATATCCGGTTCCGTGGAGTCAGTCGTAGTCCGTTGTGATGTTTTTAGTTCAGCAACTGGGTTTTTCAGCGTCACCAGTTATTCAGAAATGTGACTTACTTGGCACTATGATACCAGGTTACTTTTGTGCATTTGGAGGTTGCGTTGGATGTATGCGCGCTGCCATACTGTACAAACAGTTTTTGAAGGACTTCATCGCGATAAGTACCATCGCTTGCTGGCTGCACCTGTTTAACAGTTGTCGTGTTCAGTAGGGTTGGACTTACCTCTTTCGCCGTTTGAATCCGTTTGGTTCGTCAGTATTAAAATCCAGAGAAGTTACTGGTTTAAGCACGCCATTATTCAAGCTGTAAATTTTAAAAAAAATTTGCTTTAGGTGTTTTTTAAAACATGGGTTAGAATATTCCCTAACAGTCCCGCAGTTGAGCTCTAATTGTTGCATAACCACGGTAAAATGTTCTGGAGACATCTATTCAATGTTCACAACTGTATGAGGTAGAACAAGCCTGATGTTAGTACGAAGAACGGACACCTGCAATGAGGACCCTACTACCTACATTAGGGGGTAGCCCACTTAAGGTTTTCTTCTTATAGTTCAGGTTTCATCAATGCCAGCATCTGACAAGTTCAAACTACGGTCTTTGTGCACGCAAAAACCTAACCGAGTTAAGTTGAAAGTTGAGCGCTGTGACATCGTATCAGTAAAAAATGCTTTTATGCAATAAGCTTTTGAAAAGTAGTTCCTTTTGAATGCTTGTGACTCGAGAAGCATTGAAATGAGTCCAAAAGTAGGTCGACGCGGCAATATTCAGCATAAAAAAACAGCATTGATTCCTGTGAAGCAACGGCGACCAGCGGTTATTTTTCCATTTGGCTTGACTACTTATGAGTAGGATTACTTGTGTACGTTTATTATAACGCCGTTTTGTTTCCCTGTTGCTCGTTCCCCGGGCTTTTGCTCCCTACTATGGCTTGCTTACTAATGTCAATATTTTGTTGCCTGTCCGTCTTCGCTTGCAATTTCGTGTCAACTCTACATATTGTCGAGTGTCAGCTGCGGCGGGAATCATTCTTGGGTACACCACTTGAATCTGTTCATAGCTTCAGAAAGCATCAGCCGGAAATGTCCTAAGTTTCCTATGTCCACTGGTGTGAGGCAAGGGCTTCATCTGGTGCTTGTCGCTAATCGGGTGAACTTCGTCCTTCCTCTGAGTTGTAGTGTGAGGAGAGTTAGGAAACCTCCATTTACTAAGTCGTCACACGAGGAGCCAGTCAACCCGTGTGAGCACGTGAGGTTGATCCTGTGATTGAAGGATGAGTGGCGCTATGACTTAACTTGACAGCTTACCACACTGCTGATAAGTTGCTCGTAGCCGAGCGGTTAAGTGGTCAAACTGATCGCCGGGGATCGCGGGTTCGCAGTTTCCCTTAGTTTTGTGAGGTGCGCACTGCCGCTGATTCCTAATAAGGATGAAACAGCTGTACGGTGTTTTTTGGCTTTGCAGCATTGATTGGCTTGAATCACAGGATGAAATCTCAATTGTTTGAATAAATCTTTGTAATGGAAATAAAAAAATGGAACAGGGAAGACGACCTAGTCCTATCCTCCGAGGTGCCTACACCTCCAAAACTCAATCAGACAACTTAGGCTGAAAATGACAGCATAAATACCGCCATATCATTCATTGTCTCCAGTTAAACACAGGGAGAGTCACGTTGATCCGGTCCTTGAGGGCGAATAGCACCAGTGACACCCAAACTTTTCGTAACGTCCTTCATTCATTTCTTCTATATCAAATCCTACCCACTGGGTTTCCGCATTAGGTACACCGGTTTCAGTCGATTTCGGTTATGGTTTTGAGATATCTTAAAGCGTACCAGACTCTCCGCCTAAAGTGGCCAAGTACCACAGCCATATAACAATAAAGCCCGCGCTGCTGTCTGATGCACACGTCCTTTGAGACCTGGCGAAATGTTTTTTTTATAACACCAGTGGCGCAAATTATCAAACGCAATTCTGTCTTCTAGGATTCCTGTGTCCACTTGGTCTGTCACACTACCGATAGAGCTAATGTAGCATCCGAAATATGTATGCCGTTCCATAACTTCCAGTATCACTCTTTGAATTCTTAGGTGCACGTCCAGCAGCATGACTTAGTACTTTGTGGCCGTGGAACACGTGTCAAATGATTTTGGCCAGCGTCTCTAGTAATGCTTGCACACCGTGCTCTTTTCCGAAAACGAGAACACTGTCGTCTGCATATCCCCGTGTGATGAGGTTCTTGCTTAGAGGAATGTGAACACCAGGATTTTGAAGACCTTTCAGAGCTCGCCCCACTACTTTACTATTGACAAAATAAAAATAGAAAACAGAAATACTGAATCCAATTGTCGGCACCACTACTTGTAGGAAAGCCTTCGGAGGGCCATATGCACACTCTCACGTACCCACAAGTATGCAAATACAAACAGTGCATGGTGTCCACAAACTTTTGAGGCGTACCCTCTTGCACAAGCGTGTTGAAAAGAACTAACATGTCGACAGGATCGAACGCACCTGATATTGTAGGTTGCCCATACGCGTGTCATTACTCTAGTGCTTGACGGAATATGAAGGTGTGGTTCACACAGCCCCTTCCAGGTTGGGGTCCTGCTTACTGTTCTCAGGTCCCCTGTTCACGCACCTTCGTTAGACGACGTGAAGTAAGCGAAGCAAACAGACGGGGTCAAGCTAATTTCTTCGTGATTGCCACACCCACTGGAAGCATCCTTTTTGAAAACGGGCACTGCTATCGTCTCATTCCAGTTAGTCGGGACGGTCTCTTTCTCCCAGATAAGGGCAAATAAGTTAAACAAGCCCCGACGTGGGATTTCATTTTCACTTCCAGACGGAGTGGGTGGGACTTCGTCAGGACCAGCAATTCGGTGATGCTTGCAGGCTTCCGTTTATATCCGAAGCCATCGGAGGTTCCAAGTTCATTGTCCGGGACTGCGTTGTGAGTAGGAAATCCCGCTGAGCAACTGCAAGCGGCCAGTTGAATTGTTATTGGAAGTGTTCAACATAACGGTTCGAGCTTTCTTCTTGTTTAGAGATAATCATGCAGTTTTTGTCAGTCTTGCGTGTATCAGGTGAGACAGTTTATGCACATTCCCGAATTCCTACATTTCCTCAGCTTTCTGGACCCACAAATATTCTTGGTCAGCGTATGAGCTCCTTTTCACCTGATGTCTGACAGTTCTTCAGCCCTGTGCGTCCGCCATGGCCGAGCTTCTAACACTTTTAGAGTGTTGCTGAACTCGAATGGTTGGATGTAGTTGGCGGTACCTTTTTATTAGCGGAGCACCAAGAAGCTTTCAGATTTGTGGAAAGTGTCTTCTTGTGAGAGTCAAATTAAAAAGACGTCTTACCCGAAGTTGACTTCAGTAGGTGGTTTTGATAGGTTTCCTTCGCATGGGGTCCGAGGACTCCTCGATGGCTAGGCGAAGAGCCTGAAAAGGGCAACGAGAAGCAGCAACGAACAAGCGCTCGATGCGAATCCAGAATGAGCGCTATTCTCAATATTGACGCACGCCACCTATAGCTAATGGAGATGTGGTTTCTCTATGTTGGATGTTGACTCGCATGTGGCGCAGGGGCTCCATGTGGCCAAGTGGCTTCGGTTGTTTTGGAAGTCTGTGGCCTGCACATAACTGAGGAGCTTTTCATCGTTGTCCGTGTGTCTTGATTCCAGTCAAGGCGACTTCCCAAATGAGCCTCAGCGGTGTCAAGTCTAACTACTTGCGCATTCATAGCCCCGGCAGCCCCAATATTTGAGCTCTTAACCCGGCACAGTAAGGCGCTCACAGCGTCGGAGAAGCTGTCTTTATATCAGAGCTACCGACTGTTTAGGCGTAAGCAAAACGGTAAACATTTACATTTACGAGATACTGTATCGGAGACTGCCAAATGAACCACACAGAGACGATTATCAACGGCCAACCATTTAGGCAGAGGTGTTTTGGCTGGATAACCTAAAACAACGCCAACCCCTGACGAATCAGTCGTAGCGGCTTCTGGATCAACAAAGGTACGCAACCGGAAGCGATAATCAACCGATGGGCAGGCTAGTTCAGCAACCGTACTTGGGTCTTGAAACCTTGTTGCGGAGAGACAGCACATATCAACACATCAATATAAAGTGAGCCCAGCATATAGCAGGTGCAGTTTGTTCTCCAGTTTGCTTCAGATTACGAACTTTTAGGACTGCCAGCTGAAATGAGCTTCGGGGAGTGAAAAATTATTTCGAAGTATCTGTTGCCGTGACAGCCTAGTTAACTGCAGCTATTACATCTAACAGCAAAGGGTGGCTAGCAGACCTGTCACTTCTTGGGACTGGGCTTACAGAGATGTCACTGGGCCTTGTGTTTCGAAAATTTCCTGTGCAGATTTACATTAAGATACAGGAACTAGCCTCACAAATCAATTCGTTTACGAAGGTCTGCACCGGAGAAAATCGGTGACGGGTAGAGGAGGTAAGTTTGCTGGTTGTCCAATAAGTTTCCGAAAGCTCTGCCTAGCGTTCAATCAATTGAACGAGGCTTTTTATTGATATCTCCTCTTCGTCCTATTTCTAGACAATAACATCAAGCTAGGCGCCTCATCTACTGTATGCAGTGCAACAGATAAGCAAAATGATATTTCATTCGCTTTCCATTCTTTCACCATCACATCCTCTTCCATTCCACCTATTGAAAACCCTCCCTATTTGGAGTTAAGCAGTGTTACCAATGTTTTGGTGCGCTTGGTTCGAAAGATGTAGCTACTTACTTGGCATCTCGCTGGGGTTAGGAATTGACCATCAGCACTTCTTTTTGAGAGTTCTGACGATATGACTCTGGGAACACTTTCCCAATCCTCCGGAATTTTTTAGAACTATTCGCGGTTTTCACGCTTTCACTATGAACGCAGGAAACTTTCTTGAAATTCTACTCAATATTTTGAAATTATCCGTGCCTGAAATTTGTTTTATCCTGCGAAGATTGCTTGAATAATCTACTAACAGAATGTCCGTCACAAATTACGTTTAAGGTACACCACAGGCACTTGGAGATACAAATTGTCGTAGCGCTTCAGCCCGCGGATATGATTCACTCAAATTCGCTTACTCACTATGCTCAGTAATACGCAAATTGTAGCTTTAATCAATAGTCCTACCCATGCATATCCCTTATACTAAGAGATCGCTAACATTAAGATTTCCACCACATAATAAGCTAACTTGTGCAAATGAGTTCATGCAAATACTGAAGGTATAATGTTTTTTTTGCTATCGAATTGAAGTTCTTGGTCAAACTATCAAGTGTACGGACGGTGAAAGCGCTGTTTTTGTTATTCTCCTTCGGAGAAGTTAAAATAGACAGACAAAACAACCATCGGGGAACGTTTGACATTGCTCATATTTGGGACCGCTGACCCATTAGAAGTGTTGCCTTCTATCTCCCACCATTACTCACCCAGCCTGGAAGTGTAACGATGAATCCTTCGTGATGATTGGCGTGGCTTGCACGGCTGTATCTCTAGTCAATACATGCTTAGTATTCTGCTTCCAAGGGCTACCCGCACGAAATGGGCAACTAATTGCGTGGGATAAGCCACTCGTAACGGTATGAGATAATCAATTGTTCTCCATATATGTGCTTCGCCTTGTTCATCAATATTGCACTGATGGATTACCATCTCTTTGTGGTCGTGTTGTCCAGGTAGTCGGAAGCCGAACAGACTAGAAATGTCGTGTGCTATCAGCCATAGGCTGCAGAAAAAGGAATGCATGTTTAGTCAGTTACTCTCGGTTATTAGCCAACGCCTGACGGCGTAAAATATGAGCATGTTATCAAATACCCGGAGATATTTCTTTCTTTCACTAGACGGTACCTTTTTATGACCATTCACACCAAGCTGCTCTGATTGTTGACAACCTTCGGTTTCTTTTTCGGATCAACCCACATAACTCTTTCCGGCAGAATTACTACAAGCCTGACTTCAATTTGGGTGTTTCTTGGCTTAAGCCGATCGCGCTACAGTTGCTGCGGAAGCCGCCGGTTATAAACCGCAGCTTTTGGCAGGGGTATGACAGGTCGATGCTTGGCGACGTTCGCACAGGAGTTCGAATGGCAACGCTAACATATACCCGTTACTTTCAAAATATAGCTTGTTTGCCCCGAAAACAAAATGCCTATTGATACTGGAAAGCTGTTCGCTGAGTCAGTATACTTCTGCTTGGGTTGGGCTGTTCTACAATCCATGGAATTGGGTGTGAACTGCTCTACCATCGCCGGCTATCGATAGCTCCAAAGTGCGGTGTTCAGCTCCTTCTTGAGGCGTCAGTTTCTGTGAGATGCGTGGTGGTGTTGACCATCCCCGATAATCATGGAACACTCACAAGATTGTTGTGATTTCCTCAACACAGAGAGAGAGAGAGTTAACTGGGGAGACTCAAGACCAAAACTTTAGAATTTACAGTATTCCTTTGTAGGCAGATCATATTTTTAGGTAACACAGTTTAGCGTATAAATCAGTTGGGATTTTCTAGAATCTCCAGAGCTTGTTAATGTTTTTCGGTTTTCCACAGTGAAGTTAGTCGAATCATTGTTTATATGCTAGCCAAATAATGTACGCTGTCCTTTCCACTGTTGCATGTGAGGAGCTTTTGACGTTTAAACTATGAACACTATCCCACAAGTGAAGTCAGTCTATAACGAAGCACGGAAGTTTCACACTTGTGGGAAAATATCAGCGATGCGTATCTCACGAACTTCCAGAATGTGGGCACGCGACGCTGGTGTGTTAAAAATGTACCATTCATTTACGATGTCTTTTAAGAGCAGTGAATTACTTCCAAACAGATAGCCTATAGTGCCGATGTCCTTCAGTAACGCAGTTTGCATCACGTGATCGACTGCTGTCTGGCGCATCCAGTGACTGCTACGTCGGAGGGCCTATGAGACTGTTTCATTTCCCACTTTTTCTGGGTAGTAAGGATTTTTGGATGTGAAAAATGAATGGATTACTGTTTGGCACTGTCATTGATAGCAGTGGGATAAATGAGGTTTTTGTTCTGCTGTCTGACTGAAGAAGATACTGGGGCTATTAAGCAAGCTTGTTGGCAAGCAAATTTGTCGCTTGAATTCTGTCTAAATTCTGGAGGCTGATCGATTATACATGCTGGAATAATTTTCACCTTTGCATCCTTTTATAAGTTACAGCGTCCGATCCATCTTTGAAAGTTCCGTGTTATGCTGTCATCCTCGATTACGGTCTACGGCGGTTTGCAGAGAAAAGTTTGATCACTACTCTCGCTCTCCCGCGCTCACCATCTTTATGCCCTACTCACTGACTGTGCCAATGTTATTTTCTAAAGGAGAGGAAAGACTGCATTCTTTAATGCAGGTGTTGATGAATGATGTTTTGAGCGAAGTGAGATCGTGGAGGTACCAAAAATAAGTACACATGTTTTCAGCAGGTGTTCGTAGCACTGAACACGGACACCGAGTAAAAGAAGATCGCAGAGACATTCTGTTAGTCACCAGATATCATTCGTCATTACCTAACAGTTCCCACTGAATAGGACCGTCTTACTTCAACCACTTGGTGGCAGGTAGTACAGAATGGTATTTCTGTCAGGTCACCTGAATATACTTGGTTTCATAAGCCTGCATAAAAATACATTCTATGGATTCCATCGGATCCTGTAAAATCTTAAGGGGCTGCAATGTTCCAAATCTAACTCGAATATATCCGGTAGTTGACTCTTATTACCGACTTCACCGCTTAGCCAGCACGTAGAAAAGCGGCATTTCCGACCTAGTGACGAAAATAGCTTTCGTTACCTTCTATGTGGTGCGAATGATCCGGAACAATATATGTTGGTTGGAAGATTTTCCAATAAGCACGTCAGGCACACCGCCAAGCTAAATGGGGTGGCTATAGATATTCTATGCTCCTTCCCCAGGATGCACATCTTGGTCACGTCGGCTGTCAGCAATGTCCCTCAAACGAATAGTGTTTTCATTAACAGCTCGGGCAAGACTAGACAAATAAAGTTTTCTGGTATTAATTTGTACCGATGGGCTAACCAAATATTGTCATATTGTCTGCGGATTAATTCGAAGGTCTTGTTCTGCAAGAATGTACTGAGTGACTCACTTTCGAATTCCTATTTATTTGCTCGCGTGTTCGCTTATTTCCGGTTGTCTGTATGCACAGACGACAGATTGTTGGGGAATGTTTTTTTCCGGTAACAAAGACTGAATAATTTACAAGAATGTGGCATTTGCCAATTGAGATATGCGTCTAATATCAGGGAAAATGGAGACCTGATCGCACTGCCTTAGTCTAAATTGCGTGCAAGTTGCTCTGCTGATCTATTTTGAACTGATGCTGACTGCTTAATGTACGTCACAAGTTTATTTCAATTTCTGCATTGTCCTCTGTATTTACGTCCTTCAGTGGTTTTCGACCACGTTAAACAGTCATTTACTAGTGGGCATCCGGGGCGCACTGTTTTCTGTAGGCTGTAGAAATCCAATCCACGGTAGTTTTATTTGTTATCCACACCTCTGTCGTTTGAACAGTTGTTGTCCTATGTCCGCCCCAATATTCCGTTCAGTATAGGGCGAGGAAGCGCTTTTTATAGAGTTGAACGGACCTTCGCTACATTGGCATGCGAGACTGTTACCACTAGGCATCCATCCCATGCTGTGAGAGGCTCAATATCACTTCCGAAGGGATGAGGACAGACGAGTTACCCTTGGAGTTGCCATGCATGAACTAGTGATAGGTGGTATACAGTAAATTCTCGTTACGGTGACTACGAGCAGCAGGCTGGGAGCTCCGGGCAGTTTTTTCATCCGACGCGTTGCCGTAAACAGAAGATAACTTAGTAGGAAACGAAATTTCATCTGTCAATATTTTTGGAAAGCCGTGTAGCTGAAGACGAATTTACCGCGCATACGGTGAGAAGCCACTCTGTTCTGATCGTAAACTATCATATAAAAATAGTTCAGAGGAAGAATAAGTCCACACGATGAGTAAAACTTCCATCTCAATCGTCAATGTGTCCAGGTAACGTAGTTTCAGTGGCTGAAGGATGAGTAGCGCTATCTTATAAGTGGGAGTTGATCACAGTGCTAATCAGCTGATCGTGCGACATCTCAAAACTCGTAAGAATTTGTGCTTTCACATAGTGTTTCTTGCAACGAGAGGGAAATGTACCAGTACCTTTTTACTGAAATATCAAAGTGTTTTGGTGTCTCAAGTTCAACTTCTTACTACTCGCAAACTACTGTTTGTAGTAAATTCATAGTACTCTGGTCGATGAGCTCGCTTGTGAATTGTAGCTCCCATGAGATACCTCCATCCGTACGGTGAAGACCGGAATTCTGCCACCTGTTCTTGTATCAAGTTTGAATTTGCAAGGTACTAGGATTCCAACGGAAAGCTAAGTGAATGTCAGCTGAGTCTCTCATTTATGAATTTCCTTCAACTGAATGTACTGCACATAGGCCGTCTTATGTTTCAGTTGGTACGATATTAGAGATATGGCAGTGTATTGGTAGTGTATTTTCTTGAAGGAAATAAGACAGACAGCAAATTCAGTTGAAGAATATCATAATCGAGCGATTAAGCTGGGAGTCAGTTAAGTATTCCACTGGAACCAAATTAATTCGGAGATGAATAAATTGTGTATAGTTTGGGCTCAAGTGGAATATAACGTTGCCGTTGATGAGCATTGATAGGTACAAACCAGGTCCTGGACTGTCGAAGAATTTTCAACAAATCTATTGGTACCGTTCCGTCAATAAAGCCTAATTTGACCTGTTTCGACTTCACTCACCTGACTTCGTTCGCCTGAGAATGAGGCCATTTAAGACGCTTGTCGTGGAGAGATTCCACGAAAACAGATACTTTGTAAACTGACGAATAATCGCGGTATTTCTTTATTAGTGACCTGAAAACAACAGGGACAACCGGATATAGACATAACGGATTGAACAAACAAAGGAGCCAGCACAGAAATTGAAAGTGATCAACTCACACAGAGTACTAGATTCGGGTGCGTGACTTGAATTGCTAGGTAGTTATCTGTCGTTTATTGAATTTGATGTACTCAGACAGGTGAGACGACCTAAGGGTGTCGGTTATCGCGCTTTAGTGCTAAAATATCCAAACATGTGCTTCATGTAGTTCACAGGCACGACGCACCGTCTCTTGAGTACGTGCGCATAAAGTGGAGAACTCCCGTCCTCGTAACCAACAGCTCGCAATACTATTAAACCATTTGGCAAAAGCGACCTTCCATGTTTAGTTTGGCCCTTCCCAACCCTCGTGCGCTTGATCACATATACGACGTTTGGCTGTCCAAAGCCACATGGAAGTAAATTTAACTTGATATTAGATCAATACACTTATCTGCATTCAAGTATGGTTTTGACGGGAGACCCGCCTGGAATCCAACTGAATCAGTTGCCTAAGAACTTCATAAACGAGAGATTCAGCTGGGTTCTATTTGAGTCATCCGCCAAAAACACATTGGTATGCGGATGAGTGTGCAATTTGGGTTAAAGTAGTACAAAAGGTTGGCGGAAACGCGGGGACTGCGGTTACCTGATGAACCCCATGAAAGGCGAAACCGGCCGTGGGCTGTCACAGCGTTCTCAGCAACTTCATGTGTAGTGTAGTACATCTAAACATGTTATTGTTTTTATGTCTTACTCCGTTCGTCTAGTTTATGAAACAAGCATTTCCTGTAGGATTGCCGTCCTCTGAAACAACAAAACACTGGTGTTTAACACAGTTATAGATATCAATGATAATCTTGTGGAAAGTAACAAAGGAGCATTTTTCCTAAAGTGGATTTGATAGGGCGAATTGTCCTCAGAGCAAAGTGATGATGCTTCACTGTCTCAGAGGGATTCGTTAACCGCACATTTAACCACTATCACCCCTCTGCTCTTCATCTGCACCCCAGTACCCCGCTACCTTCACCTGAGTGCTACTGTATCCCACTCACTCCCAGTGAAGTGGAAAATCGCTCTCCTGGAAGGGGAAATACTTTTATTGAGGATCACCTATATTGGCATTTACGTCAGGATGGTTTAGGTTTGTTTCATCTCACATCACATGTGGGCTCATTTCCAAAGGCAGAATTTTGGACAGGGCTTGCCAACTAAATGATTTCTGGCTTTAGGCCTGTTATCGTATCGTACTGGGGCCATCCTTTCATACGGCGTGCCGTACTTTCTATGCAGACCCCTCTCGCTACTATGAAGACTCTACCCAGCTCCAAGACCAGTAAGGAATCTAACTTGACATTACGATACTCCCCCCATTCATTTGCTTAATTACGTGTACTTTCGTTCGCCAGTTTTGCTCATCCGTAGAAGCCATTCACTTCTCTGCAAAGGCCGCCCTGCCCCACACTGGTATATTAGCATGTGCGTTTGTGTGAATGTGCATTCTGACCTAATTAAAGATCTCGTGCTCCGTCTGTCAAGCCTCACCTGACTTGCTTTGTCGTGATTTCCGTGCGATCGCACCGCTAATCGGAATCACGAGACTGGCCTGGGAAGAGATGAACAAACCCGACACTACCGGGCCACCATTCTGCTCGCCGTTTTCTGGCCTGTGAACCTTAACACTGCACTGTGCCGGTCAGTGACAGACTTGCGCTTTGTGTAAATATTACCATAAACTTTCGAACACAACTCTTCCTTTTGATAAAAGGGGTTGTCAAAACTATCGGTGACTCAAATTTCCGTATCGGGAACCTCAACAGTCAGTTCCTACGGAGCAATTCACCTTTCTAACGGTGGTCAGTCTGTGTTTTGTTTCAGTGCTCCTTTCGTTGTTGTCCTCCCTCTAAGCCAGATCACAATCACGTATACAACAGTTGGCTCACGTCGGAACATTCGATAGTCATTCCGGTAGTTTAATACTTGCCTGGGGAAACCTAATATGTTGGATACTTCATTTGGACTAGCTCACGGAAACCGACGGACAGAAGGTCATCCTGACTTCAGTGTACGCTATCAGGATCATACTATGCCTTAGGTGTGTAGAATTACCAAGAACGTCACCACAGGACCATAGAACTGTCATATCTTGATATCGTCTTTTCGTACAGATCTCTCACCACAGTTTTTGCTCGTTCTCCATTAAGGGGTGGTGGACATCAGGTTCCATGCTAATTACTTCGTCCTAATTTCAGCCTCTGGAGCAGTTTGCACAGTAGCGGAATGTAGACCCTAATGAAAGGAGCTGGTAGGATGAGTCGATGCCTGAATGAACTGGCACGAATTACTTGAGTTCACTGAAACTCTCAGTGATTTCTGGCGGGCTGTTTCTGTCGTATTTATCTCAACGCCCATAGGGAAGTCGGTTTGTTATATATTGTGTCACTTAAGGTGTTTGAGATGTAAAGGCTTCATCACAAAATAAGATATCAGTGGGTTGCCGCACATAAGTTGCTGCTGCCAGTCAGAATATGATAGCGGCATCATCTGACGCGATGGCCTCCAGTGAACCACAGCCTTTTTGGCAATAAGAAGGAGCGTGTTTAGTTTTTTTGGGTACACAGTCACAAATTTTTCCACTTGTCCATCCTTATTTTGTAACTGTTATATTGACTGCTTATAAAAATGATCTCTTGGTACAAGGCTTTTTTGTACGTGCAGATTTTGTTTGTTCATTTCTACATGCCCGTTGCCAAGGATTTGTTGGTTTTAACTCACAATCAGCACTTGGATTCACAAAGGTACAATCTAGAACTTCACTAGACCTTCACAGAAGTAAATTGAAACTCGGACTTGGAATAATTCTAAGTAATATGTCGTGTGACCGCGTTACTTGCATGTATCAACAAAATGTTTACAAAGAAGAATTTCGTCCCCACTTAGCCAATGGAGGGTGGCTAAATTCTGCTGTGGAGCCCGTGATAACTGTGTAAACGGGAAAGGTAAGTACAACAAACGTATCAAGGGATACGTGTGTGCAAACTGGGTCAAGCTGAATGGGGGAACTGGTTCGAGGTTACTAAACACGACCTGTCAACAACATACATCTGCAGTAAGGATCAAAACGTCTACGAAGAAAATTTGGTAGTTAGTCAGGTGGCTGTTGATCTGTTCGCCGAGCTTGGCAGTTGACTTGCAAACGTTTCGTTATCATTCAACGAGGCATCATCAGTGGGCGACACCATCGACCGTCCACTGAAGATTTCCCTTCGACTGATGACAAAACATTTACCAGCTATTTACTAAGTCCAGTGAACAGTATCTGATCAACTACCAATGATTGCCCCCGAGCTACCAATATTCCAACACACTGCCAACAACAACTACCGACAACTAAGCCTAATTATTCAATAGACCCACTCAACCCCGCTGTGATGATGTTACCTCGATTGGTTATGGAACGTGTGCAATCCAACCGTCAATATGAGCGAGGAGACCGACAACCAAGCACTTTACCCCTCATCTTGAGGATTACCCAAGAGAAGAAACTCAGCAAACATGCCCTTCTCAGTAACCGGGTTTTTCAACTTTGCCCCCTACAGAAGATACGCGATAATGGAAACGCCCTTTG
>SJOL01006342.1:339656-350898 GCA_004794785.1 Opisthorchis felineus | reverse complement strand
GTATATTAAATATTAATATAAATATAAATAAATATATAAATATATGTCACGGTGGACGCGGACGAAAGTAATAAGCCACAGAATGCAATATACAGTTCCAGGAAATGGAGTAGGGCATAAATAAGCTAACAGTACAACAGATGGACGGGAACGCAATATGTTTAGATAACGAGATTAGCCCAGTGTTCCAGATAATATTTCAAAGATGAATGCCACTTATCATGAGGCCATACGAATTTCGTGAATGGGGAGATCAAAAATGTCATCTTTGCCTTTGCCCTCAAGTGGATCAGAACCGGAAATAGCAACTGATTCCAGTGAGCATCAAACATCCGGAAGTGAAAGTGGGGTGTTGAGAAGTTAGCTGTTACAAAACACAGGTGCATCACGAAGACATTTGAAAACTACTGCAGCAGAATGCCGCCACTGGAGGCTTCCCTCTAGAATTACCTATGTCTCAGTGAAAACATAAAAAGTTTGTATCTCGATGAAGCTGGACACGGAAAGGGAATAAATGAAAACGCATAAGTTGCTAGCAATCATCAGATGCAGCGCAAATCTTAAGAAATCATGAAGTCCGTAGGAAATAATTCCAAGCAATGTAAGTGCTTCCTGTCGGAAACAGCGGAGACTATTTGCTATTAACTTTTCCAACCTGAGGAAAAATGTGTATCTATTCAATGGATCCACGTGAAAATTAATAGTGAATTGGTCCTGATTCGGTTTCAGGGTTGGAATCTTAAAAACAGCCTAGGCGCTCCCAAACAGTGTTTCTCAAAAAGACTGGTCTTCCTAGTCGGCAAATGTCGTGCAGTTTTACGATGCAATAAATCTTTTCTCGCAGTCCACCTACATCTATTTTGTGCTGTTTTAATAACTTTTAAGTTCTGAATCTCAGTGGACGGTCAGGAATTCTCTTGGCAAACAGCGGAAAGCTTCGCAAATTGAGCCGTCGACCCTTCAATTTACAGCAGCATAAATAAGCGGTTTTCAACGTTGTAATTAGCGATTCGTTAGGAAGACTGGGATACTTTGTCCAAGACAGAATATAATTCTATCGGTTCCGCGGGAATAAAAGTTGAAAGATACGTTCATGGGAATTTTAGGTCGTGCCAAAATGGCAGTTTGGGTTTTTTAAGCGGCGCTTTTGTGATAGAAGCAAGCTTAAGTTTTCTCGCAGTATTCACACAACAGCATTTGAATGGCGGAGTAAAGCGTTCACGGAGTCAATAGCGCTTGAGCGTTGAGGCTATTGGCGCCTTATAATGCAGGGTGATTTTTAGTGTTTATAGCCAGGTAAGCGAGGGGGATTAGTCTAAGAATGACATCTCGGAACTAGCACATCCATAGCGGAGAAAGCTCCTTTCACTAGTTTATCTTCTGAGCTGATGAACTACTGTCAAGCATTGCTCAGTGAGATAATTTTTACACGGAAACCCTCTGGTTCAGGTCATTGAGGACGTAACATACGACAATCGTTTCACTCCGGAGTTGCCAGCTTTTGTAGGGAACACAAAGATTAGTAGTAGTTGTTGTAGTTGTCTATTTTACCCGGTGAGCACTACAGGAGGATTTCGGAAGCTGAGAGGAAATGGCTGATTCAGATTTCCTGAATGTTTTCAATGAAGCCCCATAGCAAGATCCTCTTGTGTGCCGGACTGAACAGTTCTGTAGAGACGCCGAAGCTATGTTCTTCGTAAACACGTTGTAGAACCTGCTTTTCCATGAAGTAGGTGTAAGTTCTATGACTTCTTCACCACAGTACTTTAATTTCTGAAACTGAGAATTTTGATATCCTCAACTGTGCGGTTAGACATGCAGTTAGACATCTCTGTCGAAAGAACATGACTGTCTCTGACGTGCGCAACTGTTGGTAATGTTTAAACGTCATTAGTCAGTGACGAAATCAAGGTGTTTCATATGCAGTGATTGGATATGCCTACTCCTAGCAACTGAGAAAGATCCTGCACCAACAACTTTCGACGCCTGGATTTCGCGTCAAAGCCAGTGTGGAAGACGGAACCAAACGACTGAGTGCGAATCAGTCTTCTGTTTGATAGTGTCTCATCCGATATGAGGAACCTGCAGAAGAAATTTTAAACAACCTGTCACTAACGAACATTTGATTCCATAACCACAGCCTCCAAACATAGGGTTTTTCTGTCCGAAAACATGAAAAACGTCAGTTATAAAAGCACCACCAATCTAAAAAACAGTGGCTCTTGAGGAAGCAAAAACCTGGGAACAAAGGACCGCCTTCTTATTACCAGAATAGTGCTGCATCGTAAGCTTATGTGTTGTAACAAATGTCCTTATAACAATCTAGGCAACGGATGTATGGTCAGAGTTTGTACAGATTACTTGTACGTCAATACATACATGTTAATATCAATACTGGAGAATTCCACACCATTTTTACCCTCTTGTAAATTCTCTCCTAAACGCAGAACAAGGACCGTGATTGGATACTTAGATGAACCTATTGACTCCGAGGTGAGGACTTTTTAGCACCCAGTAAGAGCTACACCGAAAAGATGACAAGGATTGTTCAGTTGATACAATCAACGACAGACCCGAATCGACAGCCAAATTGGTAAAATCAGTCACTGAATTTACATTCGTAACATCTACCTTACATATCATGGCACATAAACGATCCTACTGAAGAGGGAATACCTAGGTAGATCTGTAATGAGTTTCAAAAGTGGCAACATGCGACAGAAAACCAAAGATACCCTTACCTTTCGTGTTTTCCGTTTGCCATTTTCTAGCAAACAAAAACAGACTCTTTTGATTCGTCTTCATCCCTAAAATGCGGCACAACATTTTTTTCATAACGAAATCTTCCTGCCTTGTCGATATTTCTCCCCGCGGTTGGACAGTAATGTGCAAAGTTCACATCTCACTCCTGGTGAATGTATACTTAGGAGCCCCATACGAAATTTTCAAGCACCAGGTATTGACCACTTGAGTAGTTTTGTAAGTAACTGGGGTAGATGTTTGGGCCAAATATGCTGAGCGACCTAGAGTAAGTCGACTGACGCTCCAAAAGGTTCCCATTACATGAACCTCCTGTTAAATTTATTTGTTCAGAATTTTTCGTCTAACCCAGAGCGAATCGAACCGAATACGAACTGTTTGCCCCCTGCATTGAAACCTGTGTAACCGGGCGATTTAACACGATTTATACCGGTAGGTTTGATATTTACACAAAAGTGTAATGTGATTTCGAAAAGAAATTCCCTTATAGAATATAGAGCACCGTTCCGAATTTGCTTCCCCTTTTCTTGGAAATCCGATGAGAATAGCACATCATCGTTTTACGGTCGACAGATAAATAAAATTTAATCGCACAGGTCTGGTTTAGTCAGCATAAACGTAGTTAGATGACCTCAGAATTCAGGTGGCATAAGTCATTTATCAGCTGTCAAGAAGCGTTTCGGCAGTTTGCTGTAAGGGCTTCGACAATATCGTGCTTCCATGCAAACAACATAGCTTCCAAATGTTCCGATCATACTTTTGTCCGATAAAACGTGACTGGATTTTCACACCTTCAGAACTGCCTTCAAAGTGTTGCTCCACCGTGGATGGGCATTTGAATCCATAGAAACCTCACCGAATGATTGTATCCGCTAATTCCTCAGCTGTAATGCAAAATCTTCTACCGACACGGAATATCATAGAATTTAGGCGTTCCATTATTAGCTATAACAAATAGTAATTTGTAGACTAATAAAATGCATCACGTACGGACACATTGGGCGTTTTTACTCCGGAGCGTATTCTAAACACCTTGGATTCTGGTTTTCCGCTCATTTCTTCACAGCTGCGAATGCCAAAATGTCTTCTAGTTTCAAATGAAATGTTGTTGTTGCCTGTTATCTCGGACTGAAAACCTTTTTGCAAACGTTTCATCGCCGGTTTAGGTGACATTCTAAATGCTCACTAGATTAGCTGCCCGCCGCTGTTTAGCTGTGCATCACTCTGAAGAAAGGAGGGGACCTGTGATTATGCCTGGTTCTCCGGATGGTTGATCCTGTTGGCTGGCTATTTGGCTGGTAATAGTCACTCAATGGAGCGGTGCCGCTAGTCCGAGCACACTTCGTTTGTCCACTCATCCACTCAACAATCGCTTTGAAGGCTGAGCTGAGCATCCAGGTCCGCACGCTTACCACCACCTGACCATAGTTCTGCAATCGAGCTCAGTCATTGAACTGAAATCATCTGTCAAATGGTTTAGTAGGAAGGGCCGTACAGTGTTGCAGCTGTTTTTTCTGAGCCAGAGATAGACGAAAACAGTGGTGTGGTCTAGAATTGCAAACGTTACGTTCGGATGTGAATAGACTAAGTGTAGCAAAGCGACCAAACAACTGGGCTGACTTGAGTGTGATTTGACAAGTAGACCCACAAGCGTCACGGGAGAAATGTTAAAAATAAAGAGGTTGGAAAACTATCTGCAGGACCTGGTAATATGGCCGAATTACACGGTACCTTTCGTGCTTGGTGATATCATTAATGCTTAAGCCTCGCGCTCACACTTGATCATAGTCAACCATCTTAGGGTAGTAAATTTTGCCTCCTTTCTGGTGTTATCGCAGAATACTGTCCATTGTTTGTTCTCAGGAAAATAAAAATTTGCATCCGGACGAAAAGATAGTGAACTCACGTACTAAAAGTATAAATCATTATGTTCAGTGTTGAATCACAGGTAGGAAGACCTAAAATAGCTGATGAAACGTACTACTCGAAAGTGGTTTATGTAGTCTCAGGAGATAATGAACTTGAATGCAAATAAATGTTTGCACACGGACAAAAAGCAATAGCATGCCAGAGGGCTTTTCAAGTATTTGATGATGAGATGTCCAGTTCTGCATACCATGAACAAAAAGACACGCCTGAGGATGTAAACAAACCACTGAATGCCCACTTACAGGGTAGTGATACGACACAGGATGTAAATAATCTAGTAATTCACTGAACAGAGGTGTGGCAAATTAGCTGTCAAATTCAAGTGGATAGGCTGGATGGACAGCAAGCCTCATCGACAGCAGTCCGTGGGACACCAGTCGTATGCTTAAGATCGGCTCTTCCTGTCCGTCCCCAGGCATTCGTGGCACGCTTACTTAAGTGAGGATCCATCAGGTCCCCTTCAAATTTGTTCGGAGGACTTTTCCACATTGCTGGAAGAATGATCTAAGTGGGTAGGATGTGGCGCATTGTCCTGTACAGGTGATCAGGCATAAAGAAACAGATTTAAAGAGTGAGAAAATAAGGTGGAAATTAAAAAAGGTCTTGTCCTTGAAATGTGCCTCGACCTCGTTTCGGGAGACAAGTATCCTTCTTAATTCAACTCAGGCACGTGGCACGATACCATAGCACAAATTAGAGGACAAGCAAAGCTATGCAAACTCACCATGAGAATTTTTAGGACAGTTGAGGCAAAATACTCCGTAGAGAGAAAAGCTGACATTTCTCTGGCTGGCGAAGTACGTTCTGATGGGAACACGCTCAACGGGACCAAATGAACTTCTAGAGAGTTAGGAACGACTGGTGATTGGGAACGCTTAAGTACAATTTAAGAACACTGCTCAGTAGTCTTCACACAAGAAGAAACAACGGTCTGATACCACAATAACATCCAAAGTTTAACTTTCACCACATTACATGTGGCTGGTTTCCAGCTGGATTTCGAAGAAACGGAAGACGAAATCACAATATAAGGTTTCCAGCTAGGTATAGTTTGATGGGAAAGAATAGCGGGAGATAAGACAGTAATACACACAATTAAAAGACCTAAGCCCGGTAAATGTGTGACGTTTATCTGTGCACCCCGTGAAGACAACGGGCAGAAGAAAGTCATCTTGAATTGGTAAAGAACATTGTCGCGTAATTCCTATATTCCAGAAACCTCACAAAAAGTGGCCAGTGAGCCACAAAAATAGGGGTCTTGTCCGCTCTTCAAACATTTTATAGACGGTGTTGTCTGTCGGCAATGAAGACCACTGGAAAGGTTCAGGAAAACATATTTGCTCAGGAAATTACTGTGGTCCACGATGAAGCGTTGTTTTGACTTCGAGAAAACATGACAGCCAACTTATGGTAATCTGCTTCAATAGTCGACCGAAGGGTATCATAACGAGAGGAATATTTGTCGTACATTCTAGACAATTCCGTAAGAAACACCTTGGTCCTAATTTAGGTCTTCCAGAGCCATGATACAGTGAAGCTGAAAGAAATATGTGTCAATGTTTTTGAGTATGCTCCATTCAGCTTGCTGACGCAGCATTCAAGCAGATAGTACACAGCCCTTCAGGACCTAAAGATAATGGTAATCAGCAAACCTCAATTTAAAAAGCGAGGGGATTTTGGTAATTGGAGGAGGAATAAGATCAGGAAAGCTTCAGGATGTATCAAGACAATACTGAGAACCTGTGTTCAGTGCGTTCAAACGCTGGAAGTGACCTATCAGATATGCTCAAACCAGTTTTTTTAGTAGTATGAGATTTGGAGATGTTCAACCGAGCTTTAATCCTGCTAGAGAAGTTAATTTATACCAAAAATCCGAGAAATGGTGTACAACTGTCCTATCGCTTGTTGTAATTGTCAGCGCTGTGCATTTTATGAACGTCTGGGGATATTCGGACTAGGAAACCGCGACCAGTAGATGAGGGTTAAACCATTCGGACATGAGCGGCTAATCGGTAGTGCGATCAACTCACAAATAGATATAATGAGAAACCAAATTAACCATGATGTTGAGAACCATTAGACAGAAATCCTAACCAACTAATTAGTTGGACGGTATCACTCATTTGATGCGCCACTACCCATGAGGTTGCTGAAGACTGTTCGATAGCCCACAACCGGTTCCGTCCTTATTCGGACTCATCGGGTAGGAGCAGTACCCAAATTCTTCTTACGTTCTACGTCAACGCAAATCGCACAACATTCGCAGATTGCACACATTTTCAAGACAATCTGGTTGTAACGGTAGGCTTAACTGAATCCCAGCTGAATCTCTCGTTCACGATGCTTTCCAGTTGAGCCTCCAAATTAGTTTGCAGATGATTTCATTTCGCGAAGTACACTTCGTTGTTCCCGTGGTTATGGCTGCTGACCGAGTGACCGACTGTCGCCACCTGGCTAAACAAAACGAAATGTATGTCTGTAGTTTTTTAGACCACTGACGAAAACCGCAATACAAAAATAAAACACGCCTATTTACGACAACCTGCAGGCTTGTACCCAACTCATTAGGACTGATGGCTCTGGTTGCAACTGTTTTTGTTTGGTTGAACAAAGGATGAATTATGAAACCTCGTAAACAGGCTTTGTCCTACTGTGACTGAACAAAAACAGGTATGCTTCATAGTAGAAAAACAAAAAAGTACCATTCCCTTGTGTACTAACGATTTTGGTGAGAGCCAGTTAGGCGATTTACCTTATTTAGAGTGATTTTCATAAATTCTCGCTTGAAGATCCATCCCGGAAGCCCAGTTTGTTAGCTTTATTCTAAGTCCATTAAAATGGTTGAATAACAGAAGACGGTAAACATCCTTCTTCAATGCGCTGCAAACAGGAATCACCCAAAGACGACGATAAACAGCGAAACCCTAAATGGGAAATTAAGTCATCCCAAAGTGCGGAGTGTTACTTCTATTTGAGGTTTGTGATTAGGTATCTGCGTAGCAAACAACCATCGATATGTTTGTGTCGAGTCCACTTCAAACGATAGGACGCGCTGCTACGATGTGTCATTCTGTACTTCCGAAATCACAGTAAATAGAATTGTGCATTACAGGCGTGCTTCACACTGTCAAGCCATTCCACTGTAACAGTGTATACTTCTGATAAAGCATGCGAGTAGCCTAAGGTCTGTTGTCCAAGCTCTGACCCGCATCTGATGAGAGGCGAAGTTTATTACGGAAATTATGGAACCGGTTTGCATGGTTTGTTTACCGTTATTTAGTAGTCAATGAACGATCAAGAAAGTTCAGTAAGGCACGTGAGAATATTCAGTTTTTAGAAATTCTGTGCAGATGANCAGTTTTTGCTTGCAATTGTGCGATAGTCAATGAATATCCAGGAGAGTTCAAGAAGACGCGTTCGAGAAGAAGATGGATATTCCGTTTTTAAAAACAACATGTAAATGAGAGTTTAACCTTCCTGTCCAATGGTCTGTAACCGTTTAGTTGGCGTTTTCTAATAAACAACTCCGCAGCGAAGGGTTTCCCTCTTTATACCAGAACCAACTTCCCCTATTGGGTATTTTAAGGGAACAAGATCGATCCGTTCGAAAGAAGTACTCCTTCGGGGAATGTACAGTCGCGTCCCTGGACAGCCATGATTTTGGTAAGTGAAAGAAAATACCGAGTGGGGCGAAAATTTCACTCCTTTTATTGTGTTTAGTCTGGAAAATAACTGACAGGATGTATGTCCCACACATTGTCTTCAGAGAAAAGCAGAAAAGGCCAAAGGTACACTGCCCAGAAGCATGAACCGTACCAGCGGAATCCAAAACGTTTCTTGGTCACCCTCATACTTATCCGCCAAGCAATGCGCTTTTTTCGCCCCGAATTTTGTGGTATTCTGAAGGTCGAAGTCCGCTTAGGGGTATGATAGATCAGTATGCATGGCAGAAGGCCGACCCATGCAGTTGTTAGTGTTAGATTCTTTTTTTGTGACTGAGGGATCTAACGCACCAATACACAGCCATTCCCCAATTGCCTAGCTAGAGATTGGATGACGTTATCTAACACCAGCAGTCAATCTGAACCATCACTGATCAAATAGCAGAGGACACTTTAGACTCTCGTCCGCGGATACCTAATTTTTTTGTTACGCCAAAGACTGGTACATGCGACCGTTTAAATTAACCGCTATGCTCTATTAATACGAAAATGTAACTTTGGCCTTTGAAATTCCCGCACTTTCCCAAATTCACCCTCAGCCGAATTCCGGACATTTCCGGCTTTCAGACCTCTTTCAACTCCAAAACTCTGGAACTTACAAGGCCTTCATGTCTCCAAGTAATCATAATGTTTTCTGGCACCGAGTTCATTTGTAGTTACATCCGAAGTGAATCGGCATAATCAAAACCTTATCAGAGATTCACTGCGTGAATTAAACTGACTGGCTGTACTTTAGACAAGACTTGCAGCATGTTGTTCAGCTTGAACAACCTCATAAAACAGTATCCAACTTGTGAAAAGCTGATGGGATGCAAACAAGTATATGATCGGTGTCTACAAGAGTTCTTCAGGAGTGTCAGACATTGTTGGAGCCTGGTCACTGATAACTAACGACAGTGTGGTTTACCCGGGTTTGGGGTAGATTCGTTGACGGGTGGCATGTTGGAGTATGATTCTTAATGTTTCTTAATTCGTCACTGCAGAGAGACGGTGTATGAGAACTTGTGAGGTGCGTCACCGTACTCTTAACTTACTCGTTTTCTAGATAGAAAAATAACTATGGGCAATTCGTGACTAGATAGAGCTTTATCTTAAGTCGCTGTTAATTCGTTGATTTAAATGAGACGGTGTGAAGGAGTATCATGCAGGCTCTGCCACAAGAGATCATGGGGGCAAGGCAACTCAAACCACATATCACCATCTGCTTGCCATGTCCATATGTACTGAGGACTCAAAAAACCGGCCTAATCAGCAAACAATTTATCCACGATTATGGTACTAGCGACTCCGGTTTGAGCCTGTTCCTGTGCCAAAGAGTTGCTCCATAGGCTCATAACTCTGACTACAGAACATGTCATTATTGCTTCTGTTGTTCTTGCTTGTTTATCTGCTGAGTCTACTTTTTATTCCACTTGGCACGAGACCACAGTTGAGGCACTTCAGCGTCCATTTTTTTATTTGGGTTCTGGCGACGGAGCTAGTGAATCATCTGCGTCTTCCCGATATTCACCCTTGGTCGAATGAACTGAAACTTTTTCCATATCAAACCCCTTGTTTCAACAGTTTACTGGATTGAAGCAACGATGTGACAATTTCTAATCGCAAAATATGTAACCTAAGTAGCCAGACTCATGGTATCAACATCAATCTCAACACAAAACATTGGAGAATCTCGCCTTACTTGACTGATCCAGAACTCTGACTTTAAAGCTTCGACTAGTCGACAGACGGCCTGCGAGGAGAGGTTGATTCTTTTCTATCTGTTATGAGGCCTATGGAGAATAATAAAAATTAAGATTGAATGTATGCATTTGTAGCTGGCTAGTTAACTGGTTGACTTCCAACAAAAACCACTCAGAGATTAGACATGCGTGGATCTCTCAATAATCCTCATAAATGACTTAGTCTGACGCGTTATTAGTCACAAGCTAGTTGTAGGAAAGTATGAAAATTGAACAATGCCCCAATTAATGGTTTTTGCTGTCGTTTCCTGAAGAGGTTTTGCACACCTTAGGCATGTTGCACAAGCGAGGTCGAAGTAATATGATACCGAAGAAGACACGCTTTGGGGGCGGAACCGAAGCCTGTACCTGTCGGTTGCGAGACAGCTGAACTGCTGGTAATGCTTGGTTTTGGTGACGTTTCCGCATTTGGGCTTAGCACGCGATTCGTCACGCACTTAGCTGTTCGAGTAACAGTTGTTGTCCGTTAGCGTCGTTTGTGGGTTCCATGCGTAGATTCCTTAGTGGATCAGAGGTTGATTCCTCCCAAATGCCATGTACGCAATACGGCCTGAATGAAACAGAGTAGGGGGTTCGGTAAGTCTTGAAAGGACACACAGTAAAAGATACGCCTCTAAGAAAGGTTCAGTATAACTGTGTAAAATTTATTTGGCCTAAAATGTGGTAAAATAAAGGGCAACCAAACAGTATTGGTGCCGCATTGACCAGGCTATATTGTACAGGTTGATCACAAACCTCAAGCTAGAAACTCAGTGTTTGAGTGGCCGAAGTTTTAATGGCTTGTTTTGCCGTAATTCAGTTGTACACGGTGCTTAATCGACTGGAACTAATGAAGAACAGGCTATGAAGAATAGTCCTCCCGGTATAGCCACGACCTCTACGGAGTACCAAAAGTGAGCACTTTCTAGAGTGGCCTTTGAGTGAAGAGAGTCGTATTCCCTGTAAACCGATAATCTAACATTGCGGTTTTTGGTTGTGTCTGTTGCCGCCCGTTTGCCTTATTCACTAAAAGTAAGTGATCCCCTTGTGGTTTATGCCTATTTCTGCCTATTTTGAGTCCTTCCGGAAGATCGTAAAAGTGAATCGTAC
>SJOL01006342.1:290085-335202 GCA_004794785.1 Opisthorchis felineus | reverse complement strand
GACGGAGCTAGTGAATCATCTGCGTCTTCCCGATATTCACCCTTGGTCGAATGAACTGAAACTTTTTCCATATCAAACCCCTTGTTTCAACAGTTTACTGGATTGAAGCAACGATGTGACAATTTCTAATCGCAAAATATGTAACCTAAGTAGCCAGACTCATGGTATCAACATCAATCTCAACACAAAACATTGGAGAATCTCGCCTTACTTGACTGATCCAGAACTCTGACTTTAAAGCTGCGACTAGTCGACAGACGGCCTGCGAGGAGAGGTTGATTCTTTTCTATCTGTTATGAGGCCTATGGAGAATAATAAAAATTAAGATTGAATGTATGCATTTGTAGCTGGCTAGTTAACTGGTTGACTTCCAACAAAAACCACTCAGAGATTAGACATGCGTGGATCTCTCAATAATCCTCATAAATGACTTAGTCTGACGCGTTATTAGTCACAAGCTAGTTGTAGGAAAGTATGAAAATTGAACAATGCCCCAATTAATGGTTTTTGCTGTCGTTTCCTGAAGAGGTTTTGCACACCTTAGGCATGTTGCACAAGCGAGGTCGAAGTAATATGATACCGAAGAAGACACGCTTTGGGGGCGGAACCGAAGCCTGTACCTGTCGGTTGCGAGACAGCTGAACTGCTGGTAATGCTTGGTTTTGGTGACGTTTCCGCATTTGGGCTTAGCACGCGATTCGTCACGCACTTAGCTGTTCGAGTAACAGTTGTTGTCCGTTAGCGTCGTTTGTGGGTTCCATGCGTAGATTCCTTAGTGGATCAGAGGTTGATTCCTCCCAAATGCCATGTACGCAATACGGCCTGAATGAAACAGAGTAGGGGGTTCGGTAAGTCTTGAAAGGACACACAGTAAAAGATACGCCTCTAAGAAAGGTTCAGTATAACTGTGTAAAATTTATTTGGCCTAAAATGTGGTAAAATAAAGGGCAACCAAACAGTATTGGTGCCGCATTGACCAGGCTATATTGTACAGGTTGATCACAAACCTCAAGCTAGAAACTCAGTGTTTGAGTGGCCGAAGTTTTAATGGCTTGTTTTGCCGTAATTCAGTTGTACACGGTGCTTAATCGACTGGAACTAATGAAGAACAGGCTATGAAGAATAGTCCTCCCGGTATAGCCACGACCTCTACGGAGTACCAAAAGTGAGCACTTTCTAGAGTGGCCTTTGAGTGAAGAGAGTCGTATTCCCTGTAAACCGATAATCTAACATTGCGGTTTTTGGTTGTGTCTGTTGCCGCCCGTTTGCCTTATTCACTAAAAGTAAGTGATCCCCTTGTGGTTTATGCCTATTTCTGCCTATTTTGAGTCCTTCCGGAAGATCGTAAAAGTGAATCGTACCTCAGTTTTTCGGATTACTCAATTAACTGTTTACGAGTATCATAGCTTTATCCATCAACAAATACAGTTCAGACAGAACCCTAACAAACTCAGTAGAACAGGTAAGAACAACTAGCCCCCGTTAACAAAATGATACTCATTTTTACTCCTTTGTTTCAGCCGTCATTCAGTTAGGCTGTGGTGGGAACTCTGATGTTGATTTCCAAGAACTGCGTTCAGCTTGTCTACAAACAAACTGAAGTAGCCTTCACTGATTTGTCTTCTTTATCCTCCTTGGTAAACGACGTTAACAGGCGAAGATAAGAACAACTGAGCGACAGCTGATTCAGTGAAGATAGCCAAGTTCAAAATGATGGCGTAACTCTTTAGTATGTGTTTGTTTGTGTGCGCGCACCTACGCCTCACTGTGGACACACCGAAAATTCAGAGCAGCCGCGAGATGTGAAACATGTTATTTATATCAAAACGAGCGTTAGCGACAAAGTGAACGAACAGATAGCCAACACTTAAGTAAGATTACGTGAGCGCGATTATGAAAGCTAGATATTTTGCTACAAAATTGTCGGTGCACATATCGCTAGCTGATGAATTATGGTCAGGATAATCCTATAGGTTGACGGTATTCACATGGAAGCAACAAGGTACAAGAGAAGCACTTCTTATCTGTCTAGTGACCTATTTGCCTCAGGCGCTTGAATAGTAAAGATCCCGGGTTACGACTTGACCTCCGACCTTTTGGAGTCACCTGTTCTACAACCCAAAAAGCATACCTTCATGTGTGTTTATTCGCACGCCCGGGCAGACGATGGTCTATTCTGATGAAGTAGGTGTCTCCGTAACCGCCGTAACTGTCAGCCGTAACGTGGACGGCTGACAAGACTGTGGAACCAGTCACTGAACACTTACCTTAGCGGTAGCTTCCATGGTTGGTTTTAGCGCCCTCTAAAGTTTGTTTTGGAGTTGATTGGCTAAATGACATTCTGAATCTCGACAAAATTATCCGACCGGCCTAGAACTGATTAGGAACTCTCCTTTTGGGCTGCAATTTATTGTTGTGTTTGTAGTGACTACTTCACATTGAATTAGGAAAGTCTGAAAATCCAAAAGCCAAATTGGATTCAGCCCCGCACTCAGCTGACACACATGGGTGAAGTTGAGAATACTATAACAATCTGCTACAACAATCTGTAATATTAATGCTAAAAGCACCGTCAACATATCGCTCGTAAAATGTGCGGCCTGTATCTCAGTTATTCCTAAGATGTCAGCAATTGCTTGACCGAATGGGTTACCTATTGTAACATTAACAAACTGCCGGTAGGTTTTTTTCTTGCAGTTTTCGTACGTAGTGAACTGATGTCCTTGTGAAACTCAAAACTTACACCTATACTAGGCGTCCTACTCAAAATATAATCACACAGAATGTCAACTGTTTCTTCCTAAGAACATTTGTAAAATAGTGAATTAATACTAATTGCAAACGTTTCTTTTCAGAACTCACCATCCAGGCTGTAAAAGAGATCAAAGGAATCCTTTCGACAATCGGGTGCTAGGTTTTTTCTAGTAGGCTTCAAAAGCTTTACAAGCCAATGCAGCAGTTAAGAATCAAATGCTCATTATTCTCGGTGGAAATATGAATCTCTTACAGTCAAACAGTAGGTTGTCTGGTCCAGCTTGAGGTTAACGCGCTTTTGCATATAGCCTACATGCCGTGCAGCTTAAAAAACAACAGGAATGCTAGTATCCCGCGATTTGTGCTGGCGAGTAGTCAGACGACAAGTGCTTTGGTTGTTCACTGAAATTTTCTTTAGCGAACCTGATTCCGCTTGTTGGTTCGCGGCATTCTGATGTCAGCCCTTGAGGGACAACTGAAGAAGTTAAACTGCGGCTGTGTGATACATCCGAATTACTCCCTAACTGTGCTTATTACTCCCAACTATCAGAATCCGTCCATCTGACCTCACTCAACTAAACCCAATGCAGTCTTCATAGTCTGTAGCCATTTCGCCTCAACAAAGTGCATAGGAACCCGGTGATCGTTAGGCGTCTTAGTGTGCGTATCTAATCACGAATTTTATCATTCCCAGTACCAGTTTTGAAGGACTAGGTAGGCTACAGAGAGCTATTTTCCCACAAAGGTGTATAACACAGGTGGCACAAATAAATCTAAAACAAACCATCTCAACCAAAAATGGGGCTACACACCTGATGATTACTGGATACATCTATCAAAATAATCTGATCATCATTCTGAAAATGCAGCTCTGTAGTACGCATGCAGTGATTGCCACGAAGTTATGGAGTAAAGCACGCAACAGTCAGTAGTAGAGTGAAGTAAGATTACCAGCAAGTGTTGCTGACAATCTGTTTGCTGTAAAAAAGCGTCACTGTCTCAGAGTTGGATGGTCCATGCCTAGAAGTCATCCTTATGGGGCTCTGCCAAATTCAGTAAAGAGGATTTTGGAAAATGAGAAATCGGTCCTTAGATAGAGTTGGGGATTGCTTGGCAGAGTTATAATGGAATATTCAAACAAGCCGCTGTTTTTAGACGGATGAAAAAATTGTCTCGCAGCACACTATTCCTACTTCTCCGTAATTTGGATGTGAAATAATATTCGCTCGCTCACTCACTCGCACGAACTCAAACTTCCTGGCTTTTTAAGATGGGAAACTACATAGCTCTGCAATCAGGGAACTCGCCTTTCACTTTTTCTATCCAGTTTTCTCGGGGCACTTTTTACAGCGCACAGTCTGCCCAGTCCGACTCACTTCTCATCACCTACTCGCCCACACGTTTCAGAGTGATTTCTGTTTGCAAATCACATCTCTTCACTGTTGCAAACGAATTCGCCCACTACTGGCCCCTGTAAGTGACTGAGTAGATCCTTACTGATTGGTTCGTCAGATCACACCAGAATCAGTAGCGGCAGCTGTAGCAGTCTGTCAGTATATAAACGGCTTTCCCTAATCGTTTGTTCGACTGTAGTTTCGCAACATAAACCGGGCGCAACATGGTGACCAAACTGAACCCAATAGTAATCTGCATTTTCCTGGTTGTGATGCAAGCAAGAGGACTGATGCTTTCCAGACTCAGAAACGTAAGTCAGACTACTCGAAGTATAATTTCCAGATCAGATCCATAGACTTCATTTTCAGAGGTAGCCACCAGAAGCGTGCTGCACATCACTCGTTTAATTGGATGACATACCGTAACAAAAAATGCACTTCAAGGTTAGGGCCAAAAATTCAATCGTCTAACAATATGGGGATGTCCTGTACTTGGACGTATCCATTTTCATAAACAGCTGATTTACTGTACCGGTTGTTCGCGGATCGATGGCACTCACCACCGTTTAGGAACTTGGATCTGTTTATACATCAGTTGCTTGTTATATATTATCCCGATTCATGAATCGTCGCCTTTTGGGATATTAGTCTAGTTTATGCTAATTCGAATATTCGGGTGAGTTCAATAGTGATATGGTTCACAGTCATTTCCGGACACCTAGATAAGTGCTGTATCATTTGGTGCTGTTCTGAGTTCGGCTTCAAGTTTCCTGGTGGACCACATCACTGTGAGTAATTTGCTTGATGGATACAGCTGTTTTGGACCATCCCATTCCCACTCAGTGACAGCGGAGGGTGACTTAACTCGCCGTTGTTTCAGCCTAGTATTAGCCGCTCGTCATTAAGACTTGCAGAGCCATACATGTACCTTTGCGATAAAGATTTGCAGCCGTGTCATGTTCTTCAGAGTGAAAGCTGTGAAAGCTATCGGTACAAAAGAGCACACGTGTAGAGAACGCCAACAATTTTCAGTGTAAAAAACAATGATAAAAATAGGCCTGATTTACAGAAAATATAACCTGAATCCAGCAATAGCTTCATTCAGTGACTCAACCATGTTGGCACAGTTTTTGACCCCTTGTTATGGACGAACCACTGAACTTGAAAAACGCGCCAATTTAGATTATCATTGACCGTGTAGTCCGCACAGGAAACCTCGGAGTTTGTAATCAGATCAAATGATCATTAATTTTACACACCGCGCACCTACCGAACATCTATTTGCTAAAGAATTTTCTGATTCAGTGAAACGAGTGGTTATGACAGATTTGAGGGACCTCTTTTGATTGTCACTATTTATCACATTCCTCATCAACGTTTTTTCGCCCCTGCCAGAGTGTGGGGCATGATTTATCACGTTTTCCGTTTTACTGCAATATATGTGAAATTTCTTCAATGTTGGTCCAAAATGCCTATCAAGAAGTTTACATTTTCCTCGACCCATTAGCTGCGAGGCACATCACAAGCACTGAGAGTTTCGATTCAAAGTTTTATTAGTACATTTTTGCAGGCCGCCAGCTTGATGTCGTACAAAGTGCGATGTTACACTCCCCTTTCAAAAGAGCCCTTTGATCTTCGCGTACAGGGGGATGCAAGTACGATGCACTTTATTAGTTTTGTTGTAGATCCAAGTGTCGCATACAGACGATACGATCTTATAGACGAATCCTGAAAGTTAGATTGTGGTTGAAATATGGAAGATGGTCTATCTACGACTTAAAAATGATTTGAATGAAGACTAACAACAACCTATGCGGAAAAAGCTTCATGTTTACGTATGCGGCACCATCTGGGTGCCCTTTGTCATTTAACGCAGACAGAAAAATTCGTGGCTATCTAACACAAAAGGATTTTCATAAAAGTCAAGCAATGACTTCTTCAAAAAATCCACATTAGGTTTTGTCAAACGGCACTTTGAACCATTGTCTCATTCTTCAGGTAGGACAAACCTCAGACGATACCACCGCTGAGGTAATCACACTTTTGTCTTGAAACAACACTTGATGATGTGTTTTTCCTAAAAGAGTCCAGTCATTTGGACCAATAGAGGCGATCAAGCCTCTGTTGGTCCAAACCTAGCAGATCAGGTGCAAAGCTGTTGAAAACTCACAAACCGAAATAATATTCCTATTTTAGAGTTGAGATTTTTTGTCAGATTTACATGTTCGGACCAAGCATATTTACTACACGGATAGTTTAGTCTAAGGTATTTCAAAACATATAATGAGTGAGAGCCGATTGCTACAAAGTAGATTGAAGAAATTCGACGCGGATTCTCAAACAGGTATGAAGGGAAGCATATGAAAATAAGTGGGGATTTCGTAACCTATGACAGACAAAATTCAACAACCAACGATACAATTTTCGGGAAGATACAAAAGTGCTTATTTTCCTAAGGACTAATCTGAAAACAAGTGGGGCAATTTTGAAAAGTGACTAACAAGTATCAACGCATGGTCTTAATAAATCGAAAATCACTTGACTTCGTGTACTTCGAGCGCAAATGAGGACCAGCAGTCACATTGTGTTCAAGTTAAAAGCATGAACTTTAATCTTGAACACCAAGGTGTCGAATAATGTCATATCGATCTGGTGAGTCCTGATCGGCAGGAAATGCAGACTGAATTTTAACCTCAACACCGACAAAATCTGCTTTATCCTTAAATTTCCAGATGAGTTTTCAGCTGTTTTGTCATGATCAGATCCGCTATTCCATGCCTGATAACTTTCTCATCGTTTCCATCGATGAATATATTAATTTTGGACAAGACGCAGTCAAATATTAGATTTTTATTTTAAACAAATAGCGACACATCTCGGAGATGCTCTTAAAAACATGCTTAAAATGTTGGAGAAACCTCAGACCAATTTCGTCCCTCAAGTGTGGAAACTCTATTTCCTTGCTTTTACTTCAGTAGACAAAAATTGATTTTAGGGCAGATGACAGATGGTTTAAGAACAAACAGTTACACTTCGAAATATAAACCATAACAAGGTTCTCTTCTTTGCTTCTAAGCCATCACATAAATCGTGAGCAACACCGTGTTTACAACAGTGATGGTATGATATATTTGTCATCGTTTCTACTGACTTCGCCAGTAAGTGGTTCACGAGAAAGAACCAGCTGTCGTTTCGACATCAAAAGAGGCTAAATATCTTCAAAATTATCCCCTGCACTGGATTGTTTCTGTACTTCCCAATGTGGCTTTTTCAGCTGTTTTATTTTATGCTCAATTGTTGTTTACCATAGCCTGGTCGAATGACATTTAAAAACTGTTCCCCTTAACTTTTTCCACCAAGTTACTCATTAGTAGTCTTTTAGCTACTGAACTTATTCACCGTTGGGGGGAAACACCATCTTTGGTGTCTGTTTCTTCTGGAATATTGTTTGGCTGATCAAATGGATTTACATACACGTATGTTTAAGTTTACTTTTGCTGAACTGTATGACATTATCCTCGAGGAGTATCGCATTTGGTTGACGAAAGTAAAGAACCATTCTAAATGAGCATCCAGATGTGAGCCTTGAAAGAAACGGCCTTCGATTTTCAAGTGACAAGTTTACGGTTAAGTGCAACGTTAGAGAAATCAAGAATATCGCTTTGGTATACTGTCTAAACCATGTTGGGCGCAATCCCACGTCTGCTCTAATGATTGCGGCAGTTTGGTAGATTTGGAAAGTAAAATTTTGAGTATAACGACCATCAGGAAGTTTCACTTTAAAGACAGAGGACATTCCTGGAGGAACAAGCCCCGAATGGGTTTCCTCGTACAATACTCTTACTACGTCATACTTCTGCCTAAAACCGGTTCGCAATATTACGGAAATAACCTGCATTACGGTATGTGGCAGTCTTATAGAACGAGATTTCCAGAGGTGAGCAAACGATTGTGTGAAAGTTGTTGATGCGAAATAAATACTATAAATGTGAGCTGACTGATAATTGTCTTCCCTGCAAACTTATACGCTGGACTTCTCACATCAGACGTTTGGAGGCCAGTAGTCCACCGTTCAGATGGAGACAGACTTTCCAATCCCCTAATAGCCAAGGCAGTGGTAGTCGAAAACCGACTAATTTATAGGCATCCCATAATTTGCCAGCAAGAAAATATGATGCGTTTGTTTCATTCTGCAGCCCAAACCACATTTCCACAAACTTTAGTGAAATAAACAAAAAAATAAAGCACTAGCTGACTATAGATTGAGTATTTTCTCAGTTTTACAACACCTAATTATGTTGCGCTCCACTTGAACCCCTATTCACAGACAGGAATAACAAAATCACTAAATATAGGGTTGAAATACCTTGCCAAAAAAGCATCTGCGAGCGTATGAAGATCAGAGAAGCTTCCCCTGTAGATAACTGGAATGACATCACGGTCCTTCGGGGGAAGGGCATACTGAAGTGTAATCAACGCCTGCTTCTGACTTCACAAAACAGTGGCCAATAGCGGTTGTTTGTATTTAAAAATAGCGTTTCCATAAATCAATTTCAGCCTTGCTCGTTCTCAAGGAAGTGAAAATATCTGAGTGTTTCAGTCGCGAATCGTCAAATGGGGTAGAAATTTGTCTACCTTGTCTATCCTTGAGCTCTGCCATGCTACTCACATTAAATTTGACTAGCTGTTTGAATAGCGATGGTCTTACAAACCTTTTCGTATAGTCCAGCGGCTCATAACCTATCTCAATAAGTCGAAACACACCTTAACAAAGTAAAACTGTCCCAGGCCATGACTAAAATTGAGTCATTCGCTCTGATGCTAGTGTGTCCCTCGTCGTCCTTGGTCACGACCAAATTAGCTATTTTTGTTGGTGCCAAGAATCTGAATTTAGTGTATGCAGTTTAGAGAGACCTCAGGCAGATAAAAAGTGATATAGTGAAACAACGGGCTGTTGAAATTATTATTCTGTTTGCCGCAGAAATGAATAATTTAAATTGTTGCTTCCCGGCTTTCCGACTTCCGACAAACTTCCGAGTATGATTTTGCCGGTGGTGGATGGGAAGAACTCTATGGGTACTAGAACGAATCATCGATTATGCATGTTAAATGCGACTGATTTCTTGCCGCCGTCTAAGATGAATAAATGTTGCTAACCGATCACGTCATCGGTCACGACGTCATAAAACACGGACTACATAAGCTTAAATGTTTGCGTGGACAACAAAGAACTACTCACAGGTTAAATGAATATATGTTCATATAAGTCTGAGTGGGGACTAACCAGCAGACAAATCATGGTATGCAAATAGGAGAAGACTGAGCGTGCCATTCAGTTGTGTCAATTTTATTCCCTTTTGGTTGCTTGTATTTTTGGGCTAGTGAACCATTAGCGCGCCTCTGATTTCTCTTTTCCGCTAAATACCTTGAGGTCTCTGGTCAAAGTGTTCCATTACCCGTTTAAATCTATCCTGGACGATGTACTGAATTAACACGTGTCAAGATCAGAATCAGTCCCCTCATTATAGTAACCAATCCCTCGCGCACTTGCTTATCTCATTCCTCGAGCCAAACGTAATACGCGACAACAAAGCACGAAATACACGTTAGTGACAAAAGAAATGTAAGACAACTCAAAGACGTCCTAAGATTATCTCGCACAAAATTGGAAGAGATTTTCTACCCAAATTCGGTTTGTTGTTGTTATCAATGCGGTCAGACGATAGCGAAAGCGCACGCCAAATCTCTCATGAAATTTTTCTTACTGATATTCATCTGCTGACCATCGTTTTCGAAAATCCCGATCAAACCAGGATGATCTTGACCTCTTCACTGTCAACGGATGTGTGAGATTTTTATTTAAGTTTTTATTTAAGTGGACATCTGATATTCCACCTTCACTGGAATTCTTAGTATTTGGTCATCGATTCAGGGAGGAATGTATGTTCATCCTCCCTCAACACGTTAGATAAAGGGAAAACCCAAGCGTTTATCGAATTTTACACACGCCTTTATCTGATTCTCACATTTAGTTTTTCTTCTAACCCCCATTTCATTACAGTTTTATCCAGAAGGCATCCCAGCAGATGCAGTCGATGATGCATTGGAACACTGCCGAAAGTTGACAGCATCTCGAGATCTTGACATGCCACACAGCGAATACACCCGATTCCTGAATTCATGCGTATTTCAGCGACTCAGTATGGATGCACTAAAGGCCGAAAGCTGATCAGGGATTGTTTTTGCAGATATCGTTCACCTTATGGAGACGAAAAGACTGCGATATCTGGATCACCCTCAAACAAACTGCTTTGGCCGGTAACACACAATCTTTTTTTCACAGCTTTGAAGACTGCTGTGTTCCTTACATTGACCAATGATTTAGTCATATCTTCCCTACCGTCCACTCCGTGATCCCACAAGCTTATCCGGATATCACAGTCAAATGTCTCTTTATTGACGTAAATACAACCATGGCAAAGAAAGTGTCGCACCACAGATTGGTTTTTCATTACATGTTTTCTCAAGTCCGATAGACTGGTGAAAGAAACCATTTGAAGGAACGTCCTGATAAGTAAGAGGGTTTTAATTGGTTAAACAACATTTTAAATACACGTAATATTTAGTATTTGCCCCTCCTAGCCTCATTTGATGGACACATAGGTGAGAAACACCATCGGTAGTGCCGTAGAGTTGTTACGTCGTTAATGGGAATTGTCAGCTGCATGCACATAAAGAAACTCTAGGAAGGTTCGGCTCATCAGCTCCTAGATAAGGACAAAAACTACGTCATTCAACTCCGAGTGGTTGACCTTCAGTAGGAATACCTCATACATAAATGGCACATAATGTCACTCTTCACTAAATCGTGCGACTAAGATGGCGTGGTCACTTGCTGACCGAATTCTCGTGTGTGGAATTAAGCTACTTGTAAGGAAGTCTAGGGTTCTAGTTACAACTAGAGGCTTGTGAGATGCGTACCGGCGAGTGGTCCCAGCTAATATGAATCAGCTCTGCAGCGTCCTATGACTTTACAGCATACAGTGGCTTAACTTTCAGGAAGCAATTTCTATTATTAGTGCGATGTCTTCCCAAACAGCAGTCAGAATGCACAACGCGGGAAATTTCATAGCCAGTGGTTTTTAAGCCATAATATCCACAATTTTGTTGCACGAGCATTGATATATTTTGGGCAAACGAAGAAGGTAATGGTTCATATATTTCTTAAATTCCAGATCATATATTTTTAATGGGTTTTACTACCCAAGAAAATTTGGAAATAACCGCGAAAAAATTAAATGACTGTCCAGGATTTTGACATCAACTCAACCAAAAATGATGATATTTCTATTAGGACGGCTTATTTTCAGCTAGACGTCGATCAAAATGAAATAACGTCTAAACTTCTTTTCGTCGTCTGCTACTTTGTACGTGTGCCTACTCCAGCACGGCCCTTGTGGGTCACACAAGGACTCACAATAACAAGGGTTTAGCATGTAAGACCAACGTGAGAACGCAGATAACGGTACCCGAGGTAACTTTCCATTGAGCTTAGAACCAAGCAAATAAGCCGAGTCGCCCGATCGCAATGTGCTTCAGTCATATTGTGATTGCAACCTTTCCTTGTGTAATCCTCTTGGTACAATGGGGATGAAATATCCGTTTGTTGTCAACCACACTGTTTATTGAGTTGGTGGTAGGATTACTTGGTCGACTTTCGACTGCTTCGAGACAGTGGCCCCATCAGATTCCTTAGAACTGTCGTTTGACTATGGGATCTCACAGTTTTTCTATGTAAGATTAAACTATTGGTCTTAAAAGATCAGCGTTTGAACCCTTTTGCTCGACAATGCCCATTTAGTCAACACTTTTCTTGAAGTATTTGTAGACCAGCTTTTACGTAACTTCAGTGGTCAAACTGAAGAGCTGCCCGTACTTGCTGGATGATAGACTGCCTGACTCTTCTTAGTCCCTTCGTCGTGTGAGTACTACCCGAAGACAATGTGGCAGTGTCAGGGGAGTGGTACATCGGGTCGTAAATGCTGTATGGTTGTAGCGGCTTAGAGAATAGCAAGCCTCCAGAAGAAACCCCGTACGGTGAGCGCAACAAAAAAGACTCACTTTCTGCAGACTGAGCCGTGTTCAGTCCAGCATGTCAAGACATCAACTTAGTACATTCGGTTTACTTGAATAATCGACATTACATTTGCCTCTGTCTTCTTACTGCCGTCAATTAAGCCGTAAAGAACTCGCACATTGAGCTAGTTCCAAAATGCAGCGTCCAGTTATAGGTGGACACTTAAGCAAAACAGAGAATGACAGGCACAGCTTGCAAAGACTTTTAGTTCCAAATATGTGATCTCCACGTGAAAGCTAGTAGTTTTCGGTAGAAGTCAAAAATCAGGAGTGGTCACAGAATTTCATTACGGTCAGTTGGTAAGCTTCTCTTCGATTGTACGCCACCTGAAAATCTGAAGGCATGATTTGGTTGGTGGGCGAATTTCGTGGTGTTCATTCTCAATACTTCCAAAAGTAGCTATTTTCCATCCAGAGAGTGTGTCACGGGCTGCATACTTCGATCGTTGTTCTGTAGACAGCAAAACAAATTTGCTTTGGTTACTGAGTCCGGCAAAGTGAGCCTGTTAGCCGAGATTCACTGTCAAACAAAGGTAAACTGAGTCCATTGCTTCAGTAGTCTCTTGACCAGCAAGTAGTCAACGGTGATCCGTGAGTTGTCACGTCGGAAATAGGTACACGAGAAAGTACCACCTGAAATGAAATTTCTCTCAAGGGAACGCAACCCTTCCAGTTTCTCAGAAAAATCGTTAATCTGTTTCCTCAGCATACTCACTGCTTCTAATTGGAAGATAATAAGATTTTTAAGTATAACTGGAGTGGTTACTCTGTTAGTGACGAAAAAACTTTGCTGAAAAGCTCAAACGGATTACAAAACTGTTTCTTCTTTGTCCGGAATCCCCATCAGTATTCGCAGCACAAACCTCTGGAAAGATCTGAACACTCAAAGTCCGCGTAGTATTTTAAAAAGGCAACGGTTCGGCCGCAAGCGTTTGATGAGCAATGCGGGTTGGCCTACACACAGACCGGATATAAAACTATCAACTCTCAATCACACAGCTCATCCAACGCTACCCGGTTTTGGCTGGATTGTCGAGAAATGACTCCTTAGATGGAGGGATATTTTAACCTACAAATGTTCGCTTTCTGAACAGACTACTAACAGCTTGAGCGGTAAGGTCTTTTTCAACTTTATCAAGCAATTGATGTCACTCTCTAGCGAAGAATGTAGACGTGTTGTACAGCTGTTTTATCCTTCCTTGGAATCTTCAGTAGCACTCGTAATCTGGAAGCTCACGAAGCACCTACCAATTTGCGGGATGTACACTTTTGACGAGTCCTGAAAGGGGAAAAGTTGCTGTACAGTGCTCCTCGTTGAGTGATCCTAGGTGGGCTCTACTTGCATTATAGTCATCAACGGTACTCATTACTGTCAAAGATTCCGTCAATCGGGTGAGGTATAGCGAAAAAAATAATCGTTCACCAGAATCTTATAAATTTAACCGTACAGATGGGTGGGCACTATCCATCAAGAATAAATCATTGAGATATCTTTATTTGACCGTTTGTCATAGGCCCAACTCACTGTTTCAGGTTGTCAGTTTACATAAGTGGCTTTCTGTGCACTGTACCCATGTTTTGGCTGGTATCTGATGGTAATGCGGTGTCTCTCAAGGTATAAACCTTAAGGTAGCCTCCAGTTTATTGGCTTCGTAATATTCTCTCCATAGGCTTTGCAAACCTCTGTGCCACTGATATATGTACTATACAGAGTGGCTAGAAAAAAATAGCTGAAACTTTATACGGTATACTGAGACCACTTTTCAACAACAGTGATTCCACTTTAGAGCGAATAATCAGTATGAGAGGACGCATGACTACAGATCGATTGGTGCAATCGGCAAACAGTGAATGTGCTCTCGTCACACACCAGCATGATGGACTGAGAAAATTTCAGAAACCATGATGCTCAAAACCACGATAATAGATAGCGAAACCATCAGAGATTCACATAGTCTCGACACAGCAACTACTGTTTAATGGATAGAACTTCAGTATTCCGCCCAGTATATTGCGCCAGTGACTGAGGAGTAGTTGGATGATTCAGATAAGAGATACCAAACAGGAAGTGTTCGTTGGCGCACTCGTTTCGTGGTACGCCCTGGATTGACAACAGTCTCGAGCGGATTCAATCCGTCTTCAAACGTGCGTGATGAAACTCCAAGAATAAGATATGGGTTGGCTTCAGAAAAGAATCGTATTGAGAAAACGCCGCGACACTTACGACTACTCTGAGTTGAGAAAATTCAAGGGCGGAATATGGGATAGGTAAATGGCTTTGCAAAATGACAATGGCAGGTCGAACCAATCAGCTGAAATGTGACTCTGTGACACCGATTGACACCGGCCACAGTGTGCATGTTAGTCTTTATAAGATCATACTGAAGCTGTACCCAAGCCGAACAAAAATAATAAAGTTGGCCAACTACCGATTAAGTCTAGATACCTTCCGTTCAGTCCGACTGAACTTATGTTTGTAAAGTTCACTCTTAAGACATTTAACTTTCATCTATAAGCTAAACAAAGCCCCAGCTGTGGTGGCTTGGTTGGTCAGCAAACGCGCGACATTCCAAGGCATTCCACAAGTGCGTCTATCGCTGTAATTGTTTTGAACTACACACTTTGTTCGAGTGCATACGGTTTAGTACTACAACCAGGCACATTGACTTTTGATCGCCGCCTACTGTCCACTATCACTAATTCGGCTGGGTGGGCATGTGTGAGTGAACAAAGGTTGCCAAAATGAGCCCTGCACTACGGGGCATTTCGGGATAGATAGAATCTGGATTGTTATCAATAAGTGTGATTCACTGTCTACCGGAAGACGGACGGGTAACAACTTCCCGACATATCTGGATGTTGGGCTATAGCACACAGAAGCCGATTGCAATCCTTGAATTTCAGTGTACGTAGCTAACTGAGCTGGGAAGCTGTTTTGGTGTGGTGGGATAGTATCGGCAAAACCAGGAATTTTTGCGAAGAAAGAAACACGCATTCTGCCTAGCCACCTTGAGGTATTTAGTAGTGGGAAATAAATCCAAATGGATTTCGTCCCTCGTGTACGGTTTCTGTCTAAACCGGGACAATTTGTACTGTGACTTAGCATCTAGGAAATATGGTGAAACCAATAATACGTATCGCAGCTACGAAGGTTACATATGTGGATCTCATAAGTACTTAATAAACTTCTGCTGATTCTGGAAAATTCGACAGTAAATAACTTATAATAACAGTATCCTTTTCTACAAAAATCACAATACACAATAGCACTGCTATTTTCACTACTAGTACTCAGTTAAATTTGGACTCTGCTGATTACCTGGCTTTTATCTTGAAAGGGGACCGAATGCGGTAATCTCCCCCTAGCAAGGCCGTCACGGGAACAGCATCGGTTTAGGTCATCTGTATTTTTTTGTTCTTTGCGCTTGGGTAAAACCATGGAGATATCCATTTACATCTAAATTTCTTTCAGTGGATTAGTGATAAGAACCAGCAATACCGAACAAGGACTACCATCAAATCTGCTGTTAACTCAGGGTTAGATTTCATTGTAGTTTCAGGATCGAATTGGTGATATTTTGCAAAAGGCGTTTCACTCAGATCGCCCGGATTTATTCCAAGTAGCTGTTCACTTGACGAAAGTTGGGCATGCATACGTGTTTAACTCGATAAGTTTTCAAAACTGTACTACTTTCTCCTAGTCTTCTGGTATTCAGAAGACCGCATAAAATCGCAAAACCTTGTTGTTCTATCACCATTGATTTGTAGTTTGACCTCCCAGTGACCTAACTTACTAGCACGACCTTTAGACTCCTAGGTTTTGCTGATGTTTTAGACGTGTAAATTGTTGTTTCCTAACCAAACAGAAACCTTCAAATCTCCGTCAGACTAAAAGCGCCAAGCACAAAGGGAGTTCCTCAAATTTCGAGCCATTGAAATAGCTCATTGGGTCTCAAAATTGTCGAAAATCCAAATAATTGTATAGAAACGTGCAAGTTTCGGCTCTATTTATGAATTGTGTGCGTTGAATTTTTACAATTTAGAAAGCATCCATGACAGTCGTAAGCATAATTTCCATCAGAGGACATGCAAAAATAACGTGATGCTTGTATTCCAGCCGTCCATAAAAACGTCGATTGCGAACTGAGGTCCAGTTGATTTGACCTCCTCCCGTGAACTTTTAAACTTTGGATCTACCTAGGAGACAGCAAATTTCAACAGTTCACTGTTAATTCCCTATAAGAACCACCGAATGGATGTATTGGTTTCGATATGTGATGACCTTATTGATAGGAGATTCACTAATTCACCTTTGATTACTCCATGCCAGTGGAAGTGAGTCCATTTGGCAGGATGTTGTTTACGCCTAAAACTTTGGAGGGCGCAAAGACAGGACATACGTTTTTTGTTCTTTTTAGGTTATCAAAAATGCGCCCAAAATTTTTATGTTGCTTATAGAGACCCTTCAAGAATAGCCGTCGAGCCACCATCGCAGCTAGTTGCTTTCATTGGCCCATGAATAAGTGCGTTCATAAAGCTCCTGGTTTCCTCAATCCAGTCTAAAATACACGTGCACACAAAGCACGTCTGCCACTCCACTCCCCGGAAAACCTACCGGTTGATCAGGAAAATGCCGGGTTTTATCGCCAAGAAAACGTCGAAAACTCAGGTCAGTTGACGGACGGACTGGGGCTTTCTCATCGGTGCTTTATTGCTTTTTAATAGTCTACTTTTACAACTATCCCCAGCCACTTTGTAGCATTCTGACAACCGTGCGTCGCACGACCAAAAACCTAAACCTACAATTATCGGTTCTAGTCCTTGTGTTGGATGAACCAAGGGGAATCTTCATATTTTTACTAAGACATCCGCGTCCTGTTCTGAACACTCCCTACCCATAATATGTGCGATATGATGCCATTGGGATGCGGAAAAACTTATAATACCGCTATTCACTGGCGTTCATCGAAGGGCAGGGTTTCGTGTACCACTATCCTCCTCACGTAGGTTATATGTGGCAGTCATGCTAGGGCCTTTACAAAGAAAGTAATTAGGCACGCGGCACATTTTTTCTGTGGTTATTGCCCTCAGAAAAGCATAAACCACGATACGCGGATGACGTTTCTCGCCTTTCCAGTCCCTCCACGAACTGACTTTGATTTCCTCGCCCACTAGCTTTAGAAGCACCACATCGGTTCTTGCTCAGATTTTACCAGAAATTGACGGTTTTTTATCCGAATACACAGTCATTTCACCCATTGGAGTGGTACAAAAAATGCCCAACTTACTTCGAACTGTGCAAAGCCGTGCAATGCAGAGCCCTGGAACTTACAAAATGCTGACAATGGGAATCACTGTACGGCCCCGACGGTGGATGGCATAAACAAATGTGATTGGTTTCCAACATATGCGTTTTCTAGCATTTTTTCATTCTATTAGGCTTTACGGTCGTTTAGACCTTTTCTCTGTTTCCTTCGCGAACTGGAACTGGAAATGTCTAATCTTTACATACATGGACGCAGCCAGTACCGACTGGCTGAGCATATCGAACTGAATGTGATCGAAGCTAGACCGTGTTTGGATGAAGTCTGCTTATCCCTGAAGCCACCGATCACGATTGGCTGCAAAAGGTTTGCAAATACGGATGTCATATTTTCGATAAACATCCCCACCAGCTGACTTCAGCCGATTGCAAATCGGCAGCTGTCGTCGATTTTTACTGATTGTCGTTTAGTTTCGAATGTCCATGGCTTGTACTTCCTTTACACCCCCATTGTGGATTCAACGAATGTTTTATTCTGTTAGTGTTCACGCTTGCAACAAAGCCGGCCGTCTGCAGCAGTTGATAAATTCAGGTGTAAATGTCCGTATAGACTACCTTACTTATTTTCGTGGTTCACGTAATGTCCTTGCCCAGCGATATCCAGTGATACACCGCAGCCGTCATTTTTGTGGCCAGTGTTTTATCAAATAAATCAAAATTACATCGACCTTTTGTTATTTATTTTGGTGTTGTGTTATAATGCACTTAGTCAGATCTGGTCCCGGGATAGATCCTGTTTGGAAAACGATGGTTCAGCTATTCAAATTTTCCCGGTTTTCTACAGCAGTCTTGTTCACATGGTTCTCAAGTGTTTAGTGTTGTGGCCAGCATTTATTACTAGTCTTATGTACACAAGCCTTTTTAATGGGACTTCAACTTAAGGTTATGCACGTAAGAAGTGTTCCGGCTTTGTGGTATATTACTGTTAATTTTGAAAGCTTTGAGGGGAACAAGGGTGTTTCAGGTGTTGTGTGCTAAAGCGAAAGCTATGGATTCGATGTCTTTCCTCTGCTGAACGCAGTGATGGCGCTACCATCCGATGTTCTATTACGATGTTAACAATAAAAGAGACCATTATCTTCAGATTTCACCGAAAAATTAGTAATGCAGCCTTTTTTGTTGCCGTCTTTACAGGTGCACCAGCGTCAGCAGACCTTCTAGCTCTCTAGCTGAAGTACCACCAGCGATATAGATTTAGGTTGCTTCAAAAGAGACCCCTCCGACCCGTAAAGCGTCCCATTCAGGCCCCACCTGCGACACACTTTCAGTCATGAGTAGTTTACTTCTCAGTCTTACGGCTTTTCAAGGTTTGATGTATATATTGTATACTCTGTTTGCTAGAACAAATTCACCAATTGCAAGGCCCAGCAAAACACCGCAAGATTTGGCTGTTCTCGTGCCTGGTAAAATGTGATTTATCTTAATTTTGCTATGCTGCGGAAACTATTTTGCTGTCCAGGCTCTGTGTGGAGTTGGTTAATTGTACGGTGTTGCAGTATATGTAGAATTCATGTTCACATCACTCCTGTTTGAACAGACCTTCTCCCGTCCTGGCCTAATTATTCTAGTGAATCCACGCCAAAGCTGGAATCACTAGAGTTTTATTCTCATTAGATCTAATCAGCCGTGCCTGTGCTTGAACTTCTCAAATGTGACATGCGAGGTGAGCGTGTTATCACCATTCCACCAGCGCATACTGGAAACATTTGAATTTTCACATCCGAGTAGCCGAACCTGCTCAGGCTTAAGCGACGTGATTTGTTCGTCTGGTCGCTCGGGCAGCAACCTAGTGACTGTCCTGGTTGCGTCATCGGTTGACCCGTTTGTCAGGAAACTCCGTGGACGCTTGAAACCTGCTGGACGGTTTTCAATTGGCTGTAGATGGTTGCAGGATTTGTAGTGTTCACGTTCATACTTGATTAGATTAGTCACATAGAACAACTCAGAGGAAAACAACGAAACTTTCCTGTCCTTGTTATCGCAAGGTGAACTGGAGAGACTTAAAGAAGGCATGCGTATCACCATTAGGTACCCACCCTTAATAGGCGTTATTCCGGGTCACGCTCATTGATTTCGTCGAAATACAAAAACGCATTTCGGTACATCTGAAAGTACCAACAAGCGCATGAAGGGCATGTTCGTGCACACTTTTGTCCTGGGGCTAGCCGTGAATTTAACTTTGCGAAATATAATCGGAAAGAGGACATATGAGTCAACCGGACTAGTACACTGCTGTTTTGTAAGTCATTAACTCATCAATGTAGTTGTATTTTGCTAATCTCTCAGCGGTGAACTGCAAGTTAGATTGATGCAGACATATCAGCGGGAACGCATTGAGCTTGCTTGGAAAACGGGTGAGGGTGTATGCGGGAGCGATTACAGAGGACCCAAAAGAAAGTTTCACTTGTAGATATTTTCTAAGGTTTTGCATCTCTTGCAAAACAATTGGTGTAATTTTCAAACGAATAATTTTTCGTGGAAGGACATTTCTGTAGCTGAGTGTGTGCGGCACGACGGCTCAGTGATTGGTCATTTATATAATCCCACTGGCGAAAGGCGTTAAAGTGCTTCCAACGAGCAGGATATACACAAAGACTGAATTTTGTCAGGTGCATGATGGGGACAGAACTCTGTTTAGTTTCTGAGGTGCATAAACGTCAGGATTTGGTGTGACCAGTTCTGCAGGCAGATGCTGTTGAAATTTCGACACTTGTGTTGACCGGGTACTTTCCAACCTCTTCTTCCCAGAAACCGGCGGAAGAATACAGGCCACTAAACATAAATGGAGGTTATTCGGTAGATTTTTAAAAGACAAAAAGCGGATATAAAAAAGAAGGATTTGGGTCATGAGGAGATTTCACTCAAACTTACTAAATCAGGGACGCAGTCCTCTAGGGCAAATCTGAAAACAATGCTGGTCAGAACGAGACGGACATTTGTTGGAACTCACTGGCTTACATGGTTCCGTTTGCGAGCCTATTCACATTTCGAGGTATGTATCTATCATAGTACCACACTTTATACATAGACCACGTTTTTTAAACGACTCCGGTCTTACTGCTGATTGAATCTTTCTGATACAGAAATAGAGGTAAATGAGTATTAACAAGTGACTGATCACCGAAAATAACTCGATGGAACTGAGAGTAACGACAGAGAAAGGTACTTAAATCCTGGCAAGGCTGGAAGCCAAAAAAGGGTGTACATTCAATAAGAACACCACGTTCAAATGAAACGATCGAACCATTGTTTTTCCTGTCAAATTGCTGGATCGTATCATGAGTGGTGAATAGGTGAAAAATGAATCATAGTCTGGGTGCGTTGTAAACATCTGGTTTTGAGTGTTTTGTATGAGTAGTAAGCAGCCATCGTTAGACAAAATAGAGGGGTTCGACGAAGTAGTTTTGGTGATAAATACAGTAAGCCTCAGAGCGTATACAAAAATTGCTAAACATACTTGTTTTACCGTAGAACTCGAATAAATATTACTTGAATCTCTTCTTCGCGTTATCTCACAACTGAACGTGTTTCACAAAGGTAGCCTGGTGTTCCAGAGCAGACAACATGCGACAAAAAGAGTCACTTTTCCTGACACAACACAGATGTCCCACCTCCGGTTCGGATTCTCTTGGGATTCCTCGGAAATACATAGTCCCGAGTTTTTGCCAATATTATTTCCACCCTAACATCCAAAGTTACGTAATTCGACCAGAACAGAACATCTTGAACTTAGTTCCGACTGAAACTACAGGTGCTTTCGTATGGCATAGTCAGTTAGAGTTTGTTATAGACAGCAAGTTAAGCCCACTTGGCTTGTTCGCAAATGAGTTTACGCTCACAATGACAGAGTTGCTTTCAAGTAGGCAGTAATGTTGCTGAAAACCTAAGGTATACGCCAACCTGATTGACTTAAGAAGGGTGAAATTAGTAGTGAGTTTTCAGTGGTTGCCTAAGACAGTCGCGAAAGTCAGCGATTTAACTTTCTACACTTTTCATGTCGTGTCTTTTGCAACCCAGAGCGTCCTTGGAATTGAATTCATCTCCCTACGGCGTGCCTACAAACAAAGCCTTGTATCTTTGTTTGTCTCACCTAAGTACACACTCATGCGTCCTCTTACTGTCTGTTTCCTTCAGTGCAGTCTAACGTGCGTGTCTTTTTTGATTACGGACAATCAACATCTTCCCGGGGCATCCGTTTGTTTTTCTGTCGCGGTTAACCCTACTCACATTCTCTTTATCCAGAGCTTTCTCCTACGGTTGGTCCAGTTGATTTAAGCTTGGCTTAAACCTCGCATCCTTTTTAAGTAAATTTTGTTTCGACCGAGTCATTCTAGTTTTTCTGATTAGGATGCTGATATTGTGTAGTAATTTGACTATAATCTTTTGTAGAAGGCTGCTTGCTAGCTCAGCTGGTGGGCTTGTTCGGTTCTGTTTGCTTGTTTTACTCTCCCTTGCTGTTATATTCATTCATATAAATTTGGCTATGTCTGATGAACACTTCGAAGTTTCCCGTGGGGTTTGATTGTAGGAGGCAGCAGGTACAGTTGGTTCTCTCGTAGGGAACTATGGGGTCCCCACTGATGCGGTCGCCATATTGGGACTTAGCTTTTACTGTCCGAAGTATTGTGTCTTTGCGACTTGAAAACAGTTTCGCATTCAAAAGACCTACCCGCCAGATGAAGAAATACAACCTAGTTCTCTCACTGTTGTCTCAGGTTGTCAGGACGGGAGATTTGATATTGAGAACATCCCTCTTGTTGTCCTCCAAGCCCGCAGTTCTCAGACGTACAACAGTTCCAGATAGCGAGTGCTTACACGGGATGCTGAAAAAACGTGCAGCTCTGCACCTCCCTCGCAATGATTGCGCAAAATGTTTGACTAGATGAACACAAACATGGTGAGAAAATGCCCACGAACTTCTTTTGAGTAGATAACCGCACGTCCTTTTAGCAATTTTCGCTCCAAGCAGTCAATTAGAACTGGACGGCGTGGCGGGAATTGCGTGCAGCGTGGAAGAGCACCGAAAGGTTATCCCCTAATGACTTCCGGCACTGCCTGCTCTTTCTGGTTGGAAACACTGTAAAGTAAATTATGGCGTTCCCGTCTCCAACATGTCAGCACGTTAGTTCTGTGAACGTTTTAGTGAACGCCATACAAGCTTCAATGCTATCACGCACGTTACGGGCCAGTATGCACGGTAATGCATAAAAAGTTACACTGAAAAAAACCCTTGAGTCTTCTTCAGGAAGACGTCCAAATCGGTGAAGTCTGAGAGACTCCAAAAAGAATATACAAACCGCCTGGCCGCATACTGTCTGCCATCAGCTTTTTCGTTCGTCACTTTCAGCATGCCTTTGACGGCAGACAACTCACGGTATCCAGTGGTAGATTCTTCCCTCCGGTTACTTGGCAATAAGTATTTGTCTCGGGAGCCACGATATCCGGACTTCGTACTACAAACCACAGGTAATATCGCGCGCATTTTTGGCTCTGAGGATGCTGTCTCAGACGTCTTATCATGCATTAACCCTGTAGGTGGTCAGGTGCAAAGTGACTCGAAACAAACTGTAATCAAGAGATTCGGCCGACCCTATTATCCACATCCTTGTGCATAAAACTTATGGCTCTCCTGGGCGATGAAGGCACTGTCCTCCGTGATACGCCTCTGGCGTTACGTCCAGTGACGCCCAACAGCATGTAAAGCACAGTGTTGGTATGGCTTGTTACTCCAGTGAATTCGTGCTCCTATCCGGTTGATTAACTAGCGTATCGTTTTACCTAACATCAATCGTGACGTTAGTTTACGGGTCCGCTAATGCTTGGCTTGCCAATTCTCCAAGGATCATTGGCAGCCGGGTAATCCTTTGAGCACTTCAGGAACGCTTGATACCCGGTTCAGTCACGTCAAGTTAACTATGAACGCCTCCCTACCGACTTCAAAGGGGTTCACCTATCTATTGATGTGCAATAATCGTCTTGCTTGTTAGCCCACGTCTCGACGGACGTCGTATTTAATTCACCCTTTGAATGTCGGGTAAAAACAGTGACTTTTCTGCCACCATAAAGACCGACCTCTTTTGACGTATTAAATCTTCATTAATTAACTCTTTAACCGAGGTTTTGGGCATTAACAGGATGTGAACAGTGACCCATCACTTTGCAGCTAACTACCTAGTAGAGGATTCTTAGCCGCAAGCAAATGCCTAGTTGTTTGTGTCTGTATTTAATTTGTCATGGGTAGAAGCACTACCTTTAACGAACATAGGCACAGGAAATACCGTGAAAGGGGACTCACAAGGCACACCAACAAGGTTTGCAAACCGCAAGACTCCATGACTTCCAGGCTTGCTCTGCTAAGAAGGCTGATGTTGCAACCACTAAAGATATTCGCGACAGTCAGCAATTTAAGTTTGTATGCTCTTCATTTCTCCATGGTGTGAATCAAGGCACAACTGTGCTTTCCTCGTTATCTTATCTGAATAGGCACTAGGACTTTCGCTTGCCCTCGGTTTCCTTCATCGTGGTCAAACTCTGCTAAGTAATGCTCTCTTTTTTAGTGAGCGTGGAAATTTAAACATCCTCCTTTATGGCAATCCTACAGTTGCAACTTTCTCTGACTACTCTTTCTTTGTCCAGAGCTATCTAGTACAAATTGGTCTGCCGCTTAATGCACGGCATAAACCATGCATTCTTTCTCGATATATGTTTTGCACTAAACACATTCACCTGGATTTGTACTAAATGAGTCCTTTTCGTTTCTCTGATTGGCTTGCTGCTGTTGCGTACTGTTTTGAGCAACTATCTATTGTAGCACGCCACTTGCTGCTTTCTCGGCTACCCACGTGATGGCTCCCTATCAGCAAATACAGGTTAGTAACTATGATAGCAATTGTCAAGGATCCAATGGAAATTTGATACCGAAATTCCCCGGCTTGGCCAGTGAGTAATAAAGACTTATTTGAGTCTCTCATTCACATCAAAACTAGTTACATTTGGGTGAATTTCGACAGCCTATCAAGGTATTTTGTGTAAATAGAGGCAGAAATAGGAGCAAAATGGTCTCCTAGAGCAAATGACTAGGCTGAAAACGGGAATACTGCATAATCAGCTGGACTACATATCAAAGGAGGATACTGTATCCATATCTTATCTACCAGTTCCTCCTCATATACATGACCACGCTTCAGTAAATACACACTTTTCTTTTACCTAATTTCAAGCCTTTACACCAACGAGTTTTGCCATTTCGAAACACCCTGTTCTTTCACAAAAACTCCTATGTCACAATGAAGCTAGAAACTGAGTTTTCAGATTCATTCAGCACGAATTACAACATACCTAACCTTGTTGAAAACAATTTTTCGATGCTATTAACCCTACCATCATTACATCCAAAATACGAGAATTGGATGAGTTCCTGAAAACTTACGCTAAGGAACTATTGTCCTGACAACGGAAGTCTTCCCACGAACACTTGTATAAAGTACTATAAAATCTCAAAAACTTATTCCAGAAAAACTAGATAAATAAACCCACAACCGCCCTGCGGCTTTTCAAACTAAAGATAACGCGTCGATTTTTGCTGTGTAAGATGTCCGGTAAAGATCTTGCAAAGGTCAGCTGATGCACCATTTGCTTTTGCTTTGCCCTAATAAACGCAGATGTCATGCCTCAAACTTCCTACCCCATTTATTGCCAAACAAGGACCTCTCTACAATCCCTCCGCAAAGACAATTTTACCCAAAAGATGACAAGGAAAAAACCAACCTTTTTCTGGATATACAAAAAAAAACAGAATGATATGATGAGGCAATTGTGGTCACTTCCGAAAATGGCTAAAGCTCTAACCAAGCCACATTAGCGGTACACTAAATTGGTTCCCAATTGGGTTTAGTGTAGAGTACCTGCAAAAGTCACATTGCGTCTGGCCTTAAAGGTATATTTAGGATACTTTGCATAGTTTCTAAATGTCCGCTGGGTCTCGTAGTGGATTTTAATTTGCAACAATAGCATCATGTTCTTGGGAATGTGTCTGTCCCAGCAATTCACAACACAAGGTAGACAGTCGGGGTTCAACAGTTTAAAATTAATAAATCACTGCTGCATATCTAGAAATTAGTCAGACATTAAATAATCTCGAACATAACCCACTTAGCGCAACATCCTTTCCTCTTTGTGATACTGGACTTCCAAACTGGTAATTTTCACAGGATTAAACGGAATGGCAATTCATTGTAATTGTTGGCGGAATTCTCCGTCGCTACTCCGTGTAAAACTGAGCAGCACCGCTGATCGTGTTTGGCTCCATACTGTTCACTATATTTTTAAATAGCCTAATGGGCCTATGGCTTATGGTGATAAGCTCACCATCTGGGGACAAATCCGCCAGCCTTATTATTCCCTAGCCATACAGGACGATCTACACCCTATACGGCTAAACTTACCCAATTGTTTTATGAACAATTTACGTGTACTACAACACTATTCAAACTCGGACGAGTCTTGAGGACATTTGGTGTATTTTATCCATTTATTGATACGCCAACCTTCTTGACAAGCTCATTGGCAGCCAATAACTAGAAATCAAAGATACATGGATAACAATAAGTGCCTAGTGGCTGTCATCCACTCTGCTTGCCAATTATTAACCTACCCAGAAAAATGCTCCCATCACCACTTCTTCGTTAACCTACTTTAGTATACTCACGGTGGGTGATATCAGCCTCCATTCCGTGGCAACCATAGCGTCGGCAGGCGTTTGGTTCAAGGAAATGTTTTGAACATTGAAAAAAATCACACTTTTATTTAGTCACACCAACCAGTTGGCCTCAGTGGAGCTTACATCCTGGCCTTTCGATTTGGCGCTTGGAAAAAAGTTAGCTGCCTAAACTGCTGCTGAGTAGCAACGATTAGACTGTTGTTCATCTTGAACACGTTATTCTCGTGTGAAGAGCAACAGTGATTATTGCTTCACACCGTATCCGACCTCTGCTTGTAACAGGGCCAGTTGGCGACAGATAATAGTAATTTCCAACGTGTACCTCTATCCCAAAAAGACTAGATGGTGTCTGTACAGTTTCAAGCTGCCGGAAAATTGTATCCAAAGGCAAGCCCCAGAAATGTGTGACCAGTCGGTGTGGGGATCTGTCGTACCGAATCCTGAAGAGCATCTACCACTAACAAGTGCAATTATTTATTGCGATAAAAAAGAATTGGTAAGACTTTTATCGATTTATGAAGAATGGTAGTCTGTTTAACAGACTGCTCGCATTGGATCAAAGATTGCTGTCACCCTGTGAGCCCTCACGAGTTATTCCTCCGACTTCCGGTTGCTACCCTTTGGTGCCTAACTTCAGCCATGTAGCTTCCGCCAATGTCACAGTGACAGAAAACTTCGGGCCTCATCCACGTGCATAGCCTAGCGTCCTTATTTTTGTTCCCATCCAGAACAGTTTTTTCCCAGTGAAATATCCGGTTAATCCTCTGCTTTTGGTTTTTCACCTCTCTCTTTGGGCACGACATTTCCCTAAAGGCTGAAAGAAATATGCCTCTGCTTTAGTCCCTAAAGGTGGAAGGTCCTGCAAAGCCAACTACCTAGCAAGTAATCTACTTTCAGTGCTCACCTATTAGAGAGCTGATTTTCCCTGGTCCTCAAGGCTCGTCCCGAAACGCCACCTTTCTAGTCAACAACGTCCGTGACCTTTTTACATGTACATCTAACTTTTACATGTATGCTGCTGCTTTACTAGCCGTTTGCCCGAGCTATCAACAACAGAAGCTGATACTAGTGCGACCTACCTTAACCTTGCCACCTCCTGAAACCAAATGAACAATCCTCATCTCTTCCAGGGCCTCGCATTGCTCGGAATAATTTGGACCTGATTGTACTACAACAACCATAGGATGAATCTTCCAGCTAAGAACGACCACGGGTTGATGAAACCTTGTCAAAATGTGAGCCAACTATATGTGAGGTTCCTCGGGACTGTATCCCGGGTCCCCCTCCAAACTTCGTAACACCCAACGACATATGAGCGCTCCCCATTCTCCGCTATGAATTACTTATGGGTGACAAAAATATACAGGCAATTTCCTCACCTTTTATGTAAAACTATATCTGCTCCCAAACAGTCTGGGACTAAACAACCCCGTTCAATCGTGTTATGTGCATTCTTTACGCGGCGTAGATTATTGTTTCGTCATTCTCCGGAGTCCGTCAACGACTATGGATTCCTTAAAAGCCTTATTCTGGGAAAACAATAGAGATCGGATGTAAACAACTTCTTGTTTGCCTACAAAAACGCACCTGAAATTTCCCAGTCGTTCCTATACACTCAAGAAAACATGAAGAAAACCACCAACATCAAGCAGCGAACATATAATTCAGGGTCTCCAGCCAAGAAATGGGGATAAAGACAGAAAGCGAGCGTTTCATATTTGCTTCCACGTTCCCCTACCACTGTGTACACAAAACAGAATTCTTTGCATGACAATGATTTGGCATGCGCCATGTGCGATCAGCTTCCAAGACTGAGCACATTCTCAAAGCGTAGTGCTTGTTCTACAACCGAACGTTCGTTTTCTAATTACGTGGTTGAAAATTTGTTGTGCTTCAAATATACTCCACAGTTTATAGAACCTCTTGACTGATTGTCTGTCACTACCTCAACACGCAATTTGAAGTGAAAAGTGAGCTAGTCAGAGGTTCGCGAGCAACATGATATTCTACAATGCAAGTTTGGTCAAGGAAAAGCGTAATAACAAACGAAATTTTGGAGGAAACATTTTTAGAAGACGTGATCAAAATGGATTTTTTTGTCTGTAGACAATACTCCTAAGGCCTCCACTTTGAAGTCTGGAAAGTACAAATAAATGTGAATACAATAAATACGTCACTTTTATACGTTTGGCTTGAGTTTACATGAGCTTCCTCTTTTTAGTTGAACCTGTCACATCGCTAGAGAGGGTCCCGTTGTCGAGGAAGTCCGAACGAATTACAAAATTTACGGTTGACTGTCACGTGTGCACAACACTGGGAGAGAGTATGGACACAGCCAGTTTGCACGGTGGATTCAAACAATGGAAAGCACGTCTAGTGTGCAAATCAGAGTAGTTGGCAAATTCTGTTCAATTTGGGTTCAAGCAAAACGTAAGAATGCGCCCACCTGATGAGCTCCAAGAAGGGCGAAACCCGTCGTGGGCCGTCGAACCGTTTTCAGCAATCTTATTGGTAGGAGGCAATGAATGACAGTATCTCGAATGCTGTACCATGAGACAGCTTTGTGTAGCGCGTTCATTTGAAGCAGACGATCATAAACGAGAGATTGAGCTGAATTCGGTTGAGTCTCCCGTCGAAACCAAACTAGTGTGCAAACGAGAGTATTTGGCGGAAGAATGTCTACTTCGCATGTAAATAGCATAGCACATCTTAATTTTCCATTTGTTTGGACGTACTCCGCCGCTAAGTTTTTAATGCCAAACTGATAGCGATTAAATTTCGACTCTGTGGTGGTGTTTTCGGAGATTAGGGAACGGAGACCTGGACGAATTATGTCAACAAGTAGGCAGACGTTGCATCAGTGTCTTTGCCACCTAGCTGCCGTCTTGTATGTTCGATTTTAGATCAAGGGAAATATCTCAATGATTTTCCTAGTAGCCCTTTCCTACCTGAGCTCCATTAAGGCCCTCATGAAGGTATCTACAAAGCGTTCCACCTGGTCGATGAGGGTGTTTACACACGCTGAGCAATCCTGCTGACATTGGTGAATATTTTTCAGAGATGAACACAGAGCTCAATTTGAGAGCAATTTAACTCGGGTCGAATTAATCACAACTTTCAATTTTAAAACGCTGACGTAAGAAATGATGCGATCTTTGAAAAAATGCTTTCAAGTGTCTACTTAAAATAGGTAATGGCGGTTAATGGTAGGTTAAGAGAAGTGAAAGTGGACTTGTGCCCTTGGAATGCCACATGAGCAAAAACAGTAACTTCGGGTGGTCTGGCCTGGGAATCGGCCTGGTCACTTCCACTAGTTGGTTGTGGTATTCCAAAACTACGTTTGACTTTCTTTATTCGGATAATTAATAGGTGAATTGCGGTTTATGCTTGGAGTGGAATAGTACCAATCCGATGGCCAAGGCTGTTGCAAAAGGCCGCGGGTGAATTCATTGAATGTTAGGGACCGGACTGAGTGCGCTACAACAGATACGACAGGTACGACGTCCGCTACGACGTCGTAGCAGAATTTTTTGGACACAACAATATCCATGAGTGGATTAAAATAGGTAAAACTAATCAGTTAGTCGGTTCAGATCGTTCAGCCGTAACACTGTTTTGGTGCACAGTTATTATGACATCCGAATAAAGCACAAGGGCTCAGATACTCCGAGGTTGCCAATGCCCAGACAGGAGCAGTCGAGATGCACGGACCCTGCGATCAGTAAGTTTACGCCTTATTTACTGAGCCGTCTGGGTAAGGCTAAGTCAAAATTGAATACCTTTTGATTTAGCAAATGCGCAACCATTATGAGACCAGTTACTTGGCACAGTATTGCTCAGTGGATGTCAAACTAGGTGCACTTCTGGATACATTGCACTGTGATGGCTCATCAGAATGAATTTGGCGGGGCTGACAGGTTCATCACTGCTGACGTCCATGATATAACATGTACTTTACGGTTTGGGACGACACCCATTTCCGTCGAACTGTCATCTTGGCTGGTGATGAAACTGCACTAAGTGGAAGGTTGCTGAATTTGGATAAACCGCTTTATGTAGTAGTTGTCAGTAACTCGTTGGAGTTATTCTCAGAGAGTAGTCAACAAAACTATGCTTCTTAAAATATGCACCATTGTTAGGTTTGAAAAGTAAGTATACTGGCACAGATGACACATACTGCTGGTACTCCAGTAAGGCGGGGTCCAGAACATGCACAAAGCTTGAAATTCTCCTATTTGATGACATCAATAAGAGCCGCTGTTAGCGTAAAGAAATTTGAGAATTTTGATGGAGATTTCAATACGTAAGTAAAACCATTCTAGGGTGAAAAGGCGAGAAGCGCTGCACAGCTTTTTTTAATCTTTATTTGGAATCATCAGCAGTGAGCATCTCACCAAACGATTGTGACCATGTGATGTGGATCCCGTGATTGATGGATGAGCGGTGCTATATCCTATCATAGTGCGAGTTACTCACATCGCTGATCAACTGCTCGTGGATATTAGCCGGGAGGTCTTGGGTTCGATACTCCTTAGAGTTTCGTGAGCTGCACACTGCTGATGATTCCCAATAAGGAAGAAGCAGCTTTACAGCGCTTCTCGGCTTTTCACCATTGTCTGACTTCATCTAAAGGACGAAATATCCTTTTAATTAGGAGCCGCATATGGTGAGCCTCTGACAAAAGGGGAGAATTTCGGTTATTTTTTCCACCATTGTTTGGGTATGAAAACTAGTATGGCACCTGAGTCCTTTTTAAGACTTACCTTAAGCTTGTTCGCCGCCATCCTAATTCTGTTTTTGATATCTACATGTGTTATCTTGTGATTAATTTACTACCTGGTTGACTTTGTGGCACTTGGAACCGGCCGGTTCATGATTAAAACACTTTAATGGAAGAACGAGACCGACCAAACGGTGTACAGAAATTTGTCAGATATTTCGGGCTTGTATTGAAAATTGGCTGCCAAAAATGCCGTATAAAAATTGGCTTTGGTACAGAAAATGTATTTACTGAGTTCTTCCAGGTACTCGTCGATTTCATGAATGCGGTAGTTTCCTTCTCGCAGCACAGCTTTCAAAGTTTTATGGTCGAGACCTACTCGGATATCCCCTGACGTATTCAAAATCACCGCAATTCAGCCTACCCAGTCTATAGATCCTGCTGCGTTTGCAATAACCCGCACTTCAACCAGGTCGTCTGGCTCCGTTTTCGACGCCTGACTTAGTTTGCTGGAACTTCCCTTATTGGCAACAAAAGAGAGACGGCACTGACTGCTACTAAGACATTAACTTCTCACAATAGAAAAGCCATAAACAATGGTGTACCTTGGATGGGTCAAATAAGTAAACTAAATCCACATAGGCAGTGAACGGCTGCGTGCCAGCAGGTGATATTAAAGTGACTTGGGACCTTTCAGAATGTCGATCTGATGAGAACCAAGCCATACTTATAAACACGCACCAGACTTAGAGCCAGCTTTGAATCCTTCAAAGCTGCGCATTTCTGTAAATAACAAATGTACAGGTTATCAGAAACATAGGGCTGGAGGACAGAAGCGAACTGCTCAAACCTTATCAGTTTGAGGGATCTGGGACTGCAATCTACCACGGATTTTAGGTAAGCGTGAGGCTTGAGTGGCAGAAAAAAGGAATCACTCTGTACCGAATAAAATGGCTTCAGTGTCACTGCAATGCTCGTATTTTTACGCAAACCTCTCAGGCCACAGCTAGAATACTGCTGCAGACCTGGAGCCCTTTGCTTGTGATGTAGAGAATTCTTTTGCCTCCCACCTACCCAGGCCCTTCATGGTTATTTTTCAGCATTTTAATCTCCATACCGTTCGCATCCATGGGTTCTGGTGGCGTGTTCCCGTGGTAATCCTCTTCCTCCTCGTACGTTATCCAGTAGGTACCTCAATGAGTACACTAAGCAGTAAATCAGGAAATCGTTGACTTGCACTGTCAAGAATCGTGTCTGTACCGTTTTAAGCATTTTAAACGAAAGGTTGTTGATCTGGGACAGCTGCCAATGCGTCTGTTGCCGTTAGAGTTATCATGATCGGTTAAGCGAATATCAATCGAGGTAAAAGGCAGTGAGAAACCGATGACTGATTTTTGGTTTAGAGAGAACCGGAAAGCATGATACAGTCTCCATTGATCGTCTGAAGCCTGCCTTCATCGAAGCACCCACGACCAAATTCAGTAATCCTGCTAGCCCAACAGCGCCCGCACCTACTCCAGATACCCCTACCGCCAACCTAACTCCTTCCACTAGTCGTTCTGGACGACGTGTCCATTTCGCTCAGCACTTAACTGATTACGAAACGTGAAGTGAGAAACTTTTTGATTCATTACTTTCATTATTCGAGTGTTTTCCACTTTCATGTCCAACGCTCTTGTGGGGGAGTAGTGTGGTGTTTTGAACCTTTCATTTGCTTTCATTATAACGTTACGTATTTCATTAATTGCATAAACTTTTTTGTTTGAATACGCAAAAACCACGGAAACGCGCATTTTGTACAAATTACATACAATACACGCGTGGTCGCATTCTCCGATTTTATCTTCTCATTTCACTGGCGCTTACAGCGGTCATTCGCGAGCTTCATGCGCTAAATCTGGTATCAAAACTTTTCAGACTGTCTTCGGAGCTTATTGTATATGAGGGCTTCCCGGAAAGAAGACCCCTGGATATCCACGATCGGATTATTATTTATTCACTGACCTGGGCCAACTACCCGCCTGTATTGTATGTAATTTGTACAAAATGCGCGTTTTTGTGGTTTTGCGTATTCAACCAAAAAACGTTTGTGAAATTGATGAAATACGTAACGTTATAATGAAAGTAAATGAAAGGTACAAAACACCACAGAGGTGATGATACTCAAGGGAAAGGAGGTAATGCACCACGAGACGCGTTTCATAATTCACGAATTTCAGACCAGCAACCATGTTCGTAGCAGCTCGTTGGACACGCTCAGTGAGGGCTACGTCTTTCTTGCTTCCTGAGTGAGCAACTTGGTTGGCATACTCAAGAAACGGTCTGACGCAGGCCCCATTGAGTATCTGGAAGTACATGCAAGTGATACGGGGAAGGTTCGTCGATTCGTCCGTAGGACGCCGAATGCCTTTTGAGCCGATTATTCATGGTTCAATGAAAAGGAGATGCTTGGAGAGAGCCAGCTGCTTAAAGTCTTTTTGGTATCTATCGTCGTAATGTCTTCTGGTCCACTCTCAGCATGCACGACAAAGGCGTTCGCTGAGGCTCCTCTGGTTCACATATGGACGCACTTTTCGTCACTCAGAGGAGGATGCCAGTCCAGTGATCACTGCTCTGGAGCGTCTGCATCCATTTGAAGGGCTCTGGCTTTCTTACTCTAGGATTTCAAGTCGTCCGCAACAAGTAGACATGAACTTGCAAGCAAACCTGAAGGACAGGTGACTCAGATCAGAAACATAAGCTACGCTGTGGACATGTGGCCTGAACACGGTCACAACTTTTTAAACTATACGTGTGGACAAAAAGCTCAAACCCTTCGCAGCAACCGGTTTCAAGCATATAAGTGCTATGTTGTTGCTGCTGAAACATAGTAACTAAGTAAGAGCCATTGGGGATTAAACGAAAAGTGCAGATTTGTCATCAAACAGGAGCTTCTAAGCAAATCATAAACCAGGGTATTGAGGATTCAACAGTTAAATGAATGAATTATCAGATTTCGGTTTCCTGCTTCGTGCCCCTTCCACAAGTCAACTCTCGCTTGGTGTAATTGTGGATGTCTGCCGCAGGAGAGTAGATGGTCATTTTCTGAGCGTTTAGCAGCTGTGTTGCTCTTTCGATGTCTACGGTTGCGGATGAAGACAAGATTCGAGCGGATCCCTAATCGGTGCGCGATTGAGATCTAAGGATGATTAGCTCTGAAGCATTCAGCACACTTGCTGCACAGTATGAAGGAGTTTTCTAGTTATCGTTCTCTAACCTCACTGTAATGCTTCATACCTGCAACACACACTCGGTTTTTCCCATTTGCTTGTCCTTTTTGTAAGTGTTCTGGTGAATCTGCTGCCACTATCCGAAACTCTTAATTCCCGTGTCCTCATGCAGTGTTCGCCCTCGCGCCTTCACACCCTATCTTATCCTTAACACCCCCTATCGGCAAACTTCCTTTATGTCGGCAAAGGCGACTGTAATAAACACATACATTTGTGGAAACCGGCGTTTCCCCAAGACCTAAAAGAAGCAGTCTCATGTCCATCCACTTTAAACTAATGGAGTTACTTGATGCATCCTGACCATTCCTTCTTACCTAAGGAGGGCTCCTGCATTCCTCTCAGTTCCGTTTTCTTCATAGCCTTTTCGTCTAAAACAGTATAAGTGACACTTTCGCTGATATTCCGGCCACTGCGCAAAGCAAACAGTATACTACAGCTCCATTTTCTCTTAGGAATTCGACTTCATTGCGCATAACATAATTGTGCATCGCTGGGAAAGTTTAGGCATCCCCGATCTAATGCTCCGCTTTTTGGTCTTATTCATGCTTGATCGACACTCTGCGGAAAGTGTCGGCGGGGCGGTCTCCTCTCGGCTGCTTTCCACCAAGGGGATACCAAAAATCAGTCATCGGTTTCGCACTGCCTTTGACCTTGATTGCTGTTCGCTTAACTGACGACAGAAACAGACACATTTTGGTAGTAGTCTCATACTCACCCTTTAACGCTTAATTTCATTAAAAAATGAGGCAGTACAGTTCATTATAGTACAGTACTTAGACAGCCCGTTTTGGGAGAAATTAGTGCCTCACTGGTGTTTTCATTTTGTAGGTTGTGTGGTGATGAAACATAGTCCGCTTGCAAAAGCTTTCCACCCCCTTGTGTGGTAGTCTAGTGAAACTACTAGGCCTGTAGCTGCCAGGCGATATTGGGTCACCAGTTTTGTGGAATGGAGTGACGATTGGCTCCTTCCAATATGAGGGATGTTTGTCTTCGTATGTCGACCGCCGAAACACCAAGCAGAAATGCTTCGCCAGTTTGAGTGACGTTTCCTTCAGAACCCTTGGATGGCCCTCGTATGGCTCCAACGCGCTGAAGGGGTGGGGTCGCCTGGGTAAAATGCACTTCTGCATTAGGTTACCTGCGGGCCTCAGATACCACTACTGGGTGACTTGTGGGATCCCCGTTTCTGCCCCTCAAGGAGAAGGCATTTGGCTGATTTCTTTGGCGGTGTCTCATCTACCTAAACAGCATATTTTTTATTTTTCCGCGCGGGTCTACTATCGTGGATTGTTTTCGTGCGTTCCATTAGCGGATTTCTGATTTACAGCGGTTCTACATTTAACGAAATGCCAATTCATCTTCCGCGTCTTCTGTAGTTGTCTTTTTTCAAATTAGTTGAGACCTCTTTTCTAGAAGACACTGAATCCTTTTAGGTAGGTTTTGGTCCATCTGACCGCGCGCTAGTTTCTTGAAACGAACGTTGCGTAAGCCACGTTAATTTTTTGGACATCGGTCATGTTCGACTTCTCCACTAAAGCTGGTCCCAGCTTAAATTGGTCAAGGAAGCTATGCGTTTCTGAGAAGTCTGCACGACAGAGGTTTCGAATCCAATTATGAGCTTCCGGGCTTCTGGCCCGGTAGCAGATGAAATCAAAGGTTAACACCGTACCAGCGGGAGTAAGACCGGGAAGCGGGAGAATTTAAAAAAATTATGCACGGGTAGGGAGTAAACCGATGTGGTAACGAGTGAGGAGGATAACCTTTGGCCTATTCAGTAGAGGTAGCTTCAGGGTTAGCTAGACAGGGAGCGGGTGTAGTCTCCAGCTCTTTTAGAGTCCCTTCAGAAAGTCTCCGTTGTTCTGAAAGTTATTGTGATAGGGGACAGCAAACACATAAGATTTATGCAAAAAAGAACTTCCGAGTTTATGGACAAGGATTAGTTAGACTGGGAGGTGCTACGTGAGCTGAACAGTACCGTGAGTTAGGAGAGAAAGTGAGGCTATGAGTATGGGTCACCGCCCCCCGAATCTCTGCTGTCAGCCTCACTCAACAAGTGGTGCATTGCAAGAAAGCCCACAGGCACTTGCACTGAATGCTAGTAATGAGGGATCAGAGTGTTATTATATTTTATTCTGCTTGTGTGTGACTGCTCCCGGGAAAAGTAGAGAGGAGTGCCGGTGTTATGTTTTGCTGACGAAGTTGACTACGTACGGTGCAACTTAACACAAGACGAAGATGACAACAGCCTTTCACGTCGACGTAAGCTATGTGCGTCGCAAAGTGTTTTCAGGCTGTTCCGTGAATTTTTAATAATGGAAGAAAGGACAATTTTCCCTCGCCCGTAATTCATCGCCTCGCAAAACAAATGACAACTAGGAAAAATTCAGCCGAGCAGCTACAAACAGACGACAGCCGTGCTCCTTCGTGGATTGCATGAATTAAAGGCAAGGCTCAGAACCCCCAGCGATGGGCGAGGCTTCCATGCTACTGAAGTAGTGGAGGGTATGCAAACACGCGACGGTGCAGTAAAAGGAGGCGACCCTCCCTGCAGGGAGTAACCGACCATCATACGGGGGTTTCATCCCACGTGCATATTACCAGATCTGTAAGATCTCAAACCACCAAGCAGTCAAATTGTGGCTTGTGCTTTGACAAGGCGCTCCAGTCAACAGATATATCATCCCGTCGAGGGAGGAGCGGAGTAAAACAGCTCCGCTTGGTTCGAACAGGCAAATAGCCACTGGAATAGGCAGGGCGCGAAGGAGGCAAATGAAACAGCAATTAACCCTGGGGCAATAGGATTAGAGTGGGGTATTCAGAGCGTGTGCACCATGGCTAAACTACGACGGGGCGTTCGTGTGATCCGGTATGCTGGGGAGAATTGCGCCAAAATTTGTGTGTGAATGTTTAATGGGCTGTGTAATGGACTGTGTGGCGGGAGTTATTTTCTTGTTTCTCCGTTTGAACTGTCGCCCAGTGTACCTATTTTAAATAGAAATCCCCGACGGTTGTCGCCTTTTCTGGATATAATTAATGTCTTCTGATGCAACCGTTTTTGAAGCATTAGGTAGCAGGCCCTATTATTATTACTAATATGCGTGATTAACACGGCTCAAAACATTGACTGCGAATTGGGACGTTTGTCTCCAAGGTCCACCCAAGAAAGTTACCGAAAAGCTAAATCGGGTGATAACATAGTCTGAAGCAACAAATAATCAGTCTTGCTAACAGTAGCTAACGGCAACCTGATCAATTTGGTCCCACAGCCGTTCAACGGCGGAGGAACATCAAGGAGAAGGCGGTTGCCTGTGCCTAAAGATGTTAGTTCAAAGGAGAAAACGATGGTAGGCACGAGGCTGTAACCCACGCCCATTAGTCCTACATCTTGAGTTTGAGCTATGCTTGCCGCCAAATAACATTTCGCTGATACTATAAATGAACTGTTTGTTGCGGACAAAAGGGCGTTTATAGTTCAGTGGAAAGTGTCCTTTGCAGGAGCGGAGCCAAAGTTGGTTGGTATATAAGCGAGACTCCCGGAAAGAGGATGATCGGTGTTTTGAACGGCGCAGGATCTCAAAAAAGTATACAAGCGAGAATAACAAGGAGACATTGAACGAGAATCGACTCAAGCATGGAGTCTTCAGCTAGAAAGGCGGGGGCTGTAATAACCATGGCACAACCAGCCGCAGCAGCTGAAGCATCACCCGAAGCCCGCAGCCGGGAATGCTCATGAAGCGAAAGGCCGCTAGCTCAGTCATTTTACATAAAACTTGTGCTTGGAGCTGCAGCATGTTTATCGGTAGAGTATCGAGAGTATGCGCAAGAACGTATCCTGATGACTTGTCCGCAACTGGGCTCTACAGGGGGTCAATAAACAGAGCACGAAGGCAAGGCACGAAGGCACAATAAGGCAGAGGGACGCAAGGTAGTAGCATTTACATTTTTTGGTGATCCACCTCGCTGTGTGCAGTAAGCAAATTTGCCTGACTGATGCGACCACTCCACGGCCAATGTGGTTTTTGTATATGAGCCTAAATGTCACTGGGACCTCCAAGCCTTGAAGACAGGATATTAAGCGGATTCAACCAAGGTCTGGCTCAAAAGCCCAACCAAAAGGTAGCGGTAGTTGGTACAAAGCTTTACAGTATACCAACCTCTAGGCAACATGCTGCTGAACTTGTTCCAATCCCCAAACGAAAGGGCCTGGAGACCACTTGTCAGGACTCTATCTATTAACGCAACAGGCAAATGTAACTACGCGGATGCAGCACGGATATCCTCCACCATGGTTTAACGGATTCTGAGGTAGTGAACTGTCACACCCACGCAGGTTTTAGCCACTCCGCAATGGTAGCTGGAAAGTGGCGACATATGTTCCCATTCACAAAGACCAAGAAGCTATTCCCGTCTAAATATGCCACCCTGTTATGATACCTATGGGTGAAAAGTGTAAAAAGGGACTTTGGACGTTCTTGGGCATAAAGGGTTTCGTGCCTGTGTTGGGAGCCGGCTCCGGCTGGAAGACCCTATGGCTTTAAATGGAATGGCAGACCTTCCTGATCAAGGTGGGAATGCACAGGTTATTAGTATGACTGGTTAAAATGTCTTCCAAACCCATTCATGCTTATGGCTTATGATACTGTGACTGATACTGTGTGGCTGGGCTAGGAATTTTCGCGTGCTAAGTCATTAGTCTGGGTTCAAAATAACTCAGAAAACACGTATGTTGGGGCATGGTCCAAGCAGGTTCGCCTCGTAGCGGGTAGGCAATGACACCGCACTATGGTAGGCTATTTCCAAATTTAAGTTACTATCAGCAAACAAACACTGTTTCATACAATCGTTTCTCACACCAACTAAACGACCTCTGAGCTTACTGTTTGGAAAATTTCACTAGTCGCAGTGCTCTGTAAGGTTCCGTAATACGCTGAAAATTCCTTTTGTACTCTTGTAATGAACTTGAATTGCTGGACGATAATGAAAGGTTTAAGATTGTAATGACTAAAAAAATGGACACAAGATCGTTCGGATGGACCAAGCTTCTCACCAACCGTCGAACCACATATCGTAAGAAGTGTATTCACTTTTCGCTTGTCATCCGCAGTCTCGTTTTCAAGAAAGCGACAATTTACCCGTTTCATGTATTGGTTCCAAAAACTTTACGTGGCAGTAAATTCCTCAAGCTTTCATATAGACACTTGGTTCGTGAGGCTCCACCAGTATTGTAAGTTCAAATTAACTCAGAAAACACGTGTGTAAAGACACGAGTGTGTTGTGTACATGCGGCCAAGCAGATCCGCCTTGTAACGGGCAAGCAACCATCTGAGCCACATGTCCAGTTATCCAAAAAACAGTTCTCTGATTTACTGACGAATAGACACGCACGTGTGCACACCATAGGATGTGCACATCAGTTCGCTGACGGTTGGCGAACGGACACTCACAGGCGCAAACTGTGACACATCCAAGCGGCCACTGCAGTCGCTAACCAAGTTTGTTTGTGAATTTCTCAACCTAACGAGCAGAATACCTGCTCGCGCCAGGAAAATGCGCTTTGGCTTCGGGGAATGTGCGTTGCTGAGTCGTACAGAAGTCAGATCTGGGAGCCATTGTAAGCGGAATGCTTGAACTAAGGCGCGAAGTGACCTGTTGCTTGCCGTTCTGATTAAATGCCGTTAATGCCCGAGGATGCTGCTACTGACCGACATTTTGGGATAGGGATTTGATTTACAATGAGTTCTTGCGGCAACATACGGTGTATGGCTTTAGCGGATGTCACCTTGCCTGATGGAAGATTTTTTTTAAAATTGTTCAAGATTAGTTACCAAATGCGTAGATAGAAAACAATGACTCTATTAGCCAGGAAAAAGAGGAACGCTCAGAGTCATTCAAACCAGGTCACCGTTGCCTCCAAGATCACGCGGAGGTTTTGGAGTTGGGTCAAATGAGACTCTGGACCACTGTGATGTGTGTATACCTATGGAAGAGCGTCACAGTGCTTGCTTTCAGTTTATATAGTTTCACAAATGACTTCTGCGCAGAGCAGTCCTAAAAGCAATGACTACATCTGACCATGGGGCCCGCCCGATTGCCGCTTGTGGTGGAGGGCATCCATCTGTGAGTCCATTACTCAGGAGAGCACGATGTGTCTTCCGACGACTTCAAAAGGTCTATGGTAAGTGTGACTCATGGCTCCCTCGTGTAGACCGGGTCGTGCGGCCTAGCAATCCGTGGGATTGGATCGAGCTGGGTTTAGCCAAATGGTATGGGCAATCTTGACGTTGCGGTTGGAACAGTGTGCTTTTAGTTGTTCGCCCGGGTTGTCGGCCTGCTATCTCTTCCATTAAGAGATGTCACAGAGAGTGGAGGGAAGAAGGATTGCCGCGAGTACAACCATAGAGTTATCGCGGAATTTTTCGTAAGGTCAGACCAGAATCCATGTGGGGAGGATATAAAAGCCGGACTAAGTGTACTCAACTGAGTGTTCTGTAGTCCGAACAAACGGAGTGTGCCATTATTTGGTTAGCTGCGAACTGGCGACACGTCTGCCCAATGTACGCGGCGATCAGCTACTCGCAGGACTTTCCACTGGACTTCTCATGCCGGGAAGGTTGTTCGTTTGATGAAAATCTATATTTCGTTCGTGCTACCTGTGGAAGCTGCCGCTGCATGTCAGCTCTTCCTGGTGTGCCTTATGCTGGTCGGAGATCTACTGAAGGTGGTTCTGGTTATTCCATTGGCCACAAAATATACCAAGTTTGTGCTGAACTACTCCTGAAGTGAGAATCTCGGCTGACGCACATTGCAGGACCACGATTATCTGCTGGACGCACCCACGCCTGTGATTTGACCTCCACCGTGTGCTTGATGTGGCACTTTAGCCGACACCCAACGTGGGCGGAGCGCCATTGTGTTTAGCAATCAGCGCTGACATTTTGCAGTCGCCACGTAGTCCATTCTGCCGGTTCCTCCTCCTTGACCGCATGGATAGCGGTGCAACGCGCTGCCTGGTATCTGAACAGTTGATTCAGTGGCAGGGACCACAGGTACAGCATCAAAATATGTCCACAGTATTCGTCAAAATAGGGGGCAACGATAAGGTTGCCAGTGCCGGACGTAACGGGTGCGGTAGCTATTTTATCGTGCATGCCATGGTCCTTCTCCGGGTTGGCACCGGGTGACACTCGCTTTATATTTCTTTTCAGTGATGTTCAGAACAGGACGTAAGGTTTTCCCGGTGATATTACTGACCGTTTAGAATTCGACTGCTCTTTTGAGATTACGTAGCATAACACTTTATGCGGAAAGAGCTGGGGATGTTCACTTATTGCCGCAGCACTTATTGTTCACCTATCGTTCACTTATCGGTAAGATGACGGCATTCAGTGGCCAGTTCCTTGACTAGCCACTCAGAAAGCCGTTTGTTTGGATTCCACAGACGGGTCCGAACGCACGTATCATGTGGCGATTAAAGGCCGTCCACAAAGCTGAGACACCTGAAGTGACTCCCTGGCATATTGTTGAGCTTGGAGCACTCGTGGATCACACTGGCGTGCGTGATGAAATGCTCGGTATCCCACACTTTCAAATACACCCTGTCGAACTAATTATTTTGTTGCTGAGAATTGCATTGGAGCTGCTTTACTGAAACTAACATCATCTGCTAGCGTTCTCGCCAACTCTTTTGCATTGCAACATCTCTGTTAGTCGTCAGCTGACTTTTCTGCCCACTATGATAAACAAAAGATCACGGTAGCTTCAGAAAACCTTTAATGGAAACAAGCAGGATTTCCACTAATGTATCAGTAGAGACATCAGGGAACTTTTACCAAATAATTAGGAATCTACGTGATGAAGTGGGAGCAACCGGAATAAAATGGCCGTTTCTGACTGGCCTATTTCTGGCCAATCAGAAGAAGCACTCAATTGGTCCTTTGCCGGTTACCGACACATGCACCTGATGGGCATGGTGTTAGGATTTTTGGCGGGACTCGCTCCAAACAGTGTTGTGGTACCCCAGTAAGCTAAGTTCGTTGCTTAAGGTTCGACCATGTTTAAAAAGTGAAATGGAACGGACGCGGAGCGGGTACAACGTACAATCCGTATGCTAGACGACGCAAACATCAATGTATATCAGTTGATATACACACGTCGTCCGCAAACCACATTCGTTGCGCCCAGAGCTTATAAGAACGGTGCAGTCGCATCAGAGGACAGTTGCGGTTCTTGGTCACTTTGGTTTATCTGGTCTGTACGTGGATTGCGCAATCACGCAGTGGAGCGGAAACCGCTTCGTCCCAACATTGCCACCGGTCCTGCCTCATGGGCGGCAACAATTTATGGTGTTCATCGCTCCCCAAAAGAGCGTCACAGAGCGATGTAAAGCAAGTAAATGATTTTCATGTGAGATATGTCGGGAGCCACATGGTGAGACCTACTTTCACTCCTAGAACCCGAGAGCAGAACACGGCAACCCTCTATTTCGGGCCACTTCCGCTTGCATGCATCGTGAACCCTCGAGATCATTCCAAACATCTGGCTTGTCAAAACAGTCCTGCGTACCTTTCACTGATCCCCCAACTTTCGTCGCTTGTGGGATTCCCAACCCGCAAGCATCACTTTTGTGCCCCGCCCCTGGTGATCAAATGTTAAACCGACAAACACTCACCAAGTCTTTTCAGCCCGAACGATGTCCAGATCGCTGAATGTCATCTCACAGAACGTGAGGAGTTCAGGTCCAATACTGCTGCTGCAGAATCCGGGAAATAATAACGGCTTTCGCTGCTATTTGACCTCGCGCACACCAGAAGTTTCGGCGAAGATAAGTTCATCCATACTCTGGATATTGGGCAGCGAATTCATCGGTGTTGCTGTATTCCCTAAACCTGCCGATAACTGCTGTCTATTTGTATCTAATCACGCCCCAACAGACGGACTCAAAGACAGCTTTTACGACGCTGTGAGCGCCTTGTTGCAATGGGCTAAGAACTCGGGTATAGTCGTGGTTTCTCGGGTTATTGATTCATAGGTAGATGGACTTATTGCTGCTGAGCCTCATTTGGGTGGTTATCTAGGACGGGGGTCAAGAAGCACGGACAACGGCGGGCGTCTTCTGCATTTATGTGCTGACCCAAACTGTTTCGGTGCAGTACTAACTTCCAGTTGAGTCAATGACTATCTTTTAGTTGGTGGCCTCCAGGTAACTCGATGTGGCCGTTTGTGCTGGAAGTCCGTACTGGCCAGGAACACGCTGATCAGCATACAACGTCATCATCAGCTGTAAAAACCACGTACTTGTCGATGTTTTGGGGAGGTGAGGTAGATAGCTACGCATTGGAGGTGGTAGTTGTTATTGATACGTAAATACAGGACTGCCAGTTTAATTCTCATTGGGGAACTCTGGAAGGGAGCTATGCATTGAGGGCAACATCTTGGATACGTGATCGCCATAGAGAGCGCGACTGGGCCATGTCTGACTATGTCTCTAATTGTTGATGTATCTCGTCTCGGGGTCCCCGTCCAGGGGGACGGAAATGACCAGCGCAGATAAATTCTTTGGTATTGGTTTCATACTTCGCTGCCAAGTCATTGTTTGACCCCCGTGACTCATTTCAACCCCTGTCGTGGTTGTGCGAAAATGGTTCATCGAGAAAACCTGTCAACTGGCATGTGGAGCTCGTGACCAAGGCAGCCCAACCTATGGAGTATGATCAGTTCATCCATCCTGAGTGAATTTTTTTCTCCCGGAAACCATTTGACTAACTTCAGCATTTCTGGTCCGATGTTCCCACCAGACACGAGCAATGCTCCGAAGACATCGATGGTCAAATTGGAAGTTTCTTGACGTCCTCAGAGCGCAGTGGCCAGGCTTCCGACCCATATAATAATATGGAGCGCACCGCAGCATTGTAAACCCGAAACTTGGCAAGTAAGTTGATGTCATACTTACGCTGCATGTGATGCAGGTTCATTAAGCTGCTGTGGCCTTTCAAGTCCGGATGGAAGTATCATCTTTGGCTAGATCACCGGGGCTGATGCAGGTGCTAGACAGGTTTGTCTACCTCAATCGACTCATCCGCAAGCATGAAGTTAGGGTTCGAGCCTATCTAGTCTTGCAGCAGCACTATACGCTTTGAGGGTGTGAAGCTGTGAAGCTGTGTGTGGAGGTGTGAAGAATTGTTTGTACTGTGTTGTTTGCATTACGACGGCGTCAGGTCCAAGAAGAGCTATGCTGTCTTCACAGTCGATATCTGTGAGCGAGTGCCCCGGGAGTACTTCGACTCCACAGGCATTACAGGCTGGTAGTGAATCTTCCATAACCGCATCAATGACAACGTTGAAGAGGAAAGGTGAAAAGGACAGCCTTGCCTGACACCACTTGATGTGGTGGTCTCGGGTGAGAGCTTTCCCGACCTAAAGCTGCTACCTTGGCATGGTGGTCGGGCTTGAGTGCTGCAATGATCCCGCGGGCTACACTGGCTGGAACGTCGTTCCACAAGGCGCAACCATGCCAGGAAGGCCAAAGGGGAGCAGTCAGGCCAAGAGCAGCGAGACCCCGTACTGTGAGTAATCGTGCTACGAGGCGGTGTGGGGGTAAAGTCGTACTGTCCTCTGCGACAGGAGTGTGGAGGCAGTAAGGTGTTCCCCAGGCGACCAGCATGTCCATATTCAAGGAAGCGGCGATGCTGCCTTCCCTCGAGGAAGGACGGGTTAGAAAAGGTCGGCCCTAAAAACCGCACACTCCGATCGCCCAACGGTTGACCGTAACCGCCGGCGCATCATCCAGTACGGTCGAAATACTT
>SJOL01006342.1:272633-288488 GCA_004794785.1 Opisthorchis felineus | reverse complement strand
TTTATACGGGACACTTTTGCTCCACAGACACGGCCGTAGTGCCTGAGGGACCACGGAGTCAAAGGGGGCTTTCAAGTCAAGGAAGGCAACCATTGTTGGTTGCTGGAAGAAGCGTTGCTGCTCCAGAATGTTCCAGAAAATTTGATTGACGCATCCTGTTGCTGGACGGAGCCCAGCTTGGTTTTCACATGTCTGTCTTTCCCCGTGTTCAGTCAACCTTCGAAATATAAGACCAGAGAGCACCTTCGATGCCACAGCTACCAGGCTGATGCCACGGTTGTTTTCACACAGCGTCCGCGTACCGTTTTCGGACCATCAGTGTTGAACTCTGATATCATGCTGTCCATGATGATGATGATGATGATGATGATGATGATGATGATGATGATGATGATGATGATGAAGACAGGAATAACTGTCGACATACCCCATTCTGCAAGCACTTTCTCTTCACTTCATATCGCACCAGTCCGTTTTGTTAGATGGGTCAGCAGGGATTCTCCGCCTTTGAAGGGGGCTGGATACAGACCGACCGGTCCTGATGCCTTCCCACGGATATTTCGCATTTCATTTCTTCTTCTGACGGGCGATTATGTTTTACATTCCATTCGCCCGCGTGCACTGTCTCCGGGGGCACTGCTGCAGGTGGTCAGCTAAACTGCTCTCCGAAGTGTCCGACTCATCTTTCCAGTCGGCACCTTTGGAAATGAATTGATGAGGTACCTTTTTCACTTATGGTCTCATTGACTGTTGCTCTATGTCCAGTCGATCAACTGATGAAGGACACGGCTGTTTCCGGAAACAAAAGCCTCCTCCATCTCCTGAGCTTTCGATGTCCACCAAAGCTCTCGGTCTTTCCTTAGGCTCTTCACTATTTAGCGTCTGAGGGATTTGCATGCGCCTTCGTACTCGTTGCTTACTGGTATGAGTTTCCTGGCATCAATCAGTGCTAGCTATCACGACGATATCCAGTGGTCATTTGATTGTATCAGAGAAGTCAGCATACAACCGAAGCACTATCCCCACTATCCATGCACTGAACATGGATTCCAAATCTCCACCTGTGCCTCTTCCGGCCTTAGTCGTCCAACTTGGGCATTCATATCACTCGCCTGGAATACTATATCCATGCTTCTTGCTGATCGAAGCAGTCGCGACAGATTTCGATAAAACCTGTCCTTGTCAGTCTCAGAACTGCAGTCAGTTGGGGCGTATGCTGATACGACAAATTAACACCTTTAGACACATCGGTCTGCATTGACCGTAATTGAGCCAGACAACCGCATAACGCAAAGACGACTGTTTACTGAGATCCATTCAGTAAAGCGCTTTTAGGCTTGGGCCGAGTGCGACCCCCACACCGTTGATACCACGAGCCATTGCGTCGGGATCACCAGATACCCAAAGAGTGAAATGTGGAGCATTCGAACTCGTCCTAAACGGTTTGAAGTGCACGACCGAGGTGGAGTCTTACGTGTTCCGGAGACAGCATACATCAACAGGGAGGAGAAGTAGGGTTTCATAAAGAGATGCCTGTTGCCCACTTTGACATGGAGTACGGACATTAAAGTCTACGATCAGATCTTTTGAGATTAGTAAGCTATTATTTTGGTTCGCTTTTCCGGGCGATGTTTTAGATACGGAGCAATGGCTAAGGGACTGGGAGGTCGGTTGATGTCACTGCGTTATTCTGTGGGTGGGAAGGCGTGTGGGGGAATACCGGTTAGCGAAGAGCTGCAAGGGCGAATGCTACTTCCCGGTTACCCAGGCAGAAGGAGAGGGTTTGGTTGAGGTACCCCACCTTAAGCCTTTGGGTCAAAAGTATGACCCACAAGCCAGTGGGAGGATGTAGGGTTTTGTTCTGGGACTCTGCCCGTAGCCTCTGACTCAAAGGCCCGAACCTTGATGCGGCGGTTTTTTGTTTTTTCTTGAGGGTTCTTTTCCAAAGCCAATGACTTACTAGTTTGACCCATTTGGCTACAAGGGGCAGGCCTCTCCCGAAGTCGCAGGGAATAAGGTATTACTGTCTCACTCCTAATGCGGCTGCGCACAGCAGGTGTCTTTTGAGCAACACCGGACTCTTTAGTTTTAAAGGTATTTCGACCGTATTGAACAGTGCACCGGTGGTTACGGCCAACCGTTGGGCGATCAGAGTGTGCGGTTCTTAGGGTCGACCTTTTCTGACCCGTTTTTCCCCGGGAGAAGGCAGCATTTCTGCTTCCATAGATATGGAGGTGCTGATCACCCGAAGGAAATTCCTTACTCCTTTCACACACATCGCGGAGGACAGTACGACTTTACCGACCGCCGTGTAATACAATTTCTCGTGATACGGGGACTCGCTGTTCTTCGTCGGGCCGCGGGCCGTTGAAATTCCTGGTGTGGTTGAACTTTGGGGAACTGAGTTCCAGCCAGTATAACCCACAGGATCACTGCAACAGAGAAACCCGACCACCACGACAAGGTCACAGCTTTAGGTCGGGTCTAAATTTTTTATCCTTTATGAGGGCATTGTATGTGAACTTCTGTGGTTGTCTGGGTGCATACAGCAAGCTGTCGCCTGAGTTCATCACGTCCATTGATGTGAGCAAGCCTCCCTATAACCATTCCTCTTCAACTTTGTTATCCCCGGGGTGTTCGTCTACAGGCATTTAGTGAGAGGACGACATTGCTGTCGGTGGTTCGGATCCTTCAAAGATGCAAATCAGTGTAAGCAACCTAAATTCTGTCACACGGTTTGGTGTGCGCCACACACATCGAAAGTGGTGCTACAAGACTGTCTGAGATCAAACCCATACCTTATGCTCGCAGACTAGTCAGCCAACATGCTAGGCAAATTTAATTACCTGGATAGTTTTAGTGGTTCCGGTGGCCCGGGTTAAGGCAAGATCACTTCTGGAATCTGGGTGTCAGTATAGCTTTTACCAACCGACATCCATGATGCGGCATGACGTCGGTTTTTCTGTCAGGTAGAGTATAAATTGCGGCGCTGTGATCCATATTGCTCTGCTACGGCAGCGAAGCATCGGTGTTGAACACTGATGTCATGCTGTCGATGATGATGAATGATACTGCTTTGTGGTTCAGAACCGTAGCCTCTTCGCTGTCAGTATTTTCCCATCGGTCTCTGTGAGGCGTTGACCACTCTGATGGGAACAGCGGAGTAGCAATACTGAAGTACGGCAGATTGTTTTAAGAAAAAGGAACACCCTCGCAATGGATGGTTACGCTGGTTGGAACATGTACTTTGCAGTCCAGGGGACCGTCTACCTCCCAGTGCTCCTTCCAGTGAGCTCTGTGCTGAGGGGAAGCGACCTAGTGGTGGACAGTCTATGGCTTGGCGAGATGGCTCAAGTTAGAGCGCGAATTTACTGCCTGGAAGGTCCGTGTTTCGAACCCGTCCTCTGCCTCTTGACTTCTCCTGTCTAGGCTTGGGCAACCTGGCAGTATCCCTACCCTCGTGTTTCCCTCGGGTGGCATGGCAGCTAGGCACCAGAAGGGTGTTGCAGCTGAACGATTTTTTTCCCAATGAGATGATCAGAAAGCGGGTCTATGGTGAAGTTACCTCTCTGAATGAATGCATCCGAAACTACAAGCTAAGGTGGTGAGGGTACGTGCAATGTCTGTCCAGTTACCGTCTGCTGGGAAGAACGTTGGTCTCTGTGCCTAATTCAGGGTGGTGGCAACCTAGAGGTGGACAGTGTTTGACGCAGCAGAAGGGTTTGAAGGATGTTACAAAAAGTCTGGGTGCTGTTCGCTTTCCAACGTAACCCTTCGTGCGCTCGACTGGAGACTGAAGGATGTGAAGGCTAACCGGTGTCAGTGACGTCGGTTTTCATCCGTGCTGTCTGACTGAGTGTTTGGGGTGGGAGCACCTTAGATACTTTTGCTAGTGAGCCCTAAGCCTCCCGCACTGTCCTATTTCTTCAATGATGAGGATTTCCCCAAATGCATAGACTGGTCTTACGGCAATGAATTACCAGTGTTTTTCTGTGATGTTGCTCTCAGTGACTTCGGGAGGATTTGTGCCATTTTGGGGCTTTTATAAACCTTCCAGGGGCTAGCATTTCCTCAAAGAAGGCTTCCTTGCGGGCTCACTGTACTGACTGCTCCTAAAAGCGTGGTATATTAGGGGGAAATCTATAACCAGGTGGCTATTAACCCATGGTACGGAACAGGTCAGCTGCGGTTGCATGTTATTTGCTGACAACCACTGACGAAGACATCTCTCGTATTTAAAAGTAAGTCATTTTTTGTTATGGCAACTTGTGCGCAGATTTGGAGCTCATTCCACGAATAATTTAGCGTCATTTGTGGTTATTTTGAGTCTGCTATTCTTAACAGGTGATTTTCTTCCCTCCCTCAATTTCAATGCTACTCATATTGGGTATCCATGTTCCCGTCAGTTCCACGCACCATGCTTCTATTGGCGCGTGTGGGCCATTACGCAGTCCGTTTTCAATGTCGTACCTCAGCAGTAGTTGGATAGTTCAAAAAACCTTCATTTATTACACGTTTTCCACAATTACAGCCTAGCTGGAGTTAATCAGAGAAAACATCCAGTAGTTCATGCCGAGCAAGACTGATATTTACAGCGGTTGCGGGGGCCTTTAGTACGCGATGCTAATTCAACTCACCTGGTTGTGGTCTAGCTTAGGTATAGATTCACTGAACAATCTGACCGCAGCTTTTACCAAATGTTCGAGGAAGAACACCAAGTACGTCCGTGATACTGATATATGTTTGGCCAAAAAGATTTGGGTAAATAGAGTCTTACGCAGTATGAGACGACTGGCAAGCAGGTAGCACAACGCGAAAGTAAAAGGTTAAATTCGCGACCACGTGGATCCTAGGGGAAAAACAGTTGCAGGTGTAGTTAGCCGCTCCAAACCTAAAATAACCGTACGCCACATTAGGTTGATTTCCAAAGACATTTCTAAAGAAGACCGATGGGTGAAGTCATTAGCCCGTCAACTTGAAGACCATCAGCGGAACCGGCGGAAATAAATCGATATAACTGTCTTGTACGACACTTACGAAACGGAGAAGAAGTAGAGCATCGTGTTCTTGTATCATGGTCCACGAGCTCAGTGAGGGATGAATAACAATCAGTGGGTTGAATATTATCTAGAAGGATTTACCTGCCCACAGCGACTGCAGCATGTGAAATGCCAAGGAAAAAGGATGCAACACTTGAGTTGTCCTTGTTAACTGCCAGCCCAGCTCCCAAAAGCAGGTCTCCTAACGTTTTAGCGTGGCCAGAAACTAGTTTCGTCGGAGTTGTACGACAGCAAAGCATCAGTGTTCAACACTGGTCTCACGCTGTCCATGATGATGATGTTGAGTTTCTTCGGAGTTTCTTTGTCCCTTGCATCCCGCTGGAATACTCCCACGTCGCCCGCTACAATGTATCCTCTGCTGAGGATATTCACTGCATTCACTTGATGGAGGCGTTTTCATCAAAACGAAGGACCAAAGCGGGTGTCAGGTGCTATAACCCGGTTGACAGTCTATTGGCTTTCCGTCTAAGGGAGCTGGCTAAACCCTGATCCCAAACAACAACCGCGAGAACACAAACAGTGGATTGGGCGAATGAGATTGCTTCCTTAATCTAACGGCCGTGCTGACGTTGCTGACCACCTGTTCTCTGCGTGTTTCCTGCTTCCTTACAAATTGCACCTGGTTGTACAAAGGTTAGAGGTACACCCTCGGTCAAAAGCCGGGTGGCGTCGGGGATGCAACCCGCAATAAATGCCCAAAATGCAGTCCCGTTCATGCCACGGCGTCCACGGAAAGTGACACCCTATGCTAGTCCATCGGCCTAGGTGACTAGAAAGCAAGCTGGGGTTCTCAGTGTAAGATAGGAGCTTCTCATTAGTTTTTGGAATGTCCATACCCGACTTGACGATTCCAGCCGCAACGTCTGCATGCGCAGTCGAGCAGGTATCAGCTATCTTTCGGAGACCTAGTTACTTAACTCTGCTACAGGACTAATCCCGGCTTCTGAATCAGACGCTTCTTGCCGGCTTTATCATAAAGGACCAGTGGATAACTTGGCACTAACGGCTTCCTTAGGTAGCCGTGTTAAAAATCCACTCATTGTTTGGAATCCAGTCTGTCTAAGACTTGCAGCGGCTAGGTTTGTGAACCTCTATATAACAAGCCAGTGTAGACCAGTTAGACTATATACAACGACATCGCAAAGATTAAATATCTGGGAGGCAGTTTCTTTATCCTAAAAGGCGGTGGCACATTGTGCCACCTAATCTATTGATTTTACTCCTCCGGCGAAAGGGCACTCGTTTGTGCAGGAGAGGTTACATCTCATACTAGTCAGACATGGAATCCACTCTGAATGTGGGTGATTTGGTCTCATGCGCGTGGCCCCAGAAAACCTTCAACCTCAACGTGGAGCACATGGGGAGTTTCTCAGCAACCATGGTGAGACGATGAACTGATGAGTAGAATACATCAAACAACTTTTAAACCGCCCTCTAACCAAAATTCGGGACCTTTAGACTATTCCAGCCCCAATACCGTGTGATTTCGACTTTGAAGAACCAACTAAATCGGAGGTTGCCGTGATCGTCAGATAACTGAAGGAAAGAAGACGAGATCCCTGCTGAGACCGATAAATCCTGCAATGCAGCACTTCTCAAACCACTTCTTGAGGTTTTTGATCAATCTGAAAGACTGAGTCCGTGTCGCAAGTTTAGGGTATTACTACCAGTCCACCAAGAAGGCGATAAGCGTGCTTTGATTATCGTGAAATCACGCAGCGCTTACCCTCCGGCTGGCAGCCTTACGCCTTAACGGCTTAGCAATCTCTGGATGAAGACCGGCCGAAGAATGAATAGTCCCCCGCAAGTGGGCATGCTTCAGACCAGTTGGTGGCATGGTTTAGTTCATCACACGTTAACACCAGCTTCCTATTTTCCGTCAGTTATTGAGGGCAATCTCACAACTGGGGAATAGGTTTCAGGTATCAGCACAATTCCTTGTTCCGTGCATCGCTAGAGATGACTCAGTGGTCAGAGCGCGAATTTACCGACCTGAAAGTCCGTGATTCGAACCCGACCTCTGCATCTCGACTTCCTCTGCCTGGCATCTCAGCTCTGTGCTTCCTTCGGGTGGCCTGACATCGCTATCTTTCTTAACAAGCGCCTCATAGTTTGCCTAAAACTGGTGCTGTTGTGTATTATCATTATCGACCATCTCATACACTTTTCGGAAAGTAGCTAAACCACTAACTATACCGCGTGCAGGCTTAATCAGTTGTCCGCTAACTTGAAGTGCCAGAACTCCCATGTCAAATTCGTTGAGCAGAATGAACACAGAGACAGTGAACAACTAAATATTTGGCTTTCCTCAGATTCCTAAACTCCCCGTTTCTGTCATTATTGCAGGGCCTGGTGAATTTAACTGCCCCAGAATGAAGTAGTTATTGTGACAATTAGCGGGAATTTGATGAAACTGGATATTTTGGAAATCTTCTTGCTGTTGAGGTGGAAAACATGGCGTGCTCTTGCCACCTGACTTGATTCTATATATCACTGGGCGCCCACACATCGTGTAACCATTTTTGAGTAAATGCATTTTAGGTGACCTCTGGATCAGCAATCGTTTCCCAAACTAATTTGGAAGCTATTAACAGGGAAGTCGATGTTCGAGAGTATTTAGTTGATAATACATGGAGGGTAAAACAGGGATGGCAACCAGTTTAAACAGGTATGGGGCTAAATCTTCAGTATTCTGGTTCGGGGTATTTTTCATATCCTAGGCTGAAAAATCTCATTATGTATGTGATATCACCGCGTACGATAGTTCAGGCGAGATTTTATTCGTTTTCCAGCATGATATGTGAGCAGCGTTTTCTACTTAAACGGTAGACACTGAAAGCGCAACGGTAAATAAGCATTAAAATTGATGTCCAGCAAAATTTGTTACGATTCTTTATGCGAAATTACTAAAGTAGCTGGTGAATTCAAAACGCACGTTAACTGCGCAGTACAAGTAAAGCCGACAAAACAATCAACACGTATGAGTCACGGGTATCCGTGGTAAGATCCGTGACTTTCTCATCAGAGGAACCGGCGTGTAATAATAATAAATAATCGTTCCGCTGTAACACCCGTCCGGTGTCTATCTACCATACCACCCGAAGGAAGTACGAGGGCCGAGGAACTGCCCGGTTGCCGGAGCAGTCAACATACTGAGTTTGGGTTCGAACCACGGACCTGCCTTAGCCACTAAACTATCTCGGTTAAGGTGTGTGGGATACTGAATCTGTTGAAGTAGGTGCAAATAAAGAAGGACAGGAACCACCACTCTAATTGCGCGGCAGTAGCCAACGATGAACATATGCTTGAAGGTTTTTTAGCGCATGCCTAAACTCGTGATCCTTCCTGCTATTCCACGCAATCATCATCATCGACAGCATGACATCACTGTTCAACACTGATGTTTCGCTGCCGTACAACTATGATCCCACGCAATGGTCAACATCAGCGCACCAGTGGATAATCACTAGGATTCGAGGACGAATCAGGCGAGCCAAACTGAGTAGCTGATTCCACATCCTTTTACATTGAAAAACAATTTTGGATCTGACAGTATTTCCTGCTAGGTATGGTATAATACGAAGTATATTCCACAAAAGGTTTCAGTTAATTTGGCGCCACACAGTTTTTTTGTACGCAATGTATTTTTTTGTGTTTCCTGTGTTCAATTGTTCATGGGTTCTCTCTCAGGGTTGGCCAATCCCAGACGAAACTACTGTTTATTGAATCCCCTCGGGCGTCTCCCCAACGACGGACAATGTTTTTGGGACGTTGATCTGACCGCTTTTACCATATGAATTAAGAGGATTCTGCGTTTCAAATTATATTTTATCCCAAATTGATTTCCCTCCATCTATTACATATTGGGTCACTGGTTACCAGTATGTTATTCTTTTGTCTGCACAAAGGAGGCTTTAGTTTCCACATCCTTAGTTTTGTTTTCAGCCTACCTCGTTGGATCTATTTCTTCAATAGAAGCAGTTCAGCTAACAACATTTCAGTTTCACCATGAGTATGTATCGGTTTTGCTCTTATGCTATAAACATATCTTTAGTGCCTGAATGGGCTACTCTGTACTGTTTGGCCTATGCTGTCCTTTTCATCGTTGGCCTGTATTTTTGTGGAAGCAATTATTCCAGGTGAGAACTTGTTCATTTCACATTGACACCGTGTCCGGCCAATTTTAGGAACCATCCAACCACAATCCGGAATCGTTTTTTGTCCATATCTTTTGTTTGTGTTCTTATCATGTGTCATATCTCCAGATTTATTCATAAACCCGGTTATTCTCTGGTAAGTGCGATTGCTTATATCCTTTTTCTAATAACCACAGTTGGATCCGTACGCGTACCAATGGCATAAGGTATTCATACGACTGGATCACCTATGGGAGTCAATAGCTGTACCATTCATCCTTACCCTGGTGATTTTCTTTGTTCATGTGATTACTATTCTGGCCTCAGATTCTCTACTTGGGCACGATTGTGGACGACTTATGCTGTGGTAGAGCTAGTTTGATTTTTGGTAAGTTCTATATCACTTAAGCCTATAGGTTCTGTTGTCTTTCCGGATGTTAACATCTTGGTGCACGATATTCATTCGTTAGCAGAAGGATCAGTGCTTTTTTCGGCAATAAGTTTCGAGGACCTTATTTAATGGCGTACCTTTTCACATCTTCATTTCCGAAACAATAAGTGTGCAGATAATCAAAGTGAGCGCATTTGGTCAGTTTGAAGTCATCCACGGAAATGGAACACGGTCTTCTGAATGATGACCCACAATTGTTACCACGCTAGTGTTCTTGTCGGGAACATATTGGAAGGTTTCTTGCTCCACAAATGCTTGCACATAGAATTCACGGAACACTTTATTTTACTACAGTCACTCACAATTGTCATCAGGTTAAGATGAGGTGAATGTCAATTCATCAAAACAGTTTTTTAAAATATTTTTTGTAACTGTGGGTTTGCTTTTTCTATAACCTAACTTGCGTTTTCGCGGCGAATTCTCTGGTAAACAAGCAGCAGTGCTGGCCATCTATAAGCTGGTGCTTCCGATGGTTTTACTCGGTACTACCCTACCTGCTGAGTCCAAAGAAAGGCGGAACCCTTAGTGAACTTTCAGAGAGTTTCCACCAGCTTGATTAATCCCTTTTTACTGTGATTAGCGCCCGTGGTAGGATAGGTTGGTTCCACATGTGGCCTGTACTTTTACTTCCGACAAGTGGAAGTCAAGACTAAGGCTCACACTTAGTCCTACTTGATTTTAGCCCCAGCAACGGATATCTTACGTGATGTCGGAACCGAACCGCTCCATACCCATCTTCACGGTGTGGATCTAGATTGTTATTGCTCTTTTGGACGCCGGTGCCACCCTGGTATGATATATATATATATATATATATATATATATATATATATATCACTTATCCGTCGATCTATTTGTTAGGTTTCCCAACTGTCACCTTTCTCATCCAGCTTCGTAATCAAATTCCTGCAAAAAACCTTTGCAGTGTGCACTTCTTCCACCAATGATGCTGGTGCAGAGGAGGACCTCATTGACCTGGCGCTATTAATAAATCAAAGCACGAAATTCTGTGAACAACGTAACTGGTGTTCTTTTGCGTTTCATGATGCGCATGTCTCTCTGGAACTGCGAAATGCTGCTCTAGGAAGGAGTGGATGTGGCGGCAATCACCGCTGTGCTAGATGTGGCTGGTGGGTTCAGTGCCTGGATGCCCTATTCTTTAAGATGGTTCTGTTGCCAATCCAATGGACGCTGTGCTATCCAAACCCTCTTGTGTGTGCCTTCACTTCAGGAACCTATGTCGATGGCGTTATATAAGGTCTCCTGTAAAGAACGGGATGTATGTCTCAGTACGCCCAGTGCTATAGCTGTCGACTGGCCATCGCGCGCTGGAAACAACGGGAAACTACTTGTGTGTGACAGTTGGGTCATGCCAGTTGTACGAAGGAACTTCCGAAACTTATCTGTGCCCCTAAGTCTGTCTTTTTGGGGAAAACGATTTAAGTTTATCATAGCTGTCCTCTGCTTGCGTACACTCTGCTGCCTTGAGGAAAGCCACACACTTCAAAACCATACAACCTGCTACTTGTGTAACGTTGCCCAAAGACTGCCCTGAAATAATTAGTGGATATTGTCCCAATGCGTATTCTATGGGCGACTGAAGATTCCTGAACTTCAGATCGTGATGCTCTTCAATACGGTCTTAAATGGGTCCAGCGGTCTAAATTTTCATGTACGTGGTTTTTACAAGAGCCCATCGATTGTCCGATTTCTCCAAAAGCTCTAGTTCACTGCGTAAGCCCAAATGGCCGTGCAACTTGGGTGACCAGGCCGTTCTGTTTATGGAGTACAGTCCATCTCTGGTAGCGTAGATACTTATGAGACCGATCGATTTTTCTCTTTTGGAAGTATGTTTGTTTCTGGAACTTCCTCTGTCTTGTCGTTACCACTGTCCCCACGAATTTTATTTATGCTAGATATGCTATGCTTCCTCCTTTTTCGCCCTATCTGGGGCCCAACGGGTGGATCTGGCTCAGGAATTTCCCTCAATCCTATTTCCTACCTGGACACCAAATCGGATATCTGCGGAGTTAAAGACCCTTTTGCTAAGTAATCTGGTATCAACATGGAAGCCAAAGGAATCTCTACCGTATTCTGTTCTCCAACAAGGTGTGTAGCGCAGGACTGACTTGTGTTTCATTTGGGCTGATATTCGAGGTCGTCACTCGAGGAACCACTCAATGCGCGACCAAGAATTAGTGGCCCTATATCCCGTCTAAGTGCGATCAGCTGCTCGCAACTGAGCGGTTTAGTCTTCAGCCACCACCAGGAGGTTGCGAATTCGAATCCCCCGGTATATTCGTGAGATGCGCACTGTTGATGAACTTTAACAAAGATAAAACAGCTATACAGTGCTCCTCGGCTTTTTACAATAGGCTGACTTCATTTATAATACGGAAGCTCGACCGAAGGTTTCCTACTCTCCTCACACTATTAACAAATTATGTTCCAGATGTCCAAGTATTTTTCGTCGGTTGTTGAACATCACCAACGAAACATTCATTTTAGTCTCACTTTCACACCCTGTTATTTTGGCTGTAGGTATCTCCACGTATGGTTTTTTGAGTACGAAATAATTTCGTTGGAAATTCGTAGACTACTCCTATCTGAGAAGCATACTACAAGTCAAAATGGGTAGTAGGCTGTAGATAAGTTTCCACTTGCCGTATAACTGGTGCCGTTCATATCTCGGCTGACAGTTTTCCAGTTGTCTAAATTTTATCATGACCAATCCCACTTTTTTCTACATAATAATAATAATGTTTGATGATAAGTAGTAATAATGTAGACTTTTGTGAGCGAAATACACTTATTTGCATACCAATTTGGTTTTGATGGGAGACTCACCTGGAACCCAGCTGAATTTCTCGTTTATGATGGCTTTAAGCAACTTGGGTTTAAGTAGAACATAAGGTTTACGGAAGCTGGGGGCTGCATCTACCTGATGAGCCCCAAGAACGGCGAAACCGGTCGTGGGCTGTCGAATAGTCTTTTGTTGTTCATGCATCGCTTGTTCTATTGGCTCTCTAACCTTAGACTTTCTGCCCAACTGTACACCCTATAAATCCCTTTGTCATCATTTGTTTCAGATCGATACTTTTGGGAAACACGGTTTTTCCACCTTGTTGGAGTACGGAATCTGTTGGTTGCACCTTTGGCCGAAGAACTGATATTTCGAGCTTGTATCATTTTTCATTTGCAACGACTTTATCCATCGTGTCACGAACTTTGCATCATTAGTCCATTATTTTTCTCCATTGGTAAGTGAGCTACGCGACATACTGAGGTTAGCTTTGCAGTCACTGAAAGTTACTTAGGACGATGTTTGTCAAGTTGGCCTTTTAATACATCCTCCCTATCCGTATTAAGGAAATTCTTCAGTGGGATACCAGAGTGTCCCTACAGGGAAGGAGTTCCCTTTTGGGGACGGATGACCCATCCGAACCGACCTGTTCGTCCCATTGGGGTGTTTTCAACAGATTTTTGAGCGCTTTTGGCGTATGTCGCCTCGCTGTAGGCGGGTAACCGAAACGGGCCACCAAGTGCCAGGCCTGTACGTGAGAACAGCCTATTAGTGGGATGGCCTGCTACTAAAAGAAAGGCCGGTTCAGGTTAGAAGGTTGACAGCAACCTTCAACTGTGGTAAGGAATCACCTATGTCTTTTTGCGCTTGGTGACGAAATGCTCCGAGTGTCACAGTGTGTCCCAGGAAGTTTGTGGTATGAAGGTGCACCGAACCCAATGCAGAGCGTCTTTGTCCATCGAATGTCATACGAGACGTTTGATTATAAACTTAAATGTGTGATTTAACCGAAAGCGGTCAGAACCACGGGGAAAGTGCATCACAGATAACTGTTCCTTCGGAGATTATCGGGGGAATGACTTGTCTTCCAAACGAGGTATTGAGTTGTGATCCCGCTATTTCTGAATCAGCTATGGCTCCTAAACCAACCGATGCTCGGCAGTTCACGGAGCAGGACCGAAAAAGGACATCAACAACGCCTGTTCGATACACCTGAGGTATGTCAAATGTCAGTCGTAAGCTGTGCACTTTAGTATAGGTCTCCTGCCCCTCGGTGACTATCGACCAGATGCTGAGTGAACGACGTAAGTGAAATGCTCATGATCGCTAAAACCTATTGGGATCTTGTCCTCCACCATATTTCTACAGTGCCGGATGGCAGAGTGGATAGCCAACAACTCTGACAAAATCGCTGCAACGAGTCTCGGCCAGTTGAACGGTTTTGAGGGAAAATGTCAGTGATATTCACTCACTGCTGATAAACTGCAGCAGAAGTGTCTTTGAGACCTTGTGGAATGCGTCGGTGATAAGTGTCTTTGCTGATTCAAATTCGTGATGCTCCAGTGAGGCTACAATAAAGATGGCATGCTTCAGGCACCTGGAGGCTTGACGTGCATTTGCACTCATTTGCACACTAATTTGGTTTGACGGGCGACTCAGCTAAATTACAGCTGCTCATAAGGTTGATGGTTGGTCGACAGCCCAGGACCAGTTTCATCTTTTTTGAGCTCCTCACTCCCCAAGTTTCCGTCAGCCTTATGTTTTACTTGAACCCGAATTGGACGCAATTCGTGAAAACCACTTATTTACGGATCAAGTTGGTGTTGAGGAGAAGCTCAACTGAATTGCAGTTCCCTCAATGAAATCCGATGTCCCACGAACTCCAAAAAACTCCTGCGCGGTTCACCTTTGTCAGCTTTGACTGTAACACCGTGTTAGTTAAGACAGGCGAACAGCTAGCGTAGGTATCGGGGATGTTCGCCCTCGGATACATTGCTTACCAAAATATCATCCATAAACGTAAAGGCGGAATCGAAGCGGCGACAAACTTCCCATATAAATAGCTGGAGGGTTTGAACATCGTTGTTTAGACCAAAAAGCATGCGGAGGAACTTGAAAAGACTAAACGGTGTCCTAACCGCTGTTTTGGGGTTATCCATTTCAGTGATTTGGATGTACTGATAGGCTCAGACCAGATCAACCTTACTGAAGACGCGTACCAGTGATGTTCTGAGTGTGTGCTATCGCATATCCTTCCGGCGTTGTGATTTTGTTCAGAACGCAGTAGTTATCGCGTGGACATCAGTCAACCGGGTTTTTTCGGACCATACGCAGCGATCATACTCAAGAGCTGTCTGGTGACCGGACGGTCCCAATTTCAAGCACCCAACGGAAGGCCGCTTCAGGGTTAGCCATTTTATTAACTGGTGTGCTGCAAAGACGACGGCGAAGGTGGATTTCCGTGTCAAAATGTGATGTATGATGTTTTGGTCAACACTTTCAGATTATTGACCACGGGACCACGCATCAACCGACCGATTTGCACTGCTGAGGTATTCGCTCTAGGTACGAAGTGTGGTTCAGGCAGTCGGCGCCTGGCAGCAGACCCAATGAATAACCCAGTCAGCGAGTTGCAGACTCGAAAATGCCGGATAAACCTAGCAAGCCCTCCACACAGCGTTGAGAGTTTTTTAGGGTGGAAAATGCATGCGGCAAATAACCTCCTGAGTGACTTGTTCGGGAGTTTGAAGTAGTGATGCATCCTACTGAGTAGGGATGCTTATGGTCGAATCAAATTGGACTGAGTTCAAAGGGTACCTTTTGTTGATTTACTCAAATATGCGGTACCTACTATATTTCGATTGCGAATGAAGGTGATATCAATTGACGTTTGGTAAGTAATATTTCATATAAGCAATCATCAATGGCCTAATTGTATTTACTGGATTCATTTGTACAGTATTCGTTAACCCCCAGCTCATTTATTGTAGCAATTTCTTGTGAGAATCAAGCTTACGGGTAGGCTTTTGCAAGCAAATTACTCAAACTACAGGGTAAATCACTTATCTCATCCTTTCTAGCGCATTTCCATCACATCTATGAACGGGTATACGATGGCGAAAACCTGCGGAGAGCGTTTCTATCAGCACGTAAGTTTCGTTCCCCCAGTTGTTTCCCAAACGCTGTCACATTGTAAATAGGAGTTGGTAAGAAGCTGTCTTTTGTGACCAATCTCCCTGGTATGGATGGTGGTTCTGTGTGATTATACCCGGTACGTCACTACTTACACGGAAATTTTGGTATTAAGGTCTGTTCTCCTCAGTTCCGCCACTCCTGTAATATAAAGCGTCATCCACCACCACCGCAAGCAGAATTTCTCTCTCTCTCTCTCTCTCTCTCTCTCTC
>SJOL01006342.1:244284-272518 GCA_004794785.1 Opisthorchis felineus | reverse complement strand
TATATATATATATAATCACCAAAATATGACCGGTTTGAACCTTGATTACATAATGACCGCCTCTCTCATACGTCCAAGAAACCTAGATGTGTGTAAGCCGTTCAGTAGTACTTCATGTACGTGACTTCCTCTATAGCTTCAGTAGAGAACATTGAGGTCTGTCAATTTTTCCCCGTCAACTCGCATCGTGTACGGATGCTTGAAATGAACAGTTCCTTTTACCTGAACACTACTGAATAGTTCTGGCGAACCTGGCGGAACAATACTCATCCGACACACTCAACTCAACAGCCAAACTCGGCGGCGTATTCCCTGCCTCCACACCGCTGTATGTGTGCACTACAAAATCCTAGTCATTAATGCGCAGTTCCTGTGCGTACTGGTTTCTTCGTTCCGTAGAACTTCATCAGCCGCACTGCAGGTGCTTGCTTAAACACGTTATTGAGCGCTGTGCAACATGGATTTCTGCGGTCTATCACGATTAGTACTACTACGCGGAAGAGTGCATTTATGGAGTACCATTCCTCATTCCTAGGATAGTAAAACGGTGACTGCCAGTTTCTATTCTAAGTTCATGTTCCCCCGGAGATGTGAGATGCGCACTGTTGATGAGTCCCAGTAAGGATGGAAAAACTGTACAGTGCTCCTCGGTTTTTCAGCATAGATTGGTTTCACTGACAGGGCGAAATGTGCATTGAAAATTGCCAACTCTCTTCACACTATCAGCAAAGAAATGAGCGACTCAGAGGGAAGAATAATTCACATGATGAGTGAACCTCCCATCTGAGAAGCGATCGCTCGGGGAGCCAGTCAACACGTGACCGCATAATGTGGATCCCGTGATTGAAAGATGAGTTGCGCTATAACCTGTGTGCGAGTTAGTCACACTGCCGATCAGCCGTTCGTGCTCGAACGGTTTAGTCTTCAAGGATTCATTGGATTAACATTGTTGATAAGCCCCGACGAGAAGGAGACAGCCGTACATTGCTTCTTGGCTTTTCGTCCTAGACTTATTTGCGGGACGAGATCTTGACTGAAAACTTCCAAAATCCCTTAGTGTCGATAGACCTCCTAGTGGTTCATTATCCTTACGCACCACAGGTATGGATTCGTCATACTGTGCTGTAGCTCGTGAGACTCATATATAACTAGTGGGAATACACACCGAGAACACTTGAGTGCTGTTGAAAAAAGGTGAGATTTTTTTAGGAATTGTCATTTGTGCAGCAATTAGTCAATTTCAGCCAGATGGAGCAAAATACTCAACTCAGTGGTGTGATAGACGGTCTAGTGAAGTTACCCGGTAATTCGTCTGATCCGCGCTGATTTGCGATCCACGTCAGCTTCTGTCTAAAATGAGTCTTATTTCGACTATGAACAAACTTCACGTTACTTTGGTAAAACACAAGGTCGCATCAAAGTTGTTCTACATAGGCTCACACTGTTCGCGAATTACACTCATTTACAAGTTAGTGTCAGCGGACGACCCAGCTAAATACCAACTGAATCTCTCATTCATCCTATTTCTCAACTGAATGTGCTATACGAAGACCGCTTCATGTCTTGATTGGTGCGATATTCAAGATATCGCGATAGATTTCCTTGACGTATATGGCGAATCTCGTATCAACTGAGACATGAGACGGCCTTTATGCAGCGTATTCTCTTGAGGGATAGGATGATTGAGAGGTTCAAATGGGATCCAGTTAAGTCTCCCGTTAACATCAACTCAAATTGCAAATGATTGTATTTCGCCAATTGCGTACAAATTGATGTTCAAATATAAAATAAGCTTGATGATAACCTGATGAGCCCCAAGATAAGTGAAGCCGGTCGTTGGCTGTCGAAGAGCTCTCAGCAACCGTACGAGCAGTGCGTTTCGTCGAGGGTCACATCACATTAGAACTGCGGTCTCACTCGGATGTTATTCGTACTCGCTTACTGAGGGTTGTCTTGTCGTTCAGCACTGTGGTTGGACACATTGACTACTGACATGTTAATTTTACGTGTGCTGCAAACGTTTTGTTTTGAGGCTCGAAAAAGAAGCGAATCTTCTATGCGCTATCTCCTATTCTTTTGCCTATTTGGCATCATTCTGTGCAAACCAATCTTTTAGGCTCATTCACGTACCAGCTGTGCGCCCCCGATTGTCAGTATCTTACCGAGGTTCTTAAGCTCGTTTTGTTAACCGTCCTTGTGATCTTTTAGTTTTTCAGGTAGGATATACCACGGTTTTCGGTGCCTACTCCGGATTCCTGATGTTGCGAACTGGTGAGTTTGTGCACTTCGGTATGTATTCGTCTGTCTGTGCGTGAGTTCAACACTTGTGAGCGTCGGCTATACAAACACCTCCATATAAGCACCATCTCCACATAGGTTCCGTTTTTCAATTGTCACAGTTTTTCCAGCTGAACTAGGCGGAACCTCTCTTCCAGAAATACAAATCGCCTAACAATGCACCGTAAGCCTTCCTAACAAAGCACTGAATAGGAATGGTCACGAACGCGTTAATAATATTACTCCAATCTACTGATAGCCTTTTGATGCGCCCTGATCAATCTTCTGATGCTTCCATATTTCCGGAACCTCGTAACCCATATATATATATATATATATATATATATATATATATATATATATATACTGTGTAGAGATGGATCGAGATGGATCAGTGGTTAGCGCGCGGGTTTACTGACCGGAAGGTCCGTGGTTCGAACCCGACCTCTGCCTCTCGACTTCCCCTGTCTAGGCTTGGGCAACCTGGCAGTATCCCAGCCCTCCTGCCTCCTTCGGGTGGCATGGCAGTTAGGTACCGAAAGGGTGCTACAGCTGAATGATTTTTTTTCTGAATGTGTAGAGCTCGAGATAGCTCAGTGGCTGGAGCGTGAATTTGCTGACCGGAAGGCCCATGGTTCGAACCCAACCCTGGCATTTTGGCTGCTCCTGTCTAGGCTTGGGCAACCTGGCAGTATCTCAGCCCTTGTGCTTCCTTCAAGGAGGCATGGTAGCTAGTCATCGAAAGTGTGCTACAGATGATCAATTATTGCTGTTATTGTTATTATTTATATATGTGTATAATGTCAACTAATAACGGAGATTAGTGGGATTGGACGCCGTGCCGGCGAAGTCTTTCAAGCGGGACCGACACTTCGGAACGCAGTTCTCCGCCTCCCATGCGGAATTTGGGAACTGGAAAATGTCCCGCAAGATTTCACGGATGCAGCAAGAATTCATCTGTATAGATGGTAATGCAATCGACAGAATACGGATAGCTACAGCGGAATCAGTCTTCTGTGCACAGCAGGGAAGACTGTAACTCGTATCCTGCTCAGTCGAGTAGTCAGTGGCACTTTGGAGGGAGACGTCTCTGAAGAGCAGTGTGAATGTCAAAGTGATCGAAGTACGATGGACTCAGTTTTTGTCACAGCACAAATCCAAGGTGGATGTCTTGAATGCAGTCAACCGCTTTATGGTCTGTTAGTGAGCTTTACCAAAGCCGACAGAAACGCCTTAGATCGCCCTATGAAAGCTTGGCTGTCCGGACACATTCGTCAACATCTTTAAAGTTTAGCACACTGATGTGGAAGCCCAATGGCGGACGCGCTCAACTACCTCGAACGATTTCGTAGGTCAGCAGTGTTCCAAGCATCCACTTAGTTGTCCTTTAATTGCCCAGTTCATGTTATGTGGTCTGGTGTTGACGGGCTCTTCCAGTGGCGATTTATTCTACGCACAAACTCCGACCTCTCACGTTCCATATGTCATTTCACCACAGCTTTCTCGGACCTAAATAATATATCCATATCATCTTTCTTAGAATTCCGTCATTACTTTTATTTTTTCTCACGTCTCTGCCAAGTGGAATCTTTAGTAGTATCGTTCTGTGGACTCATGCAAACGCCTTTGGCTTGTTGATGGACATCTCAACTGAATTTATCAGCTCACAAGGTTTGTGCGGGTTAACTGACCTTTTCCTCTCTGGATTTCCTCCGTTCGCTTCATACCAACTGGACGTCCACTTTACTACTGACTATTAATTAATCGTTACCCTGGGGCAGCACTGTTTGTGTCAGTTGCGTTTGGGTCTTCCCGATTAGTTTGTATTATTATTCCGTTTTGAACACAATAGCACACCAAAACTCCTGTGAGAAGTGGCACTTCCCGCTAGGCCATATGAATGACATCGAAGGGAGGATATTCCTCGGGAGGGATCATGGAGTCCTTTTCTGTGGTGTTTCGTCTTCGGCTGGCTGCCTGCGGGTTGTTTCCCGCATCTGTTATGTAAGCACAGAAAAGAGACCGCACAGCTTAGCTCATATGTTTTGCCACGGGGAATTCACCTTAACTGGAGTGAATAACGTTATTTCTTCTCTTTCCTGTCCTTTCAGGGAACATTTTATCGGCTGTTGTCGCTCATTCGCTGTGCAATTTCATGGGCCTTCCGGACGCGATGGGGGCCATTGAACGTGCGAAATATAGATGGGGTTTGCTGGGGCAACTATTGGCCATCTGTGCACACGTCGGAGGGATTGTGCTATGGGGTCTCAATCTGTACTCAATGACCGAGCCAGAACTGTTCGGAAATCGCAGTTACGTTTGTTATTGGTGAACCACTATGTATTCGCTTTCCTAGCCACGGCGAGATTAACCAAGGTTGTCTTTTGTGTCTCAATTGATGCCTTATTTTTCTATGTATTTTAATGTCTATTTCAATACAGTCTGTTCTCCCGACTCTGGTTTTTCTTCAACTTATTATAGCTTGTCAGGGCGGTTTGCAATTGCCTCTTGTTTCCTTTCAGTGCAATTGCTAAACATGACTTGCGTGGAGCGACTGAAAGGAAACGTGTCTTTCGAATCAGTTGGGGTAGGTTTTCGAAATTGATAATGTTTTGATCACCAGTTTTTCATTCAGACCGTATAGTACTAACTCTTTGTAACCTGCAGTGGCATCTAAGCATTGTTCGGTGTTTAAGTTCGATGTTCATTCACTGTCGGGCATGACGATCTTTACGTTACGGGCCGCGGCCCCATTCCAACTGTAACCTCACCTCACATTCACCATCATCTTTTCATGCCGGCCAAGTGCCACGTAAATTGTCTCATTTCGGGCAGCTCATTTCAACCGGAGGTATCCACCGTTTCCCCTCATATATTATATATATATATATATATATATATATATCTTACCAAAACCAACTGCGCACTGATGATGTCTCCTTGGTTAATGACGAATCGCAAATTTCCAGGGTCGGCCAGCAGATCAGCGACCACCTGAGTTACCACCAGTAAAAACGGGCTACTTTTATTGCGCGTCCACGAACGCGGTGAACGTATCCGTTGTCCAATATTTTATTCAGCCTTCCCGTCCCACGCCACAATCCTATCCGATTTGTTTACTACGATATTTTTTAAACGTGATCCAGCATCGGGAACTGATAAGTGCCTGGGTTTTAAACCGTTTTACGCATTTTATCGGTTTTGTGGTTATCATCCAGCGATGAATGATTGGGAGTACAGTGGTCCAGCCTGGGGTCGAGCCTGCGTTCGCATAACCTTACACCGTTGGGGCGCCAGCGCGTTAGACTGCCACACCATCGAGGCCTGGCGACCGCTGGTTAATGTCTCATCTGATTCTTGTGAGCAACAATATTTTGTACCTTCCCGCCCGACTCAGTCTGTTGCGTCGCCGATACACATGCGCGTATCGCGTTAGTCACTACTGCGCTTCTCGCTGACCAGCACTTTCGCCTACTGGTGCTGCCAATGTAGCATCGATTTTGGTAACACTGAACTGTTACTCATTTTGTAACCTGTAATTTTCTCTACTGCTTCCCTGCTGACTACTTTGCTCACCTATATTGTATGTTACCGTGTTGCTCTAGTAATCGAATTTTTGGATTTGAACCGTTTCCATATCGTCATCGACTCATCCGTTCAGCGGAAGAATTTATTGTACATTGAACTTATACATGCGTGAACTCGTAGGTACTGCTGTCCACCTTCCCTCCTAATCAGTCCGGGATCTTACACCAATAGATGCGTCAGTTGTGTTTCTTGTGTCTCACAAGGTGTCTGTCTGACTCTTGTAGTTCTTAACACCTATGTTGGTTCTTGGCTTGCTATTCCGCCTTTTGGTCCGTAGCCGGCTCGGAACACATTCATCCAATCAACGTAGTGTTCGGTTATTCTGAGTAGCTGGCCTCCAGACACCTTTGAGGGTGCTGTTCGTCCGAACGTAGAATTTGACCTCTGGTGTCTCGGGAATTTGGTGTCGTTTGTTAGCCCTTCCTCGAGGCAGTTAGTATGTTGAGCTGTTATAAACGGCTCTATCTGTGCCCTCCTCGACGTCGGAGGTACGTGATGGTTGTGCGGTATTTCATGTGACGCAGGAACTCCGGTTGTTCCATTGTAGAGCCATAATAAGCCACTTGAAATAGTTTCGCCTGAAGCACCCACGACTGACGTCTAATTTGCACCGCATTCTTGATGTAGCATTCGATCCGACGTCAACCGTGGATATCATTCACGACATCATCGGATCAGCACCTAATCTTCATGTGACTGCTAAAGTTCTCTTTTTCCGGTCACTCCCCCTTAACATTTTTGATGACAGTGGAACCTTTGCCTGATCATGTGACTGTATATTGAGAGATGGAGCACAGATACAAGGTCACAGACTGTCGGGAGTGTCCTTCTAAATGGACTGAAGTGAGAGGGCTACTGGTGTCAAAAGTCATGGCTGGAATGGCCGTTTTATCGCGTACCCTCTGATCGGTATCCGGTTCGGCTGTATCTGTGGTGACCACGGAATTTTTAGGATGTGGTCTTCCAATGAACGCCGTCTCCGGTCGTTTCTTTAGAACCGACCGTTAGGGTTCTCCGGAGAGTTGTAGCTCCTCAGTCTAATCCAGGCCTAGGAGATTGAGGACTGTGTAGTTGGGTCTAACATGCGCCATTGGATTGGACCCAGTGAACATCACGGAGCAATTCAGCTTCGTGTTTTGTTCAGGCTTCCACCAAACGCATTACGAACGGTGCACTTTGTGTTCAACTGACGGCCTTCCAATCACGTTCCAGGTTCGTTTTGAAATCGGAGTGAGGTCATAACCTGTATCAATCTAGAGGGGAACCTGTTTAGGGTTGAGGCACACTGTGGCAAATTTTCGTCGACCGAATAAGCTCATTCTGAACGTGGCGCTGAAGGCCTCTGAGTGCGTTCTTTTGTCAAGCCAATATTTTCGCGAGATTCTGAAGTTGTCTCTGCAGCGTTATTCTTTGTGGCCATTTCGATAGCACCCTGCTGCATCTGTGGTTCCGGTGAGGACATTGGCGTGAAAGACAGCGGCACGTGTACGGTACTTCTGTGATCCATTTAGGAGCAAACAGGATTCTGGCCTGGAAAGGGCTGTTTGGGCCGCATCTTCACGCTCAGTCAAGTGTTAGAGCAACGACATTCATATAGGCGCCCTACAATTTTGGTGTGCTTCAAGCGTGCGTTCGGCTCTATCGACTGTTCAATTCTTTCAATACGCTTGCGCAAAAGGGTATGCCTCATGAATGTCGTGAATATCATGTGCTGTTTGTATCCGCACTCGTGAGCACGTAAGAGTTTATTGGGAGCTATCCAAAAGCTTCCCCACGTGCAGTGGTGTCCCGCAAGGATGTCCACTCTCTCCATTTTTGTTTGACCTCGTTATTGATGAGATAGTGAGGCAAACACCGGAAGGCCTCCAAAACCCCAGAGTTCAGATCTGTGTGTCTTGTTGACTTTGAGTATGCAAACGACACTGTTTTCATTTTTGAAAAAGTGCAAGAAGCGCAAGCAGTACTAGAAAAGCTGACCAAGGTCATCCAGTCCTTCAGCGCGTACTTTGCGCCCAAAAAGTGCGAAGTCATGCTGTGGGACATGTCTTTGAACATCTTTGAAAATTCAAGGAGTGAACCGGGAATTGCGGAACGCAACACGTATCTTGGGAGTCGCGTTGTCTCTGACGATAGTGTGACAGACGAAGTCAACGCACGAAGCTCACAAGCCAAAGCTCAAAGCTTCTTCCTGTTTGCGCTACTTGTGGTATCAAAGAGGCATCTCAAAGGGTCTCAAAGGACGGGCTGTTTTGTTGTACGGTCGCGAAACTTGGCCACTTCGGACGGAGGATGTGAGACATCCTCAGGTTCACTGCTACCTCAGAACTAAAGCTGTAGTTGGCTGGAACCAACAAATTCGGAATGCGGTGATAACGGGGCGAATTTTGGATGAAGCAGAGGGTACTTCACTTAAAGAATGCATCCCGCAAGGTCCTCTTCTTCCAAGCAAGTGCTGTAATCACCAACTTTCCTTATCCGCTACGCACACAGTTTCCACTCTCTAGAGAGACCACATCTTATCTCAGAGTCCATGAAATTGTCCCTCCGTAGAGGAAATGAATCTGGTCATACGTAAAGCAGTGGAAAAAATTCTATATGTTCTGACGGTCGGGTGCCAATTCTGAGCCTGTGTTGCGGGATGCGACCAAACGTGTCGATCGAAGTTCTCTAGACGATTCGAAGTCTAGTTGGACCACATGAAGAACCATTTCAGATTAAAAAGTATCAACATGTCATCACTTCATAGGTGATCACCTTACCGTTTCTGTGCAGTGGACAACGCTGTGTCCTTTTTCGGGCCGTCGCTACAAACACTAATCATCATGCGATTGTTACTTATCGTGGGATGTATGTCAGGCACTTTCTGATTTCCACAAACGATATATCAACCGCTGTGCGAGCTAATCTACACGTAAACAGTCCGTCCATTTCACCATTTTTATGTCGTAAGCTACCCCATACCAGATCACACTTGTTTGGTGTTGTTCTACTATAATGTGTTAACGTACTAAGCATATCCCCTTTGTTTATTTCTCCGATTTTTCTTAGCCCATCGTGGATAGTTGCCTCATAGATCATGAGCGGGTGGGTCCGACCGAACTGCATGAGTTAACATCATTGACAGCATTTCTGGATGGTACATATTTTGTTCTCAGGCAGCTCCTCAGCCGTTTCAAAGCAATGAAACGGAAGAACGAAAATAAAGTGAGGATACGTTTTGTTGTACTGTTGTTTTTATTAGAATGACATCAAACCCCTGTTGACCTTGAAGGCCTTAAAAATTCGGATGGGTCCTTGTTTTCTTTTGCCTGATACTAAATGACTTCTGAACAGCAAGTGACTACTTGTCCTTCGTGTCACATGTGTAATCAGGTATAGCATCCGCACGGCGCACTTCTATTGTGTGCTGTTTATTATTCATTCGCAGCTGTCAATATCGATCAGGCTCGAAGATATTGTTTAATCAGGTGCACGAGCAAGGACAAACTGGGATGAACTTTCGTTCCTCTATCTTACCTCTGTGTACAAATTTAAGGAATACGAAATTCGTTTCAATACAGATCAGTTTTTACTAATACAAGAACAGGACTCACCCGACAGTTCTTCCGTTGTAGAAGGATTTTGTTATAAAGACTTTGATTATCCATGAGTCCGTCTCCAGTAACCGTGCGAAGGTGAGCTGGCTCTTTGGGTGTCGTGAACCGTAGGCCTTTTATGGGCGGTGATCGATAGCACGATCTGTCATTACTTCCAACCGATCCTATTGGATTAGAATGAAATTCTAAGCATTCGACATCTGAAACAACTCCAATACGTCAATTTCTTATCGTGCGCCCATTGATTACAACGGTCCGGAGAGGAAAAGTTTTCCCCGCCACTGTGGAAAGACCATGTCCGGAACACTGGTAGTTTCGATGTCGGTGACACGGCTCCACTTTCCAAGATCGTTCACAAATACCGGCGGTCAGACACTGGGTTGCTGAGATTTTTCGTCTCTTAGTAGTCAGATCGCGCATCACTTTTAGAAAGATATTTGGATGGAATGAGGCATGCGGGGTATTTTAGAGTCTAAACTTAGTATAATCTGTTAACCTTAGCGATGGTTCTATTTCGATCGCGCTGTTCGACAAATCCTTCATTTGATCACTGTTACTCTCCCTACCACAACAACGTAGTGGTTAATGCGGCTGTATGCGGACTCGATGTTGTCCAAACCATCGCCAAGCGCCACATTGTTACCAGCACAGTCAGTGTGAGTATGTGAGTATGTTGTCATTGTATTGTACTCGATAATACTACTTTAGACGATACTGTATTATCTATTTGGTCGCTAGCATCTTTAACAAACTCTCGCACTGTGCCTTAGCTGTGAAAAACTGGGGGCACTGACCCGGAGATTTCATGACCACCCCTGTTTAGTGATCTGCGCAATATATCTCTAGGGAAATGTCTGTGTAGTATTTTGATACACCGTGCATTCATCTAGCCATTATTCCCACAGATTATCTAGGTTGCACGCCAATATCATACGTTTTGGATCTCACTGAAATTGGTCTCGCTTTCTCTTCCATAGTCCGAGCCTTACTACGAAAATGCCTTGTCTGTGATGGATCTGCTGCTCTGTCCCACTCGCACACCATCCGACATTTTAGGAGAGCCCATCAAGCGTAAGTCAGTAATGCGCTTGTAATGCTAACGCATTTCCTGATAACATTGTTATCCTAAAGCATTCTGCTATGGAGTGCTGTGTCGTCTCCATGTGGCTTTCTATTTTTGGTGACGAGGTTTGCGCAGATTACATCTCGGCGGTTGCCGCATAATGGGCCCCGTAAACGCTTTGAGCACCATAGCTTACACTGTCCGCTTCCGCTGCTATGTCATGTTTGGTTGCCCTGACAACGACGCGGTCAAGCGGGTAGCCAGGTTCCTTTTTTCTGATTTCCGAATGACGTAGCTGAACCATCTCACTAACTTTTTTCCGTATGCATCTAGAGGGTGGTTGAACTCGACTACTAGGTTGGTCTCTCTTGGTCACATCCACTGATAAAAATGTTCGTCTCTAGAACCCATTCTAACGGTTTTAATTTTACGTAGTTGCGAGAGATTGTGGTTTTCCTAGTGTGGGTGAAATAGGTCAAACAAGGAAACCTTTCGTCAGCTCCATTGCATTAAGGATCAGAGGTTCAAGTTGAAGGCAGGAAGGTACAACAGTTTCAACTCTCTGGACTTCATGTTACTTAACTGCCTCTCCATCCAACTGCCTTGTGAAAAATGCTCAAATAACTGGTGAATTTTGTGAAATACCCGAAAATCGTGGATGCACACTGTAGTGTTAATGATAAGGGACACGTTAGAACGACTTCGTCATATATTCTTTTACTATCTACCGTCACGAAGGGACTAAACTTTACAATGGTGTGACAGTTTGTGTTCCTCCATGACCCTCGCAGAGTCGCTCATACCGGGCTCGTCAGTGGGCAGAAGTCTGACCAGCGCAGTCTCCTGCCTCTCCAGGTTGGGGTTTGGAACATGTATGGCGACCTGTTCTTCAAAAATGGTAGTCCTGCATTTCCCGCCGAACAACGCTGCCGTGCGGTCAGTTTTTTTAGCCAAAGACTTTGGTTGAGGACCCTAATCGTTTTTTTGTCTGGATCAGGGTGCCGTGGCAGTATCCCAGCCCACGTACGACCACGAGACCTACAACGGGCACTGAAGTCTTGAACCCAGTCATTTCGGGTAAGGGAAACGTCGTCCCATGTGATAGTAGTTCTGGATTTGCCGCGGCATAAAGATGGACAAGTTTGGCAGCTTTCATGACAACTTGTTGTGTGTCGTCCATGGAAAAGCAGAACCGAAATCGATTCATAATCTGGGTAGCCCAATGGATACCATCGACCTTCCGGCTTTGTAACCCGGGTTCACCCCATAAACGAGCGGCTTAGATTTGATCGCAGGCTCCGGCCTTGATAAGTTGTACACTTGTTGTCCAGTTGATAGAAACACATAAAATAGTTTGAAGACGTCACGTTTGGACACACTTGTGATCAGTCGAAAGCGCTTCTTTTCCACCGTTGTGGACCGACTGTATTGCAGGATACTGGACAACCGATGAAACTCTGGTATCGATTAATAAGTTCACTTTGCACAGGTTCTATGTGGACGTATATCACGATTTTTACCATCGGTGAATAAAATCTCGATATACGCACTCATAAGTATTCTGTTCCAACTCTCTTGCCTCTTTTCTTTCAGCCAAATCCGAAATGGCTCGAAACACAAGAATTTCATATCTACGACACTTGCTCACCCATGTATGGATCAGTTTTCTCGACAATCAGGTTTGTGCTGTTTTTGCTCAGTCTAAGCACAACTGATAGACGAATGGAATGTACTGTTGTTGTCCTTCTGGCACTCTGCGGTAGCACTACTGCTCTTGATTAAAATGGGAGTTTCGGGATTACATTTAGGTTCGCTTAAGGTTTCTTTGTCCTGTCTAGTTACGATTATTCCGGCTACCGACACCAATGTCCGGACTTGATTTCCGCCCCACTCGTATCTCATCAGTAGCGCTTATGGTGTGTTATGACCTTGTTACCGTTAGTCTACAAGCCAATGATGGTTGTATCTGCATTCTCACGTCCGGACAGGCATTTGTGCTGTGAGTAGTTTTACTCGTCGCCTCCAACGATGATAATGAAGCGGAGGTTACGCACATAGCACGTGTCCAATGACAGGGCTTCCTGGATTTGTCAGGCCCAGCGAATAAGATTTTGTAGTGTAAGTAGACATAACAACGATAGTGCGCGCGAAGTCCTCCAATACCCGTTTTATCCCTCTCGAAATATCGACCAAATGTAGCCTGCAGGCTAATCGTGCGCGGAACGATGCCGACCAGCTCTCACTCTTCTGAGGAAGGCAAATGTAGACGAATCGTTGCACCTGGCGGACTGTAATCTGAGCGCCAGAGATTCAACTGTTCCTTTTCGGGCTAGATGGCTCAGTGGTTAGGGCGCGAATTTACCGACCGGAAAGCCCGTGGTTCGAACCCGACCTCCGCATCTCGACTTCCCCTGTCTAAGCTTGGGTAACCTGGCAGTATCCCAGCCCTCGTGATTCCTTCAGGTGGCATGGCAGCTAGGTACCGAAAGGGTGTTACAGCTGAACGATTTTATTTTACGGAACTGTACAGTTTTGCACATTATTATGAGTTTCGTACAGAACCACATCAGTGTCGTGGAAATCGACTATCGTTCTGTGCCACACTTCCACCACAACGTTTAAAGGTTTAATATAGACCTTGCAACTGCTCTGTTTGTCAATACTTCTATAGTTTGAAGATTCTACGGCGATCACATGGTTCTTCTTTGCGTATAAATTGTGTCAATGTGTGTTACAAAACCATTTCATCTAGTACCTCGAACTACAATGAAAACATGCAGTTTTGTGTGAAAGAAATAGATATTCCTGACGGAGCACACTACTCATAAGGTTGTTGAAAACTTTTCGACAGTCTACGACCGGTTTCACCCTTCTGGGGTATCATAAGGTAGGCGTTTGCCCCGAGTTTCCACCAACCTCATATTCTGAATGAACACGAAATTGTATGCAATTGGCGAAATGCACTCATTCCTAGATTAAGTTGCTGTTAACTGCGGATTCAACTGAATACCACCTGAATCTCCGGTTCATGTTATTGTTCAACTTAATGTACTGCACAAAGTCCCCTCATGTTTCAATTGACGCTATATTTGAGACACTGAAGTGTTTTTTCCTTGACATACCAGCATTTATAAAGTCGATGAAAATTACTCAGCAGCCCATTGTTGCTTTCACTCTTTTTGGGCTCATCTTCTAGGCCTACTCACCGAATTCTTGTTAATCGTATTTCGTAGCTAAACACCAAAAACACTCATTCAGGCCAACGCAGAAAGGCATTATGTGGCAAAGTGCCAGTCAGATCATACGTCAGAAAGTGACGATAGGCAATTTAGACGCCGAATTGATGTTCACGTTTCCAATACTATTACGTACGAACTGGAAAATCAACAGTCTCGTGTATGCCGGTCATCAAATGTGGGAACGTAAAGCGACGAATTTCACATAACGGCGAACTGCTCGGTTAGCGAATCAGGAGACTGACAACCAGAAGAGTAAGAAGTCGTTGATCACTCGGCTATTACAAAACGGTCGTAGTAAGAAAAAAGTAGGAACCACCACCATACACGCACCATCCTTGTTAGTTAAATGCTTGATTGTCAAGTGCAAAACAGTTTGTGAATCCCACGAATGAGCATCTTCGGAAAATGAACGACCAACTGTCTCATGACGACTTTTCCTCCTTGAAAGAGAAACCAATGGGAATCAACTTCTTCTCGCTCAAGAAAATGTGAGTGTGTGAGCGTTTTCAGTTGCCTTTATCAGTGAACAATGAGAATTTCCTCTTGTATATGAGTGAGTACTCTGAATGTTAGTAATGCCTGAAGAGGTCGTTAGCTCGAAATGCTGTTTTCTTAGGTGTGGAAGGAGCACTATGCACGCGCCATGAAAAAAGTCCGTTTGTTGTTTTGATGACAGTTGCTTGTTGATTGCGCCCGGCCATCTTGGTTACAAATCCATCCTTCCATATTTCACTCCGGTTCCATCGGCCGAATGGTCATTTAATTTCTAGTGGGCATCTTTTGCACCACTGGTCTCTCGGCTGTGCAATTTCTCGAATGACGATGCTGCTACCACTGCTTCTGGAACGCGTTAATACTTTCTCCGCCTGTCGCCCATCAATCTAGAAGAACTAACTGACGCTTGCAGTTTTAGCCTAGTTTCATCCATCCCTCACATCGTTACGGCGAGTTATCAATTGTTCACAAGTTTCTAGAGGTAACTTCACTTTTCTAGAGGCAACCGTCCACGATAAGGTCACAGGTCATCGTTGGCCAGGCCCCCGGCCAGGAGTGGGGTTGATACGAGCGTCAAGTCCGATGTCTCTGTTCATTCACTTCTGATCCACTTCGTTCTACTCGTGTTTTATACAACAAATTGGAGCAGTTTTAATGTTTATATTATCTTCCCGAACTTTTATTTCACCTTTGGCTAGCTTCCAGATGAACTGATGTTGAAAGCACTTCGTCTGCTGGGCGATGACCGCGTCGGTCGTTTAAGCGATGCTCGACAGCTGGCGGACTATGTTATTCCGGTTTTCGATTTGCCTGCCACTGGTGACACCGTTCAATTGGACAATGATCTGCTCGTCCCGCCCTCCTGGTCACGAGCGGTTAGCCGTGCTGTGTTAGCGCTCGTCCACAAGGGAGGTTTGAACTACCCGAGACTTTATCCCAGGCTGTATGAGCTTCTGGATGACAGTCTACTTCACTGTCCGGAAGCAGAGCGCTTCTTGTTGGATCTGGACCTGTATCTGAGTTCGCTGTAAGCGTTGTTACTGTATCGTGAACTTGTGATTTTTAGGACTATCTTTATCATGCCCTCTGTTTTTTATTGGTGTTTCCAACCCTGCTTTGTTCTGCAGATTTTTCCAGCGGGTCGTGAGACACTTTGCACCGGCTTTCATAAGTCAAGCAGTTCAACTTTAATGATTTATTAGTTGTGCTGATTTGCATCGGAAGGTAATAGGTACTTTAATGCTTACTTGTATTGTCACGTGTATTTCCCACTCACTTTTCTTACCATCGCAGTGAGACGAAAGACAAGCATTTCACTTTGGTATGACCATTTCTGCTTACCCCTCCCATTTTTCGAATGTTTTCGTTGATCAAGTTGAGTCTACATCGAAACCATTATCCGGGTTCATAGCTGTAATATTCTTTCGAGGCAATCTCAAAATTAGTCACAGAAATCCTCTCACCAACAACAATGGCTGTTGAAAGATGACATGCCTTCCTGATAACAGTTCTGTCGCCCAGTCCCTTCTTTGGCTTTTTCCCCTTTGTATGCTTCTGCTTTGACAAGTGCATTGTTCGGTAAAAAAAATCATCGAAAGACTATACATTTCGTAACATGTGTCAGAGGCTCAGCGTCCTGTCTGTAGTGCAACTTAAATGTCTTCATATAGTCCTCCAGAGCTCAACAGATCCTATTCAGTTTTGTGGCAAGAGTTTATCTAAACTGTGTAGCGCATTCCTGAGTAACTGTAAAGGAATTTTCAATCACAAAGAGCGAGATTTAGAATAAAATTGGTTTGTCAGATGAGTAAGCAGCCGTGACCCCATGATTGACACCTTATGAATGCATGGGTAGCAACGGTTTTTCTCAGCAAAATGACAGGTAATTCTAATGATGCTTATAACACTGCAGGAAAAGTGGCACTCTTGTGTACAGCGTTTCAACCGTGATCATCGATTTCCGTGAATTGCAAACAGAACACACGAGACTGGATGGTGGAGGCTCCGGTATAATCTTTCCTACCCTCGCTGCACTTGGCTTTACGAAACCCAGCATTGTCATCTTGAACTGACGATGAATTAACATACAAGTCACGTGTATCACACTCTCGAGACTCTCAACAACTTATTCAACTCGGGATTGTAAGAGCTCATTCGTGTGAGATAAATGCTATGCGACAATGGCTACCTGAGTAGATCTGGTACGAACCATTCGTTTAAAGTTAGTTGGGAGTTGAAATATATGTGAGTTGTGACTTTGTCGTTGTCCGTTTTGCGGAGGACTAGGATACCTGGGACTTTCTTTTTGGCTACATTCTATTCCGAAGATTTCAGTATTGGTAAACAGATGTTATTGTGTCGTTGACCAGGTGCTGTAGGCGATATTCTCTTTCGTTTACTGAGTCTGTCTGGGCCGCTATGGTGGGCTAATATCAGTTTCCAGCCTATCACGTTAAACTACACATAGTGGGCATTTCGTATCCACCGGAACGCCCTGTACCCGCTGTAAGGCCAAGTGAAGAAGACAGGAGGGTGAAGAGGAAGGGACAACCCTACAGCCATCAGAACTAGCGACCCACAGTGAATGGAAAGGGACGTCTGGCAGCTCACACCACTCGGGAGACGCATCCGAGTCTCGTACATATGGCAGCTAGTGTGAATAATTGAAAGTCAATTGTGCCGGACTCATACACAGTGTGTTAGCCAACATTTTCTGTTGAATTTTGGCTGTAACTTGTATTTGGGACGGACGAAGCTAAATGAAATGCGTCAACCCCGCGCTATATCTCTTCTTTCTGTGTTGGTGAAATGGATAAAAGGGACTTAATGTTTTCCGTAATAAGTGCTGCTCAAACTATCTTTTGAGACCAGTGAGCTGGTACCAGTCAGAAAGGGCCACTCAGTTTTTATTGGTTGATCGAATTCTGTGGTTCAGAGTAATGGATAAGCTCGAGATAGCTCAGTGGTTGGGGCGCGAAATTACTGACCAGAAGGTCCTTGGTTCATACCGAATCTCTGCATATTGACTGCTCTTGTCTAGACAGTATCCCAGCCCTCGTTCTCCCTTCGGGCAGCCTGGCAGCCAGACACCGAAAGGGTGTGACAGCTGAACGATTAATGGATGAAATTCAGTCACCCTTGAAGTTATTTGGGTACGTTCAGGCTAAACCCCTGCTTTCAAGAACCCCCATCCAGGTACAGCATATCCTGACTCATGTATTTTGTTTTTGTGCCAGTGTTGTGGACGATTGGTAGCTTGGATATATATAGCAGTTGTTGGCCTGTTGACATTTGCAAAACGGTTAGCAAGGTGGACAGAAAAGCTAACAACTGGTGTTTAGAGTGATGTCCATTCCCGGGAATTTTGTTCAGTTCTCACACATTGCTGCTTGTTTTTGTTCACTCACCATTCAAGCGATCAAATAACCACACTGAAAGGTTAACCAACCTGTTCGCCTCAACATTTTTTGATTGCAGGCATATAGTTCATGATCCAAAAACGGTAAAGTAGTCAGATCACTTGCATTTGAATGAGCGAACGAAAAACGTACGATGGACCCCTTGACCTGATGTATTTGTAACGGCTGACGCTATCTTCTCTACCAGTGTGGTGCTTGTTTATCGCGACCAGAACTCAAAGATTTTGACCTCCATGGAAAGAAGAGGCATTTCTCATGGCAGACGAACAAAATGCAAACGATGGAATTGTTGTCTCTTTTTCGTACACTCAGATACAAACAGTTTCTGATTTTATAACCTTCTGACTCCCATTATATTTCTTTTTTTATCGACTCTAGACACTTGGCTGTTGGTGTTGTAGCTGCGTTTATCAAACGTCTTTCCCAGTTGGCTCTCGTAGCCCCAATGCGCTTGACTCCAGCGTTTCTGCTTCTCATTCACAACGCGCTAAAACGACATCCGAAATGCGGTATTTTGGTTAATCGGACAAGACGTCACCCACAACCGGAGACAGGCGAGGTACGTCCTTCATCTAGGGATGATTTTTCATTTTGGATGTTAAAGAGCTAATTTAGCCCTTTTTGCCACATTTTGATGAGATAACGCTTCAATTTGTAACCACCATTCCAGGGTAAAATGCAATTTACCCATTCCCATACTGTTTCTGTTCTGTACACATTTAAATCGGATAGTTTGTCTGGGGGAGTGGAAGTAATCGTATCAGTTAATTTTCCCTATTTTGTCTTGTAATACCCACATGTACGTTTAACACCATTTTTTACTGATGCGGAGATAGGCCTTTCGTGGGGCGTCTTTCCCATTGATTTTACCTCTACGATAAAGTAATTAACCTTCCTTCCTCTTATTGTTCGGTCTGCAAAATCTGAACACAAGGTACCTACTCCATCCTTCGTTCCCATTGACTAATATGTTACTCTTTGTTCCACCACGAAAGCCATCTGTTGGAGATCCTTATCGATGGAATACGAACAACCTGGAATCTTCTGGTGCAATGGAAAGCAGTCTTTGGGAAGTCGCCAGCCTGGTACACCACCATTCTACCCTGATTAGCTCCCTAGCCCAGGACATTTGTCATCCGAACCCAGAAAGTGTGATTGTGGATTCGACGTCTCCTTCCACGTTGATCCGGCAGCAGATTTTGGTGAGTAGTTTACACTGTGGACACACTGTACACTATAGATACAAACAGCATATGCTGTTTGTATCACTAGGACAGAGGGTTCCGACAATTCTTTTCGATATATTGCGTTTTCCGGGACCATTCCATCCACTGATAGAAAACTTCGACGGGACTTTTCAACCATAGTGGGTTCACACTTAAAAAAACCCAATGTCCGGTTAGCTTCTCTGCAGAATCCTGTTTTATTGTTACTTTTTTTTACTCCCTGTTACTGAGCACGACACGCCAAGTCTGTGGTTAAATATCGGGGACTTCGTGGCCCAACTTGACAACTTAGTGAGAACGCCAGCTGTGGAGACCAGTACATAGTCGCTCCCCTGGAGCAGACACCACCTAACAAAGGACTTTTCGTCTCTCCTTTGGAACTGATGCGAATCACTGTGTGCTGAGGCGTTATTGAGGACGTGATCGTGATGTTTCTTTGTAGTGGCTTCCCATTGTTTTGGGAATTATTACTCCTTTGGCGGTTAGTTAAATCACGAACGCTGACCTGTTTCCGAAACTTCAGATACAGAACCACATTCACCATTGCTTGGCTGTGCTTGTCATCTGAATTTGACACATTCGGCGCTTGTTAGTGAGGCGGTTGTTCTTCACTCTATATCACCGTGCTTGCAGATTCGATATCGTTTTCTTCGCGGATTTTCATTCCTCATTTTTCGAATTACACCTGGTAGCTTCGAACGCCCCTCCATTGCATTCGTTGCGGACAGTTTCCGTCTGATCGCGTTTTTTATCGGCCCCACAAAAGGCCTGCCCTTGGATTCACGAAGCCCCACTATTTGGAGTTTGGACGTTATCGCCTTTTTCTCGTTCTTAATCATCATCAGCGATAGCAACACACCAGTCATAAATACGAATGTTTACGAATATTTAACAACCATGAGGGTTGATACACTAGTATAGAACGGAAGGAATGAGGGAAGAGTGGAGTGTTAGTGCAAACAGCCTCATATCTGTATGAAAAACTACCAAGAATAGGTTGCCCATACCCTGAAACTGTGATGCAACAAACGTATCTATGAAGCCCGTCGAATAAAAATGCCATCAGTGAGATTCACCAAACGTCCTTGGTAAACGTCGCTTCACAGGAGACCATCTTACAACGACAAACTGGCTCCCCACTCCGATTACAAAGTGATAGCATGCTCACAACTGCGACCAGTTACATGCCTGTCCTGTAGGGTGTGTTCAAAGAGAATCACGCGAAACTCAACTAGATTTCATTCATGTTCGTAATGCGCTACTCATAAGGTTGCTGAAAATTCTTCGACAGCCCACGACCGGTTTCGCCCTTCTTGGAGCTCATCAGGTAGGCTGGGTTCCAGGTGAGTCTCGCAAAACCAAATTTGTTTGCAAATGGGTGTATTTCGCTAGATTTCATTCACTTTAGGAGCTACTGTTCCTCTTTAAGTAGTTTAATAAACTAAACTTGTGTTCGGGACACAGGTGCAAACCCGTTATTCACTCCAAGTTTTTTTTGGATATTTCATTCACGTAGATGCAGATTACAAATGCGTCATCAGTTGACACCTGTCTACTCATCTAATTTTTATTCAGTATTATTAATCTTCAGGTTTTCAATCAATTCGATTTTTTCTGTGCTTCAGGATTTGACCGAAATTTCGGAGGACGTACAGCGGAATCTATCGATATTGTCGAAGTCAAATGCACAGATGCCCATGTTACAGGCACTTGACGGATGGATCGTGTGAAAAATGTGATATCAACTTCCTCTTTATATGCTGCATAATTCCAGAACTTTGTAAAAATTCATCTGCCATGCGATTGTGAATCTTGTGCCCTGAATGGAAGCCACTGCTACAACAAATTTTCCCACCAAACTTGCGATCTCTGTTCGGTTTCTCGATTTGTAGATTGCCGTGGTTTTAGGTTCCTTGCGATACGGCGGCAAAGTGCACACTCGCTCGTAGTGGATCACCTGGGAGCACGTTTCAACTTGCACAACCTTCCAATTACAGTTTGAAATGAATTGGACAAACTCGTCTAACTGCTTGCATTGAACGTTGAACAATTTTCTCTCCATTAAAAGCACACGCTATTACGAAAAAAGTTTTGCTAAGCGTCACTGAATGCTTTCCGTCATCGTTCTTATTGCTAAAAAAAAGCAAGTCGTTGCAGTTGGCCGTCCTCTGCACCACTGAAGTTGAATAAGGAAGTTGGATCTTATGCGCATGATACGTTAATCTGCACCATTTTTGGACGAGTTTGTCACTATTTATATTCGGCAGCCTACGGGGGCGGGGGGTGAGAGGACAATCGCGCGTTTTTGTGAGATCACAGATTTCGGAAGGACGTGTGCATTTTTTGAGATCCACTCTGGATAATGCCACCGACAAAGCTTCTGATAATGAGTTGGGTTACCGTGTAGAAATTTTGGAGAAGTGGATTTTTGGTGCAATATGCACTCATTTGCAACTTAAATTGATGCCAGTGGGAGACTCAGGTGAAATTTTCCTGAATCCTTGGTTTATGTTGCGTGTCGACTGAATACGTTGCACCGAGGGTGCTTCGTCTTTCAGCTGCATTCAAGATATCGAAGTATGTTTCAAAACTTCTGAGATAGCCCTTCAGTTTTCATCGGATGTTGGATGAGTGTCTTCCTTTATCGCGCCTTCTTAAACGAGTGTCTTCCTTTTTCGAGCTTGCATACAACAATAACCTTCGGTGCTACACTGGTGAAAATGTCCACCAATATGAGTACTCTGCGTTTTATAAGACGGTAACCGCCCCTTTTCGAACGGCAGTTCCTCACCAAAGGCGTACCTTCGAATCGCTCAGAACTCTTACACAGATTGCTTATCACTATATGATCATGGCTGGCTGCTGTGACCACAGCTGGTTGCATATTGCGGCAACCCACACTAATCAGTATGCAACGTGATCTTCACAGGTAAGCACCTAGTTTAGTTGCAATCCTGGATACTATAAATGGACTATAAATCAAGCTAACCCGTGATCCATCTGATGACATACAGCTGTTTCTCTGATCGTCCCCTTCAGAAGCAACCTCAAACCGGACATGGGTATGGGTTGCGGGTCTGCGTTCTGAGGAAGAAGTACGTGTTTAAATCAACATAGTGGGTATTGTCTGACACACGGACAGTTATGACTTACCACAATAGTGCAGTTGGACTGCTTTACAGGGATTTCCGTCGACAAATTTTGTTTTGCATATCATAAACACACACCTCTGAGTTCTTGTGGTCTCGGGGTGTTGCAACTATTCAAAGAGGCTCAAGAGTAATAGAGGCTTTATAGATCAGAACTTTGGTTTTGAGTCCAAAATGCAACCTACATTATTAGGTAAATTCACTCGCAGAAATTCCACTCTCATGTCACCCACACATTCTTCATCGCTTGACCATCAGGTAAGAAATGGGATTGTAAGCTTTTCATGCCTGCATGCATCCGAGTTTGGGGCGCTCGACTCAATCTGGTCTTGTGCTTTTGCGAGGCTCTATGAGTTGTCAGCTAGCAAAACTACGCTGCTAACGCGCTCAATGTACTGCTACCTTCAGGGACTTGTATCACTTTGTAACACATGATAACGTCATCCATCTTCCAAAGAATGGTGTCGCTGAGAAAACATTTGAATTGATGCGACAATCCCTTCCGTAATCCAGCATCCAAAACAACTCCACGTGACTCTTCGACAGGATCGCGGACTCGTCGAGACACTGCGATTTAATCTAACTGAACAGTTCAGGTGGTCTGGCATCACAGTTTAGTTTAATTTCTTTTTTCAAGTATACAAAGTTTGGGGGTCAGTGTTCTTTGCCTCTACTTTGTGTGATATCTAAGACACGGTTTTGTCTCCGTTTGGTTTTCGTGTATTATTCTGGTTGTCCTTTCCCGGTTACACTTCGTTGTTTTTTCCACCCATTTTCTTCGCTAACCTACATTGTTCGTATTACGCAACGCGTCTTTACGCGATCTACCTTCCTCTTAATCCGAAGATAACCTACGACACCAGTCTTCCAAATGTTTTCAGACCACCTCCTCATCTCGCACTCTTCTTTCTTCTGAAATTCCCGCAGTTAGACATATTCTTCTAATCTTTGACTGTCTCAAATATCTAGGAGTAATTTTACCTCACACCTGTAGTTGTATGACCCTGAAAGAACGAACTACTCGTTCTCTACTAATTGCTATGCATGTTTGTCTGTCCTCGACTTTTTGTATATCAACTTACGGAAGACTCGTTTTGTGAAATATGACACCGTCAGAGCTGTGTAATTTAAGCCCTTACACAGACCAAAGGAAACCCAAATTTGTGAGCGTAGGAAGTGTCTTTTTTTTAAAAAAAGCTCCCAAATAGCGACAAGATTGTGTCAATACTGTGAAATTCAAAAGGAGGCCTAGCTGTCCTGAAGCTTCCAATTGACTCCTCCTTGCTCCACACTGCTTAGATCCACAGAGGTGAACTTTGTTTCTGGTTGTCTTTGTACTGTTCTTGACCAGCTCGCGCTGACTTCAGACCTAACACTTTCCACTTGTGCTTGGGATTCCAGTTCGGTTTGGCTATACGACCCAAATCCTAGCCAAGGTTTTGGTGGATACAGACAGCTAATTCTCAGTCCAGTGGATGTGCACCTCAGCACGGATCCGACTGTGCTCAAGGAGCTCTGTAAATTACGAACGCAGTCGTTTGGTGCTAACATCACATAGGACCCGATGAAATATGGCCGCCTGTAGGAAAACGGAGTTAACGCACGAAATTTTGGAGATGAGTAAGAATTCATACAGTGAACCACTTAAAACAAGATTGGTGTCTTAATGCGCCTGATGCATTTAGGTATACGATGCTGTCTTGGAATTCTTCCGGTAACAACACGAACGTGAACACGAAGAAGTTCGTGCTCTGTATTTATTTCCTTATACTGTATAATGATCTCTCCAGCACTTTTCTCTCCAATTTGGTCGGATTACGTTGTGTTACGGTCCGAAAAAGGAAGCTAGCATCGAAACTCAGCTGCGGCCGAATGATATGATCACCCTCTTCTTTAGACGTAACTGCTATTTTATTCGTCCCGGAATGTGTAAGGGGAATAAATAGATACATAGTGTATCATGACCTACACAAATTTTGGCCACCAAAACAGCGCAGCTTTTGGAAAGTTAGAAAACAACCGCGTAGAAACTACGTGACTCACCTGTTTTCGTTGTCAGATTAGTTTATGTGAGCCTTCGGGGAGACCTTAGTTAAAATAGACACTGAGCAGCTCGTCATGTCTATTTTCTAGTGAAGTACCTACGCATGTAATCCACACTATGGCAGCGGCGTAAGGTTTACGTAACACCGTCTGACGACACGGCACTAGATAGTCCAGTTAGTTGTAATCCCTGGAATGCACTACACGATACCAAGCCTTAGCTGCTGTCCGCGCAACTAATCAGAGGAACACTATTCGATGTGAATAAAACAACCCATTTTAGTAGGTATGTCAGTCTGAATACCCCGGTAGTATTCGCAATCTGTTGGATTCCAAGGCAAGACCCTCCACTGGCCGTGTGAAATTACTTCAAGATAATGGCTACAGAGTGCATGCACCTTATTACGCCACCCCTCTCTTATGAGAATTATCACTCACATTGTGTCTAACCTTGACGTACTGCTCAGTTGGAGATTGGATCAGAGACAAAGTCACGAAAACCTTCTATTCAAACCACTATGGGGTTACACTTATTTTTTTTAAAATAGGCACTGTTGTAAGACGAATTAACAGTATTCCAAGAAAGAACTACCAGAACCCTCCTTAAGACAAAACAAGTTGACACTTGGTATCCTATAGGTCTTTTCAAGCCATCGTTTTCTCAACAAGTGACTGCGTTTCTCACTTACTCATAGTTTCCATTTTTTTAGTTGACTTTTGTACTCAATAGTGGGCTACAAACTCTTGATTGCTCAGAGCAAGCTTCAGCAAGAGAGATGAGAATAGTAGAGCAGTCATCGAGACACCTATCTAATGTCTTAGTACAGTACAGTGATATGAATTGCGTTGGTCTGTGAACTGGCGGCCAATCGTCGTGTCTCGGCTAGCTTCATAGGAACAAACCTCCGTGTAGTTTGTTTTGTTCAAGCATCAAGCTCGATCACCGAGGGAGTTTGCTAGTAAGAGTGCTGCATACTGGGAACCACTTGACTTTTATTGTCACCAAAGTATTTATTAAGTGGGGCTCTCTTGTGGAGAAAGGGTGCTCTGTTTACAATTAAAAAAAAACTGGAAATCTACACTACCGTTTGTTTACTGAAGGTGTTTCTCAGATTAAGGCTTCTTATGTAGGTGGAATACTGTAAACAGATTCAGGTCACATGGTCAATGAAGTTGCTTCCAATGGACTTGGAAGTAGCCCTCACTGAAGTCGTTCTTGGCCAAAGATGCCCCATGAATGCCTGCTTGCTCTCGATCATGTAGGAGCACCTTATAAATGAGTGCATTATCAGGTCGAGGTGGAGCTACATTACATTACATTAGCGAGGAGTTTTCAGCAACCTGATGAGTAGTGTGTTACGTCTATACTAATATTTATATTCTTGAAAATTTGAATATCGCGAAACGAGGCTCCCAACATCCTAGAATGTGTGTAGCACTATAGGTTCGGATAATCGGTATCAACTAGCTGGGGCAAGTGAGAGAACAGAACGAGATTTTGCTCTCCCATTAACCCAATAAGAGGTGCTTTGCGTGCGAAAAATGCACAGAAATAATATTCGCCAGCCAGAAGATATTTGTGAGGTTTTACTCAAAATTCTAAAGTGTTAGGTTTATTGTCTAGCATCTAAGGTATTCAAACATCCGTTCCCTGTCCTTATCCTGCTGGGCTTCAAAGAGTTTTCAAGCTGTCATTCAACGCGTAGGAGAAGAGAAGTGTTGTGTTACACAGGTCAATTGATGGACTATAATAAAATCCACTGGAGGGGGTTATTTGTTCACCTTTTAGTATACTTCCAGCTGATCCTGTGTTATTCACTTCTTCCTAATGTCGTCTTCACATAAAGGCTTATCGTTGCGGGGCCTAATTTGTGATTTAGAATTATGGTAGCCCTTTTCGCATTCACAAAGTCCATGTTGTATACCGATTGTATAGCAGTGTAGTCAGTCCATCGACTGTTTATACCCGTTAGGAGTTTGGAGTAATAAACATGGCATTCTGGTGAAAAGTGCCTAATGTTTAACACTGGAACGCTTAGCAAAAGGAATTTCGTAAAACCACAATGTCCGTTCCGGCAAATTACCTCGTTAGCTTTGTGGCACAGTACGCTAAATAAGAGATTAACTTAGTCGTAACACTGAAAACGCCTTGACAACCAGCGACCGGTTTCGCCCTTCTTGACGCTCTGCAAGTAGGCTCAGTCCTCGAGTTTCCCTCAACCTTATGTTCTACTTGAACCCAAATTGCACAAAACGAATCGCACTCATTGGCATACCAATTCGGCTTTCACGGGCGACTCAAATTAATCTCTCGTTCATGATATTCCTCAACTGAATGTGCCCAGCTGATCATTTTGAAATTTCGGGATTTTTTACTGCTCAGTCGAAACACTGATCGAAGTCAACGCATCATTGTCAGATATGTGTTTTCAGGGTATGTTTCCTGGAATTCCCCTGCTCATCTCCCAAAGATATGTTCGCGTTCCCAACATCCTGGGATTTTTTTTATCATTACCCCCATAAATTTAGATCTGATATCAACGCCGTGGAATTTTAATTTACGGCAACACAACAATGCGTGGTCTCATTTAGCAAAAATCAGTTGCCGTTCCCTGTTGAGTCCATCGTAGACTCGTGTGAAATTACGTAAAAAACCACATGTAAAGACATTTCTTATATAAATGAGTATTCGGATGAGTAACTATGCCATCCCACTGGAACTTCTGTGTGATAATCCACAAAACGACGCGTTACTCCCATTTGGAATCTTTTTTGTCTGCCGTGCACACGCTTGCTTAATTTGGCAGACTAATTGACACAGTTAACCACACATTCAAGTAGTTTAGCAGAATTACAGCATAGCTTCACGAGTCAAATCATAGTTCGAGATCTGGTGTCTTATGCCTCGATCGTGTCGCCTTCGAAATACGACATTTGTCAATTTCTAACTTCCAATCCCTCTGCTCGTAACCTTCATTTAGCTTCTTGTACTTCTACCGGCTACACGTGTGGATGTCAAGTTCACAGAAAAGTTGGGCTTGTTAATTTGCTTGAAATTGTGACATGTGGACATCTTTGGCGCCGTACCCTCTGTGCGCAAACTTGCATTGAAATGGAACAAAAATCAGACCATCATCCCTGGGGCATTCCTCTGCAACCAATCTGACTTAGATAAGAACAGCTCAAGTTAACATAAACAACGGGTGATTCGGTTCGTCACTCCCCTGATTTTTGTGAGCAAATTTATCATCCGGAAAAACAACGATTTCATTGGTACGGTCTGGTATTTTAATTCACTCACATTTTCAGTGTGATCTTCTGAAAACGTTTTGGAAAAATTTCTCGCGAAATTTTCACTGACCGTACACAACCGACATACCGTCAGCGGTTTTTAGACTCTAATTTGGCTTCCACATATTTTATGAACCCGAAACTAATCCATGATGCGGTTATCAGTCGAATTTTTCTTTCATAAGTGTCCCGCTCATACCGATACCGTGCTGGACAATCGTCTCTGAACGAAAACACCTCGGATTTTCGTCATTTGTGAATAAATTTCCTAAATAATTATGGAGCCAGAACAAACGGTCACCAAAGTATCGAAATTTCAAGCGATAATTTGACCAAGAAATAGTTATTCATTTAAAAACGACGCAGAGTTTCCAATGAGAACATGCCAATATTCTATCTTTAAACTGTTACATGAGAGTGGGTGTTCGACAAACAGGTGTTTCAGTTGAGATTTCTTCGTGTGAATAAAGGTAACCTATGCTGAGAATCCGATGAGCATTATACGCTGGTTTCATGCACCAGCAAAGCGCCCCTAGGAAGATTTCAATCCACACCTTCGTGTCTATATTTGAAGAAGATTCAACCGTTTGGCTATGAGTGGCTGATGAGAAGTATGATAACTCGTACTTAGAGTGAATATGGGGCAAGATGATTCAGGGGTCAGAGCGCGGATTTATCGACCGGAATGTCCGTGGTTCGAACAGGACCTCTGCATCTCAACTTCCCATGTCCAGGCTTGGACAGCGGTGCAGTTTCGCAGTCCTCGTGTTTCCTTCGGGTGGCATGGCAGCCAGACACCGAAAGGGTGTTAAAGCTGAATGATTATATCATATTACATATATATATAT